>JANQDE010000016.1:749010-879195 GCA_037157785.1 Cephalotes varians | reverse complement strand
GAGAGAGAGAGAGAGAGAGAGAGAGAGAGAGAGAGACGACAATAAATCGTCTCGACATTTGAACTTTAGGTTTTTTCGATCTTCTGACTCTCTACATTCGCTGAGAAATACTGAAAAAGTCTGCGAGTTCCGAGAAAATGAAAGTTTCTAAATCTCGTGCGAGGGAGACATTTACATATTAAGAAGATAAAAGAACTATTATAAGTGATCTAATCTAAAAATCTTATATTTTTTTGCAACGACATAGTTATACGTAACATATTAACTCATACGTGTTTCGACTTGCATCACATCAAGATGAACTGTTCTACTTAATAAAGATACTCATTTTTCAGGAATATTAATCTTCCTTCAAGCTGCAGTTCTGCGTAATGCAAAACGTAACACACTATGCTTAATTATTCGTTATCGCGGGGAATACAGCACGCTTCTTATCATAGAGTCCCGTGTTTATCATCTGAACCAACTCGGATAGCGATTCCTCGTGGGAGCCAAGAGAGTTTCAAGAAGATTGCTTAGCCGGACGACCGAGGTGGAGCAGTCGCGAAAGTTCGAACTAGACTTCGCACTCCGATACCGATTGCTCGGAACGTATTTTCTTAAGAAGTTTCTCCCGAGCACTCGCCCCGAAATCTGTATCCTCTAGAGGCGACACGAACTGTCGCTCGACTGCACATAGGTGCACTAACTTTTTACTCCTAAAAAATGTATTTCATTGAAACTAACCCAGAGACAACATCCACGTCTAAAAGATGCCATAAAAATGTCTTTTAGATATGCGTGCTGTCTGGGTAAATTATTTCGCGATGACTGCGCAGCTTCTATCTTATGTCTATAGCTGGGAAGCGTCGGTACTTTTAGCACTTTTATAGAACATACTATAAACGAAATTAAGTTAAGATTGTGTATTTTAAATTTTAAACCTCTGATGTACATATTGCCAAAAGATCACATCTATATTTATATATGGAAGAAATTGATTCAATATAAATTTGTAATTTTTATAAAATAATTCTTCTTAACCCTTTCGATGTTTATGTCGAGCGCGCATTATGTGGTAAAAAATCTGCATTTGCTATTAAAGTAAAATTTAGGTAAAACAAAAAACATATTCGTAATTTTAACCCATTTTAGAATACTTTAAGACATAAAAAAAAACATACAAAGAAAAAAATTCACTTGAAATAAAAAGAAATGTACAGCGTGTAAAATGTGCAGTATGCTCGTCGCAGCTTAAAAATAATTAAGCACACAAACGCACGTTTTCAAAAGGAAATAAAACACTTAAAAGGTTAATATACTGAACAAAATATCACTGAACAAAAAATCAAGCTTATATTTTTTCCTAAAATATTTGTTACTTTGATATGTTTTTTTCTTATCAAAGAATAATTAAATAAAAATATATGATGCAAGAAACGAATAAGATCATTCTGCAGGTAGACTCCTACGCTACACTTTTCTTTGAAGAATACAGCTGAGATAAGGGAAAGGCTTTTACCTATTTGAGTTATATTTGACGTTCAACACGAAACCTATCCGATATCGGAATGTTTGGCAAATAAATTCGACAGAAACCTTATTGGCTCTTTTCCAATAGTCCTCTCACCGCAAAATTTTGTTTCTGTCTGACGCTTCACTTTCTTTGGAATACTGACTCTCAATATAACGAGAAACATATCCGTATCGCAATTTTTGAGTTTACTGACAAGCGCTACTGTCCATGTTTACGATTTCGCGATAAATAAAATATTTTGTATTCACCATCTTTATCTTCTTTGATTAATTCAAAAAGAATCACGTAAATCTATATTCAAAAATTTATTCCTATTTTTTATTACATGATATTCATGCTTGTAGGCGTGATGTTTTGTATATCTCTTTTATCACGTTTTTACAGAATGCATTATACAAAATAAAATTTTTTTATATTATGTGAAAATAATATCTTTACATTATTGTGTAATAATATTATTTAATATTTAATGCCTATAGTACTTTCAAATTAACATTAGAACTGCGTATCTGTTTAATAAAATTAAACAGTAATATTGTAAATTAATTCAAGCGAAAAGTTCTATACCTAAATCTGTAATTAATTCTCATCCACTGTACAATAATTTTAATTTTTCTTTCTATATGCTATTCTATATGTTATTTTCTATACGTTTTCTAGTTATTAACTTCTTTGCTCAAATACGGATATTATCGAGCCAATAAATATAAATCATGCAAAGCGGGAGCTGGTTTTAATTAGACAATAAAGAGGTGTGATTGTAACCGCGTTATATCGGTCGCTTGATTACATTCACTTTCCGGCACAGAGTATGCCAGTAAATTCGCACGGATATTAATTTTTGAGTCCAGCGCGTTGAGCATTATTACTGATAATATCGAATTGGAATCATTTCCATACCCTGGGTGCTATTATCTATAGATTTTCGTGCAACAACGAGCTACATCATCACGTATTGTCAATATTTGCCGTTTATTTACATGAGCCTACTACACTAATACACGTCGCAATTTTCCTGTAATCATTGTAACACATATCCCACCCGTGATATTACTTATTTTCTTCCATCGAGTGATTATTAACATCACTAATCAGTGGCAGTGCTCACCAACATCGCTTGTTAATTCATCCATACGCTATTCCTTCCGATGCACTAATTGCATTAGTTATCATATAAATTTATCCGATACAGCTGCCTAGCTCGGAAACTAACGGTTTGATGCAAAAGCGAAGTTAATCGTTTCATGGGCTTTCTATACGCTACAAATTAAATAATAGCTAAATAATTTGCATATGCAAACTCTATACTGCATCGTTACAAATGTAAAATACTGAAATCATATGATTGCCAATAAAGTATTTCAAAAATTTATTATGCTTTCTATTTCTTTTTTTTTGGCGCCAGTATTTTCAGTTTATTATAACAAATATATTTGATGTTTTCAGCTTACTATAATATATTTGTTTCTCTATAAACAAAATACATGTATTTAATTTTCATATAGTATAAATTTTTCAAGTTTTTATTATCGTCATATTAAAAAGAGAAAGAAAGAGCGCGAGAGAGAGAGAGAAAGAGAGATGAGCATAATAAAAAAATCAATATTGAATTTTAAAAAAGAAATAGTGACATAAATGCATTTCGACTACATGTACATTAACATAGAAGTTGACTGGACGTACACTTGCGTGGTTACGCTCGCATGTACGTCCTAGCAAGCAACAGAATAGCTGCCTTAATGGATGCTGACGCTATTTCGAGGTTAGATTACGGTGGTAGAGTGCCGAGAGACATCGAGCGAGATGCTGGCGTCATCTCCCAAGGGCGTGATCGGAAATTATCATTCAATAATGATAGCGAAATGCCGCTCTTCACGCAACTACATGATATAGCAAGTCTAATTACTAAGGACTTGTAACTATCCGCATGTGGTCTAAGGAAATCATATTAGAAGAGTTGATTATTGTTTAAAATACAATATAACAATATACACAATATAAACAATATAATTCCTGTCAGAATTCTGTTTTACACATGAATGCATACACACGTTATGCTAATGAAATTAAAGCACAAAATTAAACAAAAACTAAACAATTAATTTAATTCAGCAGCATTTTTTTTTTCTACGCGATGAGTTTTACTCAAGCCACGCAAGCTAGACGGTAAATCAATATTCCGACTGAAAATACACGAGAAAACGAGTGTCTTGTGTATAAATCTCAAGTCTCTAAAATGACACGCGGTATCCGATTACGGACGACATCTCTTAAGGATACGATAATAGCTCTGGATGTACACTTCCCCTATTTTGCTTATGTGCGCCAAAGTGACTGGTTTCCATGTATTTTACTCGCGCGATGACGGCTTAGTGGTGGCTTATACGGGGCGAGTGGCAGCTTTTGCGAGTGGCAGCCGGGAGACCAGAGAGCGGGACCTCGGATCCTCCAGACAGGGCTTTTAACGTAGTGTCGACGGACGCGTCATCGAAACACTCGATTAAGGATTTGCCATATAGGATATAGCTCGCAGAGACCAGATATTACCGGTGTGCTATAAGCTGCCGTGCTTAATACATCTTATTGCCGGAGCTAGTTCCGAGTGACGCGCGCACCAGCTCGGCTCGTATGTAGAATACGTACCATATGTACCTGCCGTATCGTAAAATGAGATGTCGCGCTGGCTTTTATGGCGCCTGAATCAAGATTAGATTTACTTTGCTCCGACGTAGGACGTTTTCACCGAGAGAGGCGGAACCTCGTTGAACCTATTTCGCCGTGATGTCGGGGGATCGCGACGGGTTTTCGCTCGGATTTCGTCGACCGTGAAAAAACTATGATTTATGCAGTAAGGATACAACAATGGCTCAACTATGGTATGCAAAAACAAATTACGCGCAATTTCGCGAAAAATAACACTTGGGGCTTTAAACAGCCGTAGATACGTATCGTTGCGATTTTCTCAAAGTCGATAAGTGTAATGACAGTAAATTTCGCAAATATGTATGGTATAAATTTATGCCCGATATGCGCCATAGTAACGATTGATCGTAAATACAAGCGTGTTACGAGCTATTGATAAAGCATCGGAACGGAGTAACATCTTTGCGTATTTCAGCCGAATGATATGGCGGACGCGAATGGTGCTGGAAAGACGTAAAATAGAGTCGTTTGCCATAGGCTTTAACGATTTTAGGATATTTATTTCAATCCCGATGCCATTAAAGGAACCATTACGCGACCGAGTAGACTCCGAAACGCCCACGTCCATCCGTGCACGTGTATCGTCATTCTTTATTTCGTATAAAATTTGTAAAAGCTCCCGGGCACACCGAAAACGCAGAGACTTATACCGCGCCTTTAAACCCGCGCAACCGTGAAGTATCGTGTAGTTTCGACTTATCGATCACGAAAGGGACGACTTGAATTTATTTACGGTGCCTCGGAGAAACCGGCGCGCACGATGCGCGAAACGATGCGAGTTCAGGCACGATGTTTTCGCAAAAAACTCTCAGGGCCAAAAAGTAATTTGCAGCGCGCATACCGCGCCTTTCGCTTTAAAAGCATTTTTAATATACCATGCAGGAAGGTCTTTAAAAAAAAAAGAGGATGTAGCTCCTTTTCGCGAAACTAAATTTCGCTCCGCGTATTAAGTGAACACATCTCTTATACGCAAGAAAATATTTCGCTTACAAGACTGTGCAAAATGCATTCTTGTCCGTGAGAGCTGATCGTCTCTTTTTTCTTGCTTCTCCGCTTTTACGTATCTCCCTGGAATCTAAGCTAATTCCACGACGTTAAGCGACTCGAAGTTTGTATCTTTCCCGCGGGAGTCTTCACTTTAGCGCAGTTTCCAGCAACAACTCCCGAAGACCCCAAAACGGCAAACTTTACGTTTCTGCTAAAACATACATTTCATTACAAAATCCATCAGGCGAACCGAAAAACACACGAGCACTCGGTTATTCTGCGAAAGAGGACGTGTACCGATCTCCCCTGGTGTCTCAACGAAAGGTCCACAATTCCATGGAATTACAAAGCCCTGTAACTCGCGTGTCGTTCCGTAAACACAATTACCGCGGAACGAAATCAACGATCTGCTAGGTTGAGACGGAGCGAAAGAGAAAGAAAGAGAAGGGATAAAAGAGAAACGTAGAAACGAGCGAACCGTGCCGCGGTAAGTGGCGCGATTATAATTTCCAAGAAAGAAGGAGGAGGAGGAAAGGGTGAAGACGTCCCTTCGCGAGCAGTCTGCTCTTCTCTGGACTCCTCTGGGATCTTTCCAACCTGCATCCCCTACGCCAAAGGCGCAGACTCGGCAAACGCTTGGAGACGCGAGCATCCGCAGGAAGTCATTAAAATTTTCATTGTCGCGTTTGCCTGAAAATTTCTGGACCAAATAAACACAGATTTATTATTTTATCTTGCCGACTCGCAACCGCGAGTTAACTCATCGCCCTTAGCGAACACTGCCAATCTGTGAGATAATACTTCTCGTAATTTCACGCCTTGTTATTTGTTCAAACGAGAAATAGCAATAGCAGCGACGCCAGCAACGGCAGCATTCTTCCCGATATTTTCATAATATTACCAACGTACAACGCGATTGGATAAAAACGACAGTGTAATAATACAACATTTCTCGACTCTGCTTTTGTCATGCACGTGCGTTTCTTAAATCTTAAAGTCTCTGCAACCGTTCTGCGATTCTTTAAACTTCAACTCGCTTTCTTTCTTCCTCTTCCTCTTTTTTCTTCTCCCTCTTCTTTCATCCCTACTTCGGCGTGCCAAGCTTTCTTTTCTCATCGTTCCTCTTTCCTCTTTCCCAGCACGGTAAGTATATGTATGTCGGTGGAAAACTTTGCTATCTTGCTGGCGATACAAAACGCGATCCCAAGCACCTCTTCCCTCATACGCGACCTCATCCCCTCGGCGTCTTACTCTGCCTGCATCACCACCTTTTTATCATCCGGACCTACTTCTGTCGTTCCCTCATTCCTCCGACCTCATCTCGATTTCCTGCGCGACTTCGCTGCAAATCCAAAACAGCTTTCGGTATCTATAGCCGCGCAATAGTCAGTTCCTCGCCAGGCATATAGCATGGCCTACTTGGGAATTCATATGAAGAAACTATGCGTATGAATTCGTATTAAATGAAGTTTTGGGTTGTCGTATTTCGCGAAAATTTCTTAACGGCTGCTTGAAATTGTTACGACGCCAATGATTATACGAATCGCGAATTTTCAACGTGTTCATAGTCGAAATATATAAAAATAAAAACCTATCGATATCGATATGAATATAATGATATTAATAAAATTGCAAAGAAATCAATGTCAGGCACTATGTTATTACGAACATGACATATTTGCAAATATATATAATAATCGTATTCGCGCGCGCTAAATTTTTGTATTTTAATATTACATCTTTTTAAATAATAACTTTTTTGCCAATTTTACAACGTTCATATAACCGTTCTTTGTGCTATATTATAATTTAAAATTAATGGCCTGTATTGTTTACCAAAATAATATTTTATTAATTCAAATATGTTCTCTTGTTTTTAACTTTATTTCTTAAAATATTTGTTAATACATGTCAAGTCTATTCTCTGGGGTTCGGACGCTCGATGTTCAAAGCTCAGTTTGTTGTCTGCAAGTTATTTTCCGAATACAATTTCAAACTGCAGTAAAGTTGTCCTTTACCGCGTATGCGACCCCAGGCGAAGCACGCGTCATATATCGCCATAAAGAGCGCGCCGGATACATATTTCCTGCGGCACTCGTATTTTATTCCGCGACGTGCATTACCGCTCTTTAAATATCACGGCACAATTTCATGCCCGACAAGCGTCCTAACGATGCCCAGTTTACGCCTCAATGCACGCGCTTCCAACTCTGTAGAAACGCTGTAGAAATTCTCATGCAAAAGTGCACCGACCCAAAAATCAACGCTTACCGGACTCTCCGGAGATTTTTTTCAATCCGCGCAGCCCCCTCCCACTCTCGTGATAGAACATAAACAATATTTCCCGGGACATTCGTGTTCATTCGCGCGCTCTCCTACAAGGATCCAGAACTAAGGATAAATTTTACTCTCCCCCTATCGTCGTTCCCTCAACCTCGCCACTATCTCGCTCACTCCTCGAAACGGCAATGTACCGAGAGCAATGAAAATGATTAAGCGCCACCCTGAATCCTGGCAAAGCCTCTCTAATCCGGTACCAAAAGCAAAATCAGAGACACCGGCGGTGCTGTAACTCGCGAGTTAACTCGCCACCATGTGCACGAAACACGAAGGCGGCTGAAACGCGCTTATTACTGGCGTCTCTCAGAACGATTAACATCTTTTTACAAATCTCTACGCCTTTCGAGAGATGAAAATTTTTATATATAAACAGGTTTACATATAAACGAAAAAAAATACATAATATGTTTTATGTCTACTATGTGCACTAATGATAAAACTGAATAATATAATCAAGTGTATATGCGTAATGATACAAGTTAAATATTAATTATAATAGCGTATTATATATATTTTCTTTCTTAAAATAATATAAAATCTATAAAATCTTTCAGAATTTCACAGATTTTTTTATTATTATCAATTTTTATTTGATTGATGTTATATTTAATATAAGTTGCGAAAAATATTTCATGAGATATTAGAATTTTGTTGTGTTCCACGAGAAAAATAGTCGCTGAAGGACGAAGAGAAAAGCTGGAGAACATTATCTGAGATACCGTCATACCAGTTAAAAGTTTATATCGTTTTTCTAGCGTCTATGTGATAATTCGATTGCAGAAGCACTCCCTACGTCGTCTGTAGACGACGCAGCAGCGACAGACGGCCGTTGAGAGAGTTTCGGCTTTCCTCTTCAACCCCAACCCCAACGCCTCATCCTCCGCGTTCTCGAGATGGCAGCATACCGAGGGCAATGAAAATGATTAAGCGCCGCCGTGAATCCTAGCGAAGCCGCACTAATCCGCCGCTAAAGGCAAAACCGGAGTCAACTTTGGTGCTGTAACTCGCGAGTTAACCTCCATTACATACGGAGAAACGCAAAACGCGAGACGCGAAACAGCCCGCACGCATCATCCGGCAATGGGCGAGCATGCGAAATGGTCCTTTCTCATCCGTCTTCATACGAGCTGCTATAACGCTATCTAATTTTCTCTATTCCAACCATTTGATCTTGAATGCCTCAGCATCACTCTTGTTTAACGTACTTTTGGGTACTCTTTCCGGGTCAGACATATAGCACATCTGGGATCGTGGGGTCCCGCGCACAGGAATTTGTGGAAACAATATGTAAAACCTGCACGCCACGACTGAATTTGTGGTAACAATATGCAAAGCCCCGGCGGTCCCACAGCTTCAAGATGCCCGTGCGACTTTCCGAAACGCGGCGTCGCGTAAAAGTGTAATGTCAATTTCCGGATGGAGAATATACATAGTATATATTCTTTATGTATTATGATATATTTTTCAGGGTGCTCGATCGAAAAGTTGTGAATGACATTTACGACACGTTATTATATATCGCGATACGAGAGGGTGAGGTATATAGTCGAAGCCGGTATGACGGTCGCAAATAAAGCTGTCTCAGATGATTCAGGGAGCGTCTCAGTCTCGGGTTTAGTACTCCGTAGGAGAGAAGTTCTTCTTAAAAATATTAACCGCTCCGAAAAGCGCGAGGCCCTCCTCCTTCCCTTTCTCTCTCGTTTCTCTCGCATCGCGCCTTTTTGGTGCCACGTAACAAACTGTTTCTGCAGTCCCGTTATCATCTTTCCGGTTGAGGACGGAGTCAACGCGAGAGAACGCGAGAGAAGAAGAGAGGCAGACGCGATCCGAACGCGATGAGGAAAGAAAAGCGGCACGGGATAGAAGGCGAGACGGAGTCCAGGAACAAGAACGGGATTAATGGGCCGTCGTATCACGCACGGTGGGCGATAAAATATCGTAGGAAATATCCTCTGGCCGTGTAGAGAGTCTTGGCCATCCGTGGAATTTACTCCCCGCGCGATATCTACTATCTTAGATAATCTCCGCCATTAAAGGCCACCAGCCGGATACTGTTCACTCTCTATCTCGTTCGCAGCTTTACGATAAAAGCTTATGCGCTACGCCAAATTCCACCGTTATTACAAGAATGCTCATTCTACCCGCGAGAGAGGCACTTACAGTAAATACCACTCGTTCGGTAGAAACAATGTGGCGATACATATTACAGTATTAATATTATTCTACATAAGCTCATTGTCGTTGCATCGTTGTGAAATTGTATATCAAATCTTTAATGTGTTCTCTTGTGCTGTGTTATTATTCTTAGTATTTTGTAATAATGTTATACTTCGAATGTAATGAACAATGAAATAAATACAAGCTAATGCATCAATTTTCACTTTGCATCTATACCATTTACAATCGCACGTTTTGCAATCGCAATACGTGATGTAACGTTAGAATTTATTCAAAATACGATATTGCAAAAAGTTTCTATCATATTTACTGTTATTAGCCGCTACGAACGTCATCGCGCCAATATCTTTATCCTTTAAACGTCGCATTTCTCTCCGGCTTTATCCATCAGACGTCGAATATTCCGCAACGTTCGAGATCGGAAAACCGAAATCGTGTGTACTTGATAAATATTTGCGGATCCTTGGGTAATGGCGTACGCGTGTGGACTTTAAGCCTGCGTGACGGCTCGATCTCGTGTTTCGAAGCCTTCCATGGGAGCGTGTATCGCGAGCCACTTTGGACGTCCTGACGTATGGCGTGTAAATACGAATATCGCGCGCGGAACAGTAATGTGGTCCGCAAGAGCCTCGCTCCGGAGGATAGCGCACCCCTGTCATGTTCCCAAGCCGCAGTGGTCTGCCAAGTAGGATTTTGGTTATTCTGCCGCTGGGTAACTCGTAACGGAGTCACCAAAGCGGGAAAATTACGAGTGGAACGCCAGCTTTTAGGATGTTCTTCTTCAACATGAAGCATGCCGTCTCTCAAAAGAGGCGTCCGCGATCTCTTTCCGCGCCGCACTTCCCGTTTCCGTTTATTTCTGCTTTCATACATTCCCGTCTAAACTTGAATGGGGGTTCACGTCGAGGGTCGGAAAATCATTCCTGTCGCCGACTATACGTAATAGCCACTTCTCGGGACACAACCGCGATCATAAGTTTATTAACATTTTGGTTATGCGGTTATTTTCGGTAAAGCGATTTTCTCAAAATTCGTGTATAACACTAAATATAACAATATTCTAAGTTTGCGCGCAGAGAATCTTGAGTTAAATATCAATTATGTTGAATTTTATCTATTTTTTTACACACAATTTTTAACTCCAATTAAATGTATACGTAAGACGTTTACAGACAAAAGTTAAATGATCCGATTGTCTTAAATCACATCAACTTGTTATTAATGATATTGCATGGAACGGATAAACTTTCAAAAATATACTTATTCTTTGAGGCAATGACATATTATATTGGCATACGCTACGTTTATTTCTTGAACAAACGACTATCAGCAGCCACGAGAATTCTCAAGATACGTGACTCGAGTGCAAACAGAAGAAGATGATACCGGCACGACAATGCGATGTTCTTGCACGGGCGACGTATTACCTCCTCGGGTATTAATCGGTTCGTGATAGCGCTGCAGTGCCGGTAATATAAGCACGATATTATAAAGGCGACGGGTCGGCCGATCTTCGAAACGACGTTGCGCTTCTTGTCGCGGCCTTAATTAAATTCCAGTAAAGAATCGGAAGTAGGGAAAAGTTCGGCCTTCCTCCCAGTGACGCGGCACGACTTGGCCCACACGGATTTTAATAACCGTCTCGGATCTGAGCAAGAAGAAGCTGGCAAATGGCCGTACGGCATTGGTGGCGGCTCTGGAAACGGCCGGGCTAGAGAGCAGAGGAGAAGGGTATAGGTACCAAACCCAAGTCAAGCATCGATCCCCCTATTCCTGTCCCATTCCTGCTCTCTCTTCCACCATTTCCTCACGCAACCACCAACGTATCCCCCGTCTCACCGCCTCTTCGTCTGCTCGTTTTTCCGTTCTTTCCGCTTTTACTCGTATGCGTTTCGACGTTCCTCTCGAAAAGCTCACACGTGCCTTATGTCTCCCTTACCATCGCGGAAGCTCTTTCCGCGTGCTTTTCGCCTCTGTCGGCTCTCACGGTAATTCTTTTTCCCTCTTTCTGCCCGCCTATCTATCTATCTCTCCATTTTCTCTCTCTTTTCCATCCTACCTATTCGTCTACCGATCTATCCCTGATTTTTCTCTCGCGGTTCACTTTCGTCCTTTTTTCCCTCCATCGTCCTCTGACTTCCTGTGCAAACGTCCCCAAGTCGATCTATGACATTACTGCTTGCTCCCGCGCTACTTCCTCTCCGACTGATTCCACCAAAGCCGGCGCCTTCTACCTCGTCTTTTATTTCCCACTACCTTTACCGCGCGATATCCCCGCCAGTCCCACACCGACACTACTAACCCCTCTGCAATCTTCACGGCAGACGGTGCGATATCTTGCGTAACCACGGCAGCTTATCGCCAAGGAAGAATTTTTTTCCCGCCAACCTTGGATCTCGAAAACTTTTTAATCACTCTATCCCGATTGTAAATAGAATACAAAAATGTTTTTTACACTAAAGAATTGAAATTTTTTGCTTCAGACGCATTCAAGAAATGTGTGTGAAATGTGAAATGCAAAATAATGAATAATAATTACAAAAAATGTGGACTTGTAGGTACCAATTATACAGATACAAAATGACAAATAAAAATTTTGCGCATAATTATTTTGAAATGATAAGATTGTAGAGTTTATTCTTTATAGAATGGCACGATTACTATAACATACTTTTACATATATATATATTATATTGTAAGTAATTTTATTTATAATTTTTTTGAACTAATGAATATATATAAATGGATATGTATAAATCAATTTAAAAAAGTAATGGCCAAATTTGGTCAAAGCTGGATCTTAATGCTTAGTAATATTTTTATGTAAATTTAAATACATTTTTCATTTCACAGATGTATTATTCCATTTTATTGTTACATAAAATTAGATGCGTCGAGCGGACACAGCAACATTTTACGCGTTTGCTTCAAACGATTGGTCAGCATCTCCGAAACCTGTACATATGTATATTTTGATATCGTGAAAGAGCTTCGAGTTACATTCGGCGGTAGAGACATTTTCCACTGCGAACTATCATAGAAAACGTATATGCGGTATCCATATGCGAGGAGAAGACACGTATGCAGACTTGTACCTAACAGTAACGTTACTCCTATATGCTACGGAAGATATATGCCACATCGCAAGCAAATATGCGCGTGCATACAGTCGAAAAATACACGAGCGATATGCGTGCATGATTCTTGTGAAAATAACTACGTGGAGTTTCGAAACGCAATCAACTGGATGAAAAGTCGATCGGATATCGTACGAGCGAAATTTTATAGCTAGCTATTAAATTTAATGTGTTCTCATCTCCTAAACGTATTTCGATATTCATCTTCTCTCTCTCTCTCTCTCTCTCTCTCTCTCTCTCTGTCTCTATTTATAAAGACAAATAATATATCTGAAAGAGAGAAATGTCTTTAAATGACTGTAATAATAACTCTTCGAGAGTTCAAGGAGAGAATATAATATTCGAGAATTAAAAGAAAAATTATATAGCTATAGAAGTAATTGTTTTAATGTAATACGGCACGAAGGAAGTAACTTTATACCTTTACAGCGTAAATGTACACGCAAAGTACACGTAATACCGCGAGCGCGTTGTATGGATACAATGGTAAGTACGCTTTTCGTAACAATAAGCCCCTATTGGCTGAAAACCCTTACGACGTCTCCTATGAAGACATATCAGCTCCGCGAGGGAAAGCGGCTCGGTAATATCGGATTACTCGTGGTCGTCTCTGATGCTTCCACGCTTCTGCTATTGCCGCAACGATAGTAATGGCGGGTGCAGTCTATAGCGTGACATCGTAGAGCGCGTACGTGGCAGCAGAGTAACGTTATTCCTCGACACGAATAGATATGTATTCCATCGACTCTGATGTTCAACAACCAGACCGGCATATCTTGTACGACAAGCGCATCTAAATGCATCGTATGGACATTTTGAAGTGTTGTTGCATCCTACTAAAACGAACATTGAATGCGCTGCCGCCGTAACATGCTAAATTTATTAAATGCAATTTTGCAAAGCTTCGGTATTGTTATGAAAATATGTACGTATTGTTGCATTTTTCAACGTTCGTAACAAAGTTTTGCAAAGGATGTAGTTTTACAACGTCTCCTCTAATAGTAGACGTAGTCAGGTAAAGAGGATTGCAGAGTAAATTAGATTGAAGTTAAAAACTCGCGATCCAAGTAAATTATAGCCATGGGGCGCAAGAGTAATTGTTTCGTGGCGTCCACGAGAATTAGTAGACCAAATCGAAGCGAGCGCAAGTAAATCAGCGTTCTTCACTTAAAATCCTATTTACTCGCCATTTACAATACGATTTATGAGGTCCTAATAAACCGCATAACGCTCGTATTGTGTTCCGAAGAAATAACCAGAATTAATAGAGATGTCGCAAAAGAGAGGGAGAGAGAGAGAGTACTCGCCAAGTTATGTACACATAGATTATCTTGGTGACTTATATATTTTCATTCCGCAACAAAGTCACGTAATTCACTTTTTTCCAGCGGTAACAGACACATACGCGTAGTAACAAATACACATATATTCATATTCGAAACGATACATTTTCTCTACGTGTAAGCTGCTCTTATTGACTAACCTGAATCCTTACGGTCTGCAAGTACTGCAAATTGACCGTAAGAGCGATCGTTCACTGATCGTCGATAGCGGCACTTCAAAATATACGCCGGTAAAGCAAATCAGCTGAAACACAATTGCACCGTGGAAATGAAACCGCGGAATCTTTGGCCGTGGCGAATTTCGGAAATTTCGCCGGCTCGAATTTCTATATTAATAGCTTTAGAACAGAGAACACAGAACGCGGGCGCCCTGTGCACCAAGCGCGAATGCCGATGGTGTGCTGGAGGGCACACGATTCACAGAGAGGGCATACCGTGCAATCGCGGCGCGTCGTGTTCGACCTCGGCGGAATACGCATCGATGACCGTATATACGAGAGCCGGCGGTTTTGTCATTCTAATAGGGCAATGCATCAATTATAGAAACACAACGCAGCTCGGCTTGGCATTACACGCCGAATAACGGCGACCCGATTGTGCGCGATTATGCGAACAATAAATTGGCAGTCGGATGCACCACGCACGAGACATTCCGACGTTTCAACGTGCCCGCGTGCGAACGCCTCTCCTTTGTACTAATCGCAATAAGGATAGTAGGGAAATTCTTGCAGCGAACGTCGACGCTTATTCATTCCTCGTAACTCTGTTTAATTTCCATACCTCCACAATACGAATATCAATGTGCAACTAAATCATTTCACATCTCAAGACATTTGCAATTTTAATCTTGATTATTAACAAAGTTTCAAAAGTCCTACTATTAAGTAGACAACCTTCATGTTGTGTTAGTTCGTAGCGAAATATGCATAATAGGTCATGATTATGCAATTAAATAACTTTTTTCCTGGTGTGTATCAAGGTATAAGAAAACCTGCATAGTTTTGAAAACTCATTTCGGCCGTTTGACCATTAAATCGCTCGCCGTTCTCAAACGGCGATAGCGGATACTTCGACGATACAGCGGCAAGAATTTCCTCTCTCTTCGACTCCCGTTTTAACTCCGCGCAATACCTCGGACGCACGAAAATTCGATTTCGCCTTCCTATCTGCCGGCCTCTGGCAACGAGAGGCAAATTCTTCGACAGTGTGCAAGGCAAGGTATGATGAAAAGGCACACGGTCCTGTCTCCCTTGTCTAGGCAGCACCGTGC
Source organism: Cephalotes varians (assembly GCA_037157785.1). Taxonomy (NCBI): domain Eukaryota; kingdom Metazoa; phylum Arthropoda; class Insecta; order Hymenoptera; family Formicidae; genus Cephalotes; species Cephalotes varians. The sequence goes on along the minus strand of JANQDE010000016.1, from coordinate 863,721 downwards.
TATTAATCGCATTAGGCGACCGGGTCTGCTTGAGTGGTAGATGCCCTTGCCTTCCTTCACAAAGGCATCGCACGCCAGTATCTTCAACCGTGTACCATGATACGGCCAGTGGATGCGCATTCTGGGTATATATATCAATCACATACCAAGAACATTTAGAGTTCCGTCGCTGTCACTCGATTAAATCTTTTAATAATCTCCAACGCATTCAAAAAGATAGATAGAGAATGAGAAAGTGAGGGAGAGAGAGGCAGAGAGAGAAGTGTGTTAGCTCGCTTAAAAAAATATTTTTCTTTCTCATCTTATTCGAAAAACTATAAAAGTTCCAGAAAAATATTAGTTTAACAATCTAGTCGATCGAATATCAATCTTAAATATCAATAATGACTACAATTTAATGTTTTAAATTGAAAAAAATGTATATAAATCGTGTATTTTTTGCAGACCATTTCAAAATTATATAAATTGTACATCATGTAAAATGAAATCACAGAAAGAGAAAGATTTTCAGAATTGCGCAAGTGAATCTTCTTGTGAATGAAGACTCTTTTATCATTTTCAAAGACACTTGAAGACACGCGAAAAAATGAGATCAACTCTTTAAATCTTTTGAAGATTTTTGAAGACAGAAAAAAGCATTAATGCTCATAATTAACAGAAGAGAAAAATGTCAACTATAACCGAAGAAGTCCCTAATTAATTTTTTTGCACTTAAGCACGAGTGCTATCGCAACGCTTGCCCAATGTAGAACATTTCTTCTTTGAAGATTCTGAAGTATACCTATCGCGGGAAATGTGCCTTCAAAGTATTCAACTAAATATGAAGGCGTCAATTATAAATTATATAATTATGTAAAGTAAATATACGAAGAGAAATTTTCTTTTCACATTTGAAAAATATATATTTCAAATTTCGCAAATATGTTTTCCTATTGATCTCCAATCGATGTAACATTATAATTATAAGATATCTTTAGAATTATTTATAATCTTTTTATCACATCTTATGTACGTGAAAATAATAAAATTTGTTGATTTAACTTTTATTCATTTAAATAGCGAAAAATATTGTTTGTGGAAGCACAATTGCGTGATACTATTTTGGTACTGCTTTGTGGAGCAACTAAAAGCGAAAAACAAAATCTAAAACTCGCTTTTACGAATGCACGCTTGCGTGCACATTAATTTTATAGCTTTAATGAAAAAACGTGAGCGCGCGGCGCGTGTACACCGCGTTAATATTAATTGGAGCGTTGATACCCGATGCGTCGTAAATCGGGGTCAACCATCTACCTTCCTCCGATGTTTTCACTATCCCTTTCGCATAATTCTACCGAAAGTATACGCCGCGCAGTGTCTTTGAAGTACGACTGAGCACGATGAGGAGAAGAGCGAGCCGCGCGTGCGGCATAATTTGAGCGAGACAACGAACCCTCTCTGTACATCCACCTCCGTGTCGACGTCACTCGTGCCACAACCTTCTTCGTCTTTTCGTCGACTTACCCGTCGACGTACCGGTTTCTCCTCGTTCGCATAACTGCGGAAGAGAGACGCCGTCATTTCTATAGACATTCATTATTCACTACTCGCTCAACGTGCTTCTCTCATACCCTTTCTCTTTCCTCATCCCTCTCTCTGTCACTCACTCACTCACTCACATTCTCTCTTTCTCTCTTTCTCTCTCTCTCTTCTCTTCTTCGATATCCGACCCGATATGTACCTATTTCTCTTTCAGTTTCACTAGTTTCTCTATTTCCCACTATCGCTTCCGTTAAAATCGGCAACGGCGATAATCCGCCGAGCTTTTAAACGAGCATCATTCGCCGTTCTACAAGCGATGGACTTTGTCGAAGGATTTCTGATCGACGAAAGAGCCAACGGAGAAGAAAGGAAAAGAACAAGAGCGTTGGTGAGTCTGGCGAATGGCGGAATATTTCATGAGAACGGAAGAACGATGGTAAACGTTCGCGCGCAGTAATCCTTCGGGGCAGTAATGATTTGTACAATTCATACGGACCACGATAAACGTTTTTTGATGACTCGATTTAATTACAATACGCTTCGATTTTCGAACATGTGCGGACAGGTGCACATTCATAGAAAATCGATTAAAATGCTCCATTACGGTATTTTTATAACGTTACTTCCAACTATTTCATTTAAAATTGTAACGTTATGAGATACTCGGCTAATATTCAATATCTATATTCATTATAGATTTTACGATATCGTGGCTTTTGTTTTTCGCAATTTGGTGACGATTGCGCACGATGAACAGTTCACTGCATCGTTAATTGGTTTGATATAATGATGTAGGAGGAGATTATAGATAAGTGTAAATTCTCATTCAGTTGCAATTGCAGGGCTAAATAACACATGACGGCTTCGCAATCCAAATTGATCGGTAAACATCGACGGAATTAATTTTCGACTACCAAAGATAATATATGGTTACGGAATGTAAGCTGTTACAGAGATCTAGAGCGATATATCGAATTAAAAATATCGAGTATTTATACGTAGCGCTGAAGCGCTTCAAATACAGGCGCGCCGGTACAATCAATTGATTAACCGCTATTACTATATTATACATACGCGCACTGCAATCTCGACGTGTCGATATATTCCGCCGCAACGTAGCGATCACGCTGAGTACACATCAAATATCGTAATATCATATCCGTCGAAAACAGATGGTCGCGAAAAATACTGTTTGTGCCTGTAATATTGGTAATGATGCGGACCTCGACAATATTTACGCGGGTCGTACGTTGAAATATAAATAAACGTATCGCAAAAGTACGTAAAAAGTTAAACATTCAACGAGGTTACTAACGATTAAAAAAATATTTTGTAAGCTTCCATATTTATCAGGTTGAAACTGTCCGGTAGTATTTATGCTGTCTGTATATTTTTCGAATATCGTTTTGGCCGTTTGCAAAAACGCTTTACTTTTTTTTCCATAAAAAACTCGATCGCGGTCCGAGGAGAAAAATGTCCGTGCGTGAGTTCGAGATCGTTGCGGCATGCCAAAGGTGGGTTTCTCTCAATGAAAAACTTTCACGATCGTTTGCCCTGTCTTTTCTCTGCGCGTTTTTATACTTGTTACTTTCCCGTATCTTCTTATTTTCAAATCGAAACGAGATTGATAGGAGTCGTACTAGTTGAAGTTAAATCATTCATGTACAAGAAACTCGTCTCATACAAAACGTGAGATTTTCGAGAATAATATCAGCAATTTTCCGAGCAATTCTCTTTTGAAAAAAATATTTATAACTCCTGACTTTATTCTATAGATATTTTTATATTAACAATTTCTTTGATAATATTAAATATATCAATAATACGTATGTATAAAGTAAAATTTTCTGTAAATCAATATATTGAGAGAAAGAGAGAGAGAAAGAAAGAGAGGATAAAATTTAACATTTCAAGTCGCTTTAAAAAAAGATTTAAAAAAATAACAAACAGAATTTTAAAAACATTGTACTTGAAATTAATAATTTGTTCCAATATGCTGAAAGCATATTATAAAAAATATTGGTAAAACTGTAATAAAACTATTAATTCAATTTTGCTTATTGAATTAAATCTATGACATTTTCAATATTTTTCTATTTTATGTAATCACAATAACAAAATAAATAAAAAATATATAAAATTTGAATATTTTCTTTGTATAATAATTAGTTTCTACAAAAATGTTATTTGTTTTTACTTTCATGAAGAAATAACAATAATAAAGTTTCAAATATAAAAAAAAAATAAGTTTAACTATATTTTATTGTACAGAGCGCGCTTTCATACCATAACAATATCGTTACAGAAGCAATGTAAACAACATGTGAAATAGGAAACGTTCTTTTGACTACATCATGTGATATCGATAAAATTTTGTCCTAGTTTTGTTATTCTCCATGATTTTTACTAATGTTCCCCATGTATTTGGCATCATCCATTGCGCGTAGAAAAATATTATTTCAAGCATTAAAATATCGCACAATGGAGCGCGATTTCGAGCGCTGTAATTAAGTGCGCTCCGATCGAATGGCGCTAGCGATCGCGATGTCATGCATTACGAAGCTGTTTATTTTGCCGCATTTTTCTATTGGACTCAATCGACGTGATGTTGCCTCGGAGGAGGAGCTGATGTTATTACTGGAGCATGCTGCGCGAGTATTTAGAATACATAAGCGTACGGTATGTTTGCACACGGTGGCTATGTATACCCCGAGTTCAGTAACCCTTCTGCCGACGGCAGACGTGCTCGACGAGGTTGAGCCTGGCGAGCACTCGACTCGTCTCTCTCGCGAAATGTCTATAGGTGTAAGTTCGGTACCACTTGGGACTCCCGGCGCCGTGCATACAACGTTAACGCGATGTACAACACACAAAACAACGCTCACCGATAGGAATCTTCTCAGGGAACGCCGCGGGCACCAGGACCAAGAGGACGGTTAAGGCCATGGTCATCATCGTGGCGGTAGATGTTAATCTGCTGATTCTACCGGCACCAGTGTTTCTCGCATTTTTCTCGGCTTTCCCGGAAACGGTCAACGCGGCGGCAACGAGAGGAACCGCGATGGCGCGACGCCGACGTCGCGACGAGGGTGGTCCACCCGTTTCGTGAACAACCGGGAGCATCTTCCGAGCTCCGTGGTCTGACACAAACTACCGTACTCCACTCGGCGTGAACTCGATCTCTCCTGAACCGCCCCAGCATCCCTCTCGTCCTCTCACCCCTAGCTTCACTCCCACCCTCTACTCTCGCTCGTCTCTCTCTCTCTCTCTCTGGTTCGTGGACCCCTTAACCAGCAGCCACCCTTCCGTCAGCCGTGTTTCTCGCCCTTCTCCGACGCGTTGCAGCTCTCTCGCTCTCGATCCACCCTCGGACCCGTACCCTTCGTCGCGACTTCCGCCACCACCAACGCAAGCATCCTCCATCCTCTCTCTGGAATCTCCCTTCCTCTCGCCATTCTGTGCTCTATCCTCTCTCCCTCTGTCGCGCCCTCGTGCTTCACCACGGTAGTTCGGGGTGGAAGCGTACGTTTAACGCGCATGTTACGATAGTCGCGGCGCGCGTGTTCCTCTCGGAAATATTCCATGCACCTGCTGACTGGCGCCACGCCGCTACCGATACCGGGATAATTGTCTATAGGCCGAAATTAAAGCGCAATATATTCTCATTAGCAACCGACTCGACTCGATTCGACTTGGTATACTTGGTATACTTGGCTGTACGATCCATAGCACGACGATATACAAAAAAGTCATATTATCGGAATTGGTATAATATAATATAATACAATTGGTATAAATAAAATAAGTTTATACGTATTACATTCAGTTAAAAAATCTCAACAGAAATTAAACAAATCAAGCCAAGTTATTAATCGTAAACGTAAAATGCAAGATTTAAATTTAATTTAATTCTTTTTAGAATGCAATGCATTTTCCTAGAATCTCATTTATATGCTTGATAAAAAATGTAGAAAATAATAATATCTTTATCAAATTTCGGAATAATATTTCTACTGTACAAGCCACATTAATTATTACTTTTTACTAAATTCATATTAAAAATATTTTTTATTATTTTTAATAAAATCCCAACCCTGTCCCATCCCATTTACTAAAAATTAAATAATGAATATATAAATAAAATAAAAAATATGAGAAAAAATTTTGAAAAAATTTTGAATTTTTTATTTTCTTTTTGACACCTTCCATTTATATAAATATATATATTTAACACTTAGTCTGTAAAGGTTTTTTTGGCATCTTCTATCTGCAAATCGGGTCGCTTATTTCCTACTGTATTTTTCTATATGTTAAAATCATAGAAAAATTCTGAAAAAAATTGTGTTAGTATCTTTAAACCTTCTACTTTTCTCGGATTAATCAAACTCAGATCAATTTTGGAAAAAATTAATTTTTTAAAATAATTTTTTAGTATAAACAAAGTAAGCTATAAACGCAAGTAAATTTTGCGCGGATACGAACAACCAGTTTATAGATTAAGTGTTATAATTTTCATAGATCAATTATCTTATATATATAATTTAAAATAAATGATGATTTAACTTACGATGCGCAGCAGCGGAATTGTAACACGAACGTCACAATCTGAGAAGAATACAAAATTATTTAAATTACATTAGATACAATTATTTACAAAATTATTTAAATTACATTAGATACAATTACCCAGATAATTGATATTTTAAAATTATTATGCGAATCTTTTGTATCGAATCTTTCATCCATCTTTTTCAGATAGAAATATTTAATTAAAAAACTACATAATTTTTGAAAAGGATTATTTTTGCGAAATTTTCTTTTCTAAAATTTAATAAACGATAGTCTAATTTTTACACAAAAAATATAAATTGCTACAAAAATTTGATTCATTACGTAATATCACGTGTGTACTGGCGCTCGGAATACATCATGCTACTATCGCGGGAACTGGTTAATTACGCAAGTAACGCAAGGATAACCAATTATCAAGCAGCTCACCTACTGTTGCTCCGCCGATGCCCGATGCCGCCCAGGCCTCATCCTTCTCCTCTCGTGCCCCTCTTTATACTTCATCATTTTACTTCATCACGGCATTCACTCGAGAAACATCGTTAATTACGATTACGCACCGGTTATTAAAATACGCGGTATCGCGCGATATCTTACACGGCACTCCCGAGATTAACTGGGCTCACTCGCGGAAACATGATTATGATTTCGCGCGATAACCATCAATTAAAAGTACGACACTCGCACGAAACCTTGCATGTCGCATTCACGACGTGAATCACACGTGCGACACATACTGCATTACTCTTCGACAGAGGAAGAAGAGCGGACGATGCTGCGATACGTTTGATATCCACGACGTCGCTCAAAGTGAAATAGTGGACATGCTGAAAATGACGGAACGAATTCGTAAAACGCGCGGTTAACTCACTCGCGACACCGATCCTCCTTGTTGCAATTTCATGCATCTTCTGCATTTAAAATAATAATCACATTTTACGGCGATTACGATTTCATGTCATAACATAAGTAAGTAAACGTATGTAGTTAAAGTTACGAATAAATGTCTGCGGAATGCGATATTTGAAGAAATGATTATTTTATTGATTAACTATTAGCGCATCGTGAATTTCGATCGAACATACTATGTCCCGAAATATTTAGTAAAGCTTACTAACATAAGAATATTGAATTTCTGTTAAACGGTCGATAAATATCGAAGTATGACATTAACTTAACATTAGTTAGTTAGAAATTTATAGTTACTGATCAAACGCATCGCGATGCTGCTCGATTTGGAGTCAACTCGTTTCGTTGTCGCGATGCTTTATTAATGACCGAAAATCTCGAAGAATGCATCGGCAATTTCATTCCGATACCGCGAGATGTATTCTCTAAATAGGAATCAGTGTATTATTCACTGATTTGCAGTGCTACATTTATAACTATGATTATTAGTGAGTATTCACTGTTTCTCAGCGATTTTGATTACGAGGGGAGTACTTTCACTAATCAGAATCAGTGTATTATCACTGAGAGGCAGTGCATATATCACTGATTGATATAGTTATAAGTATACCATTGAAATCAGTGACACTTCACTGATTTCGATTTAGAGAGTATTATGCGACTCAATTAAATAGTTAATTGTGACTCCTCAAATAATCTATAAATATACAATTAGAATTCAATATTTCACGTGCGATACGTTTTAAAATAAATGCGAAACGAACATAATGCATATTAATAATCAATCGGTATATCATAGCGTTCGATTACGTACATAATTACTTCCTACAGCGAATCGTACCTCATGTTTCGCATTATCCGATTTCTAATCATTACAGAGAATGATCGCATTCCTTCTCTCGCGTTTCCCCGCTTGTCGCGATCGCATTTCGAAAAGTTATAGCAAGTCGTCACACGAGCGGCTCACGGCACACTACCTGTTCGTCCGAGCGCTATCGTGCGAATGATAACACAACGGCTCGGTGTATGCGGCAGCGCCCGACCTTGTATACGCACACAGCGATATGTTAGACTTACGCGGCAAAATACGACACGCGCCGAGCGTTATCGTTAATTCTCTTTCTCGTTGTCGTTACGAAATATTTAAAGTGTTGCAAAATTAATGCGTGTATGTGTATGTGTACGAAGAATATGTCTAACTTATATGTTTAACTCGTTTCCTTATCGTAGCATTTTTCTGACTATGGGTGCATACTACAACCGTTCACTAAACGATTATAAGTAAATGCTGATGTGTTGGGTCTAAAAATAAGAACCAATTCGATTGTTATTTAGCTCAATGAGCGATTGTACCGAATGCATTCTATGAAGATTATTTCGTCGACAATTTCTTTTCGATACCGCGGAATATTACGCGAATCAATTTAATGGTGAATTAAGATGATCGTCTACAAATGTACTATTAAAATTTATTACTCGACAAGAAATGTAATGCGAAAGATATTCGATGCAAACGTTGTTAAGAGAATAATTATTGCAAGTTTCAAAAGAACGATTTCTAATTTCGATTTTTATCTATAAATAATTTCGAATTCCATTTCAAAGAAACGTGTAAAGTACTCGTTTCTCTGAATAGTCGTTGTCTCGATATAAAAATATCAATCACGGAAATTAATTACGTAAACCAATAATAGCTAATTTAGAAAATATGATCGCGATCGTATTTCGAGAGGTAATGAGATTACATAGAAGGGCTCGCGGCACTATTCGCTCGACCATTATATTACGAATGATATTATGCATGAAATACGTGTCCAATATGCTATTTTCTTATATTTTAAATAAATTTTAATAAATGTATTATATTATTATACGTTTGCGAATGACGTCATTTAAAATAACGATAATTTTATTCAATATTTTATGTATACATAACATATCTGTGTGTGTATATATAATATATATACACACAGATATGTTTTAAGTATATACTGTGTGTATTACATAAACCAATCAGCAATTGTTAAAAAAAATGGAAAGTCTCTGTATTAATCGAATTTACCAAAGCATGTGGAGCACACGTATAAAAACAAGGATATAAAAAATCTAAATACTGTATTTTTTATTTACGCGGATAAATGTGTTTTATATGAATTTCATGTAGAACTTTCCGAATGCAGATTCTCTTAATCTGAAATTGTTTCTCGATAAAATCGGATTTTATATAAAACGAGTTTTGAACATCTATATACTTTAATACGGCATAATAATTTCGGTTTTACAACATGAAATTTTAAAAAATCGTCTTGCGAATCTTGCCACATAAATAATAAATAATTCCGGGCCGAATAATTCCAAAATTGTGTTTATCTTTGCATTTACTTCGCACGATTACATCGCACGATTTCTGTATTCTGTCTATTTTTGAGAAATTTATTTCCCTAGATATTACATGGAAAGAATTACTTTAACAAACACGTATCTCAAATAAATACTTTCTGGATATACACTCAAAGTTGCGTGCAGTTAATGCGCATATATTCACTCGCGTGTTACACAAAACGTAAAATATGGATTTTTTAAAAGTTTTATTACAGCTTTTATATGATATACAATGTAACAAAAAAAGAACAGCTCAATGTCGCCTTAGTGGATCCTGATGGAAAGAAATATCTGATATTACATACACTCGTAACGTACACAGACGTACACATACACACATTCTCTTTCCAAGAAATTCATAAGAATAAGGTATAACTTACCGGAAAGCGCGCAGCGTCGCAAACAGTCTCGTCTAATATATGCGCGACGCGTCTTCGCTCGTTGCTCGGATAACTTTCTTCGTCGAGGTTTTAAGCGGTCGGACGGTCAACTTTATACGTCCGCGCTGGCGAATTATGGAAATCCTTCCTGAAAAAGTTCAAAGTGCGACGAGACCACGCTAACGTGTCAAAAGGTGCAAGTCGTTGTTGAAGTTCGTCAAAACTTTTCACAAAAAGCATTAATGTTTGTCCTGATGCTATCACGTTGTCATTTTAGCGCGCGATTACATATTTGTTATTTAATAACGGGATTCAGCGTTGGAAGCATTTAATATAAATGACGTGATTAATCCGCTTGCTAACAAAGAGCCCTAAATCAGTAATTTACTTCAGGGACTCTAAGATTTTTCTATCGAGTATCAGATACGTTTAAAAAATCATCAACAAAATATTTCATTTTGATATAAATAATTCTTATTATCCATTTTTACCCAAAACATTTTTAAACATTAAAATCTCTCTCTCTCTCTCTCTCTTTCTTCCTCGTTTCATCACAAGAATAATTTGATCATCGTTAATTTTGCGCAAATAGTGTCGTAAATGCTGCAAACTTACGAAGCGAGACAATAAAAGAATATGCTGTGTTTATAAGATTACAGGAGTATATGTTCCTGTAACGTTCAACTTAATTTATTCGCGACAAGAGTAATTTGCTGCTGGTAGTCCTTATAGAAATTTAATACCGGAACGGCCACTTATTTTGAGTATTAGAAGCACCAACAGATTTTAATATTAATTGGCCGTTCCAGTATTAAATTTCAATAAGGGAGGTGTCTACAGTGAATTTCGTGGATTCATGTTTAAATCGAAGGTTCCCTCGCGTCCTTTGACGCGCGAAAGTCGCAATAATCCGAATGCGGAGTAAAGCGAACCGCGCGTGTTGCGTTACTCGTAAAACGCCCGGTGTCGCACTGGAAACGCGGAAACACATCCACTACGAGCCCTACGAGCCCTAGATTCGTAAAGCGTGTCCCACGTGCGAACAAACGACCGTAAAACGCTTTGACTCATTGGCCGATAATTGCAGAAGGGCCGATTTTCCTACGTAAACATCGATACATCATATAAAATTTGCGCGTACTTTACGAGCTTGCATTTTAAGCTTAGCGCTTTCAAGAGAAGATTGCTAGTTAATCCTCGTTTAATTAGTTTTTAACTCGTTTAATTAGTTGTTCATTAATCGAAATTAATGAGGAATTTTAAAATGTCTCATAATAAAGCGAACCAGATAAAATCAATTTTTTAATTGCAGAAATATATTTATGTAAATAAACGTAACACGGAAAGAACGGTTTTGCTGAAAGATTTAAAATTTTAGCTGGATACAAATCAGAAAAGCAATTTTGTTGAACTATCAGAATAATTATACAGAATGCTCAAACTAATTGTTAGAATATCAAAACATTTTGCAACATTGTTTATTATTTTTAAAAATAGAAAAATATATTAAAAGACTCTTAAAATTTAAAATAATAATTAGAAAAAAGGAGAAGTAATGGGAGTCAAACGCGGATGTAGGTGCGTGGAACAATTTATATAATTAAAACAACAAACTTGGATTAAGTTGATTGAGATGGTATATTCCATGGTTTCTTGTATTTCGACTTATTTATTATTTTTAAGGTTCCAACAAAATTATTTTGATAATCTAACAAAATTATTTTTAGATCTGTATCTAAAAAAATGTTAAATCCTTCAAAATTAAAATTGTTTTTTTCGTATAAAAAAAATAGCTTTTTATTTGTAAAATGTACAATGAATTGTCAATGAAAAAAATCGTATTTATGTATGCTGTCTCCTTTATAGAATAGAATTATAACGCAAAGTGAGATTCCACATGGGTTTACAACTTTCCATGTGAAGTGAGATTTCAAATGAAATGCAGCTTATATATCTATTTTATATTTCGTGCAAACTTTGACCGTGACGTTTTCACGCATGCGCATGTGGCCATAGAGCATGCGCACGTGTCTGCAGCGCAAGTCGACAGGTTTTCTAACCTGAATTTTCGTTAACTTTGTCTCGCTTTGCGGGGCAGAGTGACGCTTTTCTTCTCAAACCTTTATTACGCGAAAACGCATCGATTGAATGCGTTTTTATTAAAATTTAAGTGGACCGATTATTCTAAACATTCACCCAAAATGGATCCGGCTTTACTCAGAGAGCGAGAGCTCTTCAAGAAACGTGCTCTGACCACACCAGTGTGAGTAATTACATTACTTTTTTTATCATTCTTATTATCTTACCAATACATGTCACGTATATTTAAGGCGAAATTTAAGAAGAAATTACGATAAGAATTATAATTTTGTGCAGATAGTTTTGTTTCTATTTATTAAATCTTGTACCTATCTGGAGCATATCTTAATATACTAGTAGTATTTCTAGTACAGTAGTTTATTGTATTCATAATATATATCACAATATTTGGATTATTTACGCAAAAATATAAATATATTTCTGATAATGTGATTACAGAATTGACAAAAAGAAGCAGGAAAAGGAAGCTGCGAAAGATGAACCGCCAAAGAAGAAATTTAAATCGTTGGTATCTACAGGACCGAAATTGGACATGGTCAACTATAAAACCATGGCTGGTAGTACGCAATACAAATTTGGCGTGTTGGCAAAGATAGTAAAACATATGAAAGCAAGACATCAGGAAGGGGATGACCATCCGTTAACATTGGAAGAGATTTTGGACGAAACAAACCAATTAGATGTTGGATCGAAGGTATTGTTTTCTATTATATTTCTATTTTATATTTCTGTTTCTTATTGAAGCAAGTTATTTATTTTTTCTTGTGAATTTTTAGGTCAAGCAATGGCTACAGACTGAAGCTTTAGTGCAAAATCCCAAAATTGAAGTAACCGATGGTAGATTTGTTTTTAAACCTATGTATAAAATTAAAGATAAAAAGTCTTTACTAAGACTTTTAAAACAACACGATTTAAAGGGTCTCGGAGGTATATTATTGGAAGATATACAGGAGAGTTTACCTCATTGTGATAAACATTTAAAGGTAAATATAAATATATGGAAATTCAGTTCTGATTACAATTTGAAAAATAATACTTATGATATATTTCAGAATTTACAAAACGAGATATTGTATATTATACGACCGCTTGATAAGAAAAAGATTGTCTTTTATAACGATAAGACAGCTCAGTTCCCTATTGACGAGGAATTTCAAAAGTTATGGCGAGCTGTTGCAGTGGATGCTATGGATGATCAGAAAATAGATGAATATCTTGAGAAACAAGGAATTAGATCGATGCAGGATCACGGACTCAAAAAGCCAGCACCAATCAAACGAAAGAAACCTGTTAATAGAAAGAAACAATTTAAGAAACCAAGAGATAATGAACATTTGGCAGATGTTTTGGAAACGTATGATGATTAAGAACTTTGATTATTCTGTTGTACCAAGTAAACATTTTTATATAGAAATTATGGAATAATTGAGTGTAAATAAGATAGGAATATCACTAAATTTACTTTGTAAATAATTATTAATATTCAAATACAAGAGTATTATGAATGTAAAAAACATTTTTGAATATTTTTCTTTGCCCGTAAAAATCATTATTTTGCAACGCTACTAAAATAAATTATTATTTAATACACGATTGTAACTATAATTTATTTTCAGCATATAATAAAGTAAGGCATAAAATAAGAGTAAAACATTTATTATCTTATCTCACGTTGTAATACAAAATAAATATAGAATTATGTAAGTCGTAATACTTATATATAAACTATATATATGTTTACACACGCAATCGGCCTTCTTCAGGTCTAAGAGATTGCTTAATTTGATGGAATAGTAAAAAAATTATAAAATATATTACTATTTTGTGATATAAAGATATTACAAAACTATTAGAAATAATTCATTTTTCTATATTACACTTTTCCCTATATTGAATTTTCTAACGTATTTTGAAGCCATAATTTATGATTTAAGTAGTTTTTGTTATAAAGGTACATTATAAAAATTTGTATCTATATTATTTGTGTGATATGTGAATCTTATATCCTATAAATCAAAAACCGATATTTTCTTTGGTAGTATTTGTTGCTTCGCCTCTCCTTCTATCCATTTTATAATAAACGATTATATTCTCGAATGTTCTACTTTCTTTTCTCTCCAGTATCGATTTTTCATTCTAAAGGATTTCTTTTTTCTTATATTTGTAACGTGCACATATACTTCAAAAAGCAATATTAATCCTTTGGTAGAGCAGAGTCACTTTTTCCTCGCGAATAAGCACGTGTCGCTTTACCGCCGAGCATTCTGTCCAGCAAAGATTGTTTATTTCTTCTTCTGGCTGCGAGAACTTCTCTGCATAATTCATGAAAAGATTCCGCAACTTGAGCAACCTAAGTTAATTGGATGTTGGACTACTTAGAAAAGGCTATAAAATCCGAAGTGATAAGTTATTAAAAGTTACAATTACCTGTTCAGCTGCAGTTATTTCACTAAACCAGCATTCGAAATCCTTCGCTAATATCTCTCCCTCCTCTGTACTGACTTGTCGTAAATGAACCATATCTGCTTTATTTCCAACAAGGGCAAGAGGCATCGCAGCTTCGGGATCGGCTACTGCGAGAGCTTCTTTTGCCTTTCTGACAAAATTAAAAGAGTTTCTGTCTGTTATTGAATACACCAACAACAAGCCGTCCGCCCATTGTAAAGTTTCCGTCGATGGTAGCTCATCTTCACTCTGAAATGTTAAAATATTATATGTAAGAGAGAAACTATTTATAGAATATATAATTTATGAGATTTTATTATACACGAAAAATTACCTTCGGACATGTATCTAAAATTTCAAAAAGAATTGGTTCCCCGTCGACTAGTACCTCATGTTTGTATCTGGTTTCTAGAAATTAAAATAAGACTTGCTCTTAATGCAAATATGTAATGATTATTTATAGCATATAAAGTAAAAAAAATATATAAAATTTTGCGTAAAAATAAAATCACGATTTCATTATTATCTTATAACAACATAATCCTTTTTAAAAGTTTTCAAATTCTTTTTTCTTAAGTTCCTTTTAAACGGTTTGATCTGTAAGTGTTCATGTAGAATCAATTTGATTCAAACAATTTTTCTTTAATTTATCAATATCAATATCGTTTGTATGATTGCGATTTATTTGAAATTCTACGCGAGTGCGACTTTCATTCAAACATAAAATAAAAATTAATCTCAGCGCGAAAATAAAAGCAAATTAAGTGATATTAAACATTTTTGCATTGATTTTTTGTTTCTCGTCTTCTTCATTAATTTATCTATTGGATGATTAATAACATATCAGTTTCCCTCTTTATAACGCATTTTGAAAAGTGTTCGAATAAGACACGAATTGTTGGGCAGAGCTGTTTGAAAAATGAAAAATTGAGAATGAATTTATATCGAATTTATTATGTCATAAATATGATTTCTTATATTACAAAAAAAGAAACATCCTCGCTCGCAGAATCAAAATAAACGAATCAAAAAGATCCACAATGCGATTATTTGTAACATTATGCCACGCAAATATTTAAGCAAAGAGAAAAAGAGAGAGAACAAATTTGTATTTTTTATTTTAATATTTAAAACATTAAGCAATTTCTCGAATCGAATTCACTTTGAGAATTTACTTTGCCGCTAACACGGCACGTGCTTTTCTCCTGTCTACGACCGCGTCTGTATTTCTGCAAAACAAAAAGTTTTGTTCGAGTATCAACCTCGCATTAGTACCCGTCCTGTCTAGTGTCAAATTCGTCTTCGATAAATTTAGAACAGACGCGGACTAAGGTATGCAGAGGGAGAATATACGCAGCCTTAGAAGCGGATTACAGTTGCTGGCAATTTTTCAAACTGACGCATTATTTTATTATACACTTTGCCACGCGTACATCAGTTTTGTAAAATACGCGAGTTTAATAAAAAATCAGCGACAAATATCAGCGTTATTCACGATTGAAATCTATGTTTTTATTTTTATTATGATTGCTTTTCTACTAAGAAACTTTTTCAGATAGATCCATTCCTACATGTGACAATTTAATGACAATTTAACAAATAAATATCGAAAATCAATTTGATATTCAATTTGATATTCATATTATATTTTTGTGATACTAACAAGTTCGCAGAACGAAGCGCGATAACTTATTCATTGAATCGATTTGCAACATACATTTATTTTATAATATTTTAAATATTTTGCTTCGACGACGAATTAACTGACACAATGCTCGTAATTTTTAACATAGCAGCATAGATCAAAATGCTTTACATTTTTCATCGAATCAGAAATACCGAATCAAAAGAATTGATTTCTCTTTGATACTGTGGAATATTACGCGAATCAATTTAATGACTAATTAAGATTCATTAAATTGTTTAAAAATATACAATGAAAATTCAATATCGAATATGCGGTATTTAAAATGTGAATTGTTAAAATAATTAACGTATCAGCTTGCTGCTGTGTACATGCACAAGATCGGGCGATGTCGAATTATCGTTATTGTATTATTATTTGTACATTGTCTCGTTATTTCATTCTCAAATACGATTCTACATATTTCTTACGAAGCTATTAGCTATTATCGGTCCGCGTAATTAATTTCCGCAATTTTGTAGACGTATCGAATATTTGATTCGGTTTCTTTGAAATAGAAATTAAAGTTGTAGATAGAAGCCGCAGTTAGAGATTATTTTTTATCGTAATATTTATTTGCGATAATTATTTTCTTCCTTGCAATCGTATATTTTTCGCATTTTTCATCGAGCCGGGTGTACCGCGCGAATTAAAAGCGCGGAGTAAAAGCAACAACGTTGATTCGAATAACTCACCAATAGAAACATGGATTGATTATTTTAAAAATATGTATAATTCACATTTCAAACTATACTACGTATTCGATATTTAATTTTGATTGTATATTTTTAGACGATTTAATGAATTTTTTGATTTAATGAATTAGTCATTAAATTAACTCGCGCGGTATTCCACAGAATCAAAGAGAAATCAATACCCTTTTAATTCGAGTGATAGTCTGACTCGATGAAAAACGTAAAGCATAATGCGAAACGTATTCGAATGCTAAGAAAATAATTATCGCGAATAGTTTTAATGTCGTCGTCGTATTTTATCACGTAAAAGTCCTTGCACGCGTACAAAAACTTACAAGAAATTGTAGTCGTAACCGTAAGGCCGTAAACATATCGACTAGTCGAGCGTTCGAAAATGTAAGACCGCATTTCGATCGTGATTGGTCGATTTGCTTACGGCCTTACGGTTACGACTAAAACTTTTTTACGTGCAAAGAATTTAAGTCCAACGTACCGCTGTGCACATACACAAGGTCGGGCGTTGCCGCGTACGTCGAGTCGTATCATTATTCGCATAGTACCGTTCAAATGAACAGGTAATGTGTCTTGCTACGACTTTTCGAAATGTGATCGTGACGAACATTAAAAAACGGTCATTCTCTGTAAATGATTAGAAATCGGATAATGTGAACGCTGTACACAGTAATTAAGTACGTAATCGAACGCTACGATATATCGATTAGTTAAAATTAATATTAATACGCATTATGTTTATTCTGCATTTATTTTAAACCGTATCGCAAGAAATATTGAATTCTGATCGTACACTGTTAGAAATGCTTCCTTTACATGTAAACAAAGCTCGTAGTTATGAACGAAATTAAAAGTAATGAATGATTTAACTTAAAACTAAGTTATAATAGTTACTTAAATGTAATGAAAGTGTACATTTTATGAAATTTTATGTACACTTTCATTAAACTTTATGAAATGTAACGTACTTTTCATAAAACTTTATGAAATTTTATGTATGCTTTCATTAAACTTTATGACATGTAACGTACTTTTCATAAAATTTTATGAAAAATAATATAAAGCGTACATAAAATTTCATCAAATTTTATGAAAAGTACGTTACATTTCATAAAGTTTGATGAAAGCATACATAAAATTTCATAAAGTTTTATGAAAAGTACGTTACATTTCATAAAGTTTAATGAAAGTGTACATAAAATTTCATAAAATTTTATGAAAAGTACCTTACATTTCATAAAGTTTAATGAAAGCGTACATAAAATTTCATAAAATTTTATGAAAAGTTACATTTCATAAAGTTTTATAAAATATACATTAAATTTCATGTACATGTACACAAATATACTTTTCAGTTACAAATACATTAAATTTAATGTAATGTCATGAATTTAAATTCTAATTGTGTAACTTAAAAGCACATTAAATTTCATGACATTTTTAACAGTGTACATTTATTATAGATTATTCGCTAGGTCACAATCAGTCGTTTAATTGACTCGCATAGTATATCGCGGTATCGGAATGAAGTTGCCGATGCATTCTTCGAGGTTTTCGGTCATTAATAAAACATCGCGACAACGGAACGGGTCGAGTAGCATCGCGATGCGTTTAATCGGTAACTACAAACTTCTAACTGACTACTTAATCGTCGTACTTCAATATTTATTAACCGTTTAACAAAAATTCTATATTCTTATGTCGGCATCCTTTACCAAATATCTCGAGACAAAGCGCGTTCGATCGAAATCTACGGTAAAGTAATCATTTCTTTGAGTTGCATTCCGCAGACGTTTAATTGTTTCTAACTTTAACTCTAACTCTAACTTAACTAATACGTTGATTTACTATCATAACACGAGACAATAATCGCCGTAAAACGCGAAAATATAATATTATCGTTTGAAACGCGTGCAGATGCAACAAGAAGCATCGTAGCGTCGCCGCAGCGAGTGCGCCGTGAAATTGGTCGCGCGTTTTACGAATTGGTTCGGCCATTTTAGACTCGTCCACTTGTTCGCTTTGCGCGACGTTGCGAATATCAAACATGTCGTGATATCGTCCTCGTGATTCCTCCGCGTTGTTCCTCTGTCGAAACGTAACGCGGTATGCGTCGCGTGCGTAATACGTGGGTGTCGAGAGCGCGTCGAAGTTTCGCGCGCGAGCCGCGTTCTGATCATCGCGCGATCCTAACCATGTTTTCGCAAGCGAATTTAGCTAACATCGGGAGTGCCGTGTAAAGTCTCTCGCAACTGTCTTAAAGAATCGGTAATCGTAATTAGTGGGTTTTCGCGAGCGGGTGTCGTGTGAATGTCACGAAGGAGCGACTGGAGGACTGGAGGAGGAGGAGGAGCAGGCCTGGGAGGCATCGGGCATCGGCGGAGCAACCGTAGGGTAATGAGTAATAATTTATTCTTATTACTTGCACAATTAACCTTTGTTACCGCGATAATTCGCATAGCATGTTCCGAGCGTCCAATACATAGGAAGCAGAAATGAACAGCTGTAATGAATGGCATTTCCAGAACAGTGGCATTGTTTGCATTCATTGAAGCAAGTTGTTTACTTGTGTTTGTTTACGTTCGCCTGCCTGATCTGAATCCGATTCAAAATATATATGTATATATTTATTTTAAAAATAGATGTATATTTAATATGTGTGTGTTAAAATTTACAACGATTTACATTGTTGATATGAAAATAAGACTATTGCTTTTTAAATTATAAATAATGTTATTCTTACGGAAATAGATCTTTTCAGAAATTAGAGTTATTTTGTTAAATGTCTTTATTTGAAAATAAAAAACAGATAAATCCGACGTATAATTATGTTTTAAATATTAATTATTTTTTAAATATTAATTATTTGAACGCTATTGTAATTTAAATACATTTGTATTTTCCAGATTAACGTTCGTATTACAACTCCGCTGCAGCGCATCGTCTGTGAGTTAACGAATTTTTAATTTTAATTTGAAATAATGGATCTGGGAAACAGATCTGAAAATTATATTTAATATATTTACATATATGTAAAATGCAAAAAATGTGGAAAATTAAAAACCTCTTTCCAATATTTCTTATTTTATAGATTTATCATCATAAAACGGGTTAATTATAAAACGCATCAGGAAAAAAGACAAAAGTGATAGAAAATATTTTGCAAATATTGCAAACTCGATAAAAAGTAATAAATAATGAAGCATATAATAATAAATAATGAATATTTATTTTTATGAAAGAGAGTTTATTTAGAAATTTTGATAAAGAGACTTTACCATTCTTTTACTGAGTACTCTACTATAAATAAGATGTTTAGTAAATACATTGTGCTTTTAAATGCTCGGTTTGAAAGACCCGCGTCCGACAATTTAGCTTGACGTCTTTTCTATCACAATTTTACTACTGTAATAGATTTATTTTATTTACACTGTGTGATTGATACACAATTACTTGGTAATACGATAATTTGGTGCATGTATAAATTGTTACTATACAATCAAGTCAGATCGTGTCAAGTCAAATTGCACTAACGAAACCGCGAACTATAATATTAATATTTTATATACTATAATATACAATAAATATTTATACCAGTCTAAGTCCAATAAATCAGACAGTTATATCGATGTGATATGCATTGGAAAAGTATCGATGGTGGTATTGATAGCTGTGTATTGGCAGAGTCATTAGATACGCGTTAAGTATGTTTTCACTTTAATTGTCGCGGTGAAGCATGATGCCGCAGGGAAAGAAAATAGAACACGGAACGATAGCGATAACGATAGGATAACGAGAGGTAATAGAATACCACCAGAGAGAGAGAAAATGTCTCGCAACATATCGTACAATATTCGAACGTTGTCAGATTTCACACAAATAATCGTTTCTCAATTGAAAATATGATCTCAATTAAGCTTTAATGTAAATGACTTTCAAACCGTTTACGTCAAGATACGGGATACTTTTAAGTCTCATCCGAAAGACAAGTTTTGAGACAAGTTTCAAGTAATTATATAAATACGGGCCTTTAAAGTTTTATATCCACGATGCTAGAAATTGCTCCGAGATCTCGAAAAGAGAAAGAATTTGATCAATGGTCAAATGGTCGAATTGTTCAATTGCGTAAAAAACATTTTTATATTTGTGTTAAAAACGGTCCTTAATTAAGTTATTTTTGTGTTGAATTTTTAACATAGCCGGGTGTTAATTTAACATAATATGATTATATTATTTGGATATTTTGTGTCAAATTGATATTTAACATTTTTTAGTAAAAACAAATAACATAAAAATAATGTAGTTTGAAAACATAAATTTTAAAATAAATGAATCAAAGATGAATACGTGTTAATTTAATATATTATAATTRTTAATTTTACTGAAGAAATAGACAGAAATATATTGAAGTTTCCACAAATTGTTTTCGAATTGTATTAAGATGTTAGATTTTTTGTATTAATTTTTACATAATGTTTGTGTTATTTTCTAACATATTTTTCTTATGTCAAATTAACATAAAAATGTTAGTAGACTGTTGATGGGACACGTGAAATGTATTAAATTTGTAATGATTTGTTAATTCTTTCTTTTAATCTCAGAGCGATTTTTAGCGTTGTGGACACAAGGCTTAAGATCTTTYTTACCTGATTGATGATCGTATTCGCCGATGTATCTCCTCGTCAGAAATCTMACTGTCAATGCTGAAACAATCAATAATGGAAATATATTGCGCGCGTATACAGTTCAAGCGTGACATAATTATGTTGTACATGATATAATTGAGTTGGCAAACTGTAATGACAGGCTACTSGCGCAACGTCGCATCTCGGATTCGTATGCATCGCGCGATYTACATTTCGTCCGTTTGTTATAGTCGCATCTATTTATATCAGAGAAAATCAAAATACTATCTCTCGGCATTATAATCATTGCTTAAATCATATCTGATATTTCACCACACTTTGCAAAAGATGTTTAAGAAACTAAGAATTAGTAATCAAATATATAATAATAATAATAATAATAATAATAATAATAATAATAATAACAATAATAATAACAATAATAATAACAATAACAATAACAATAACAATAAGAAAAACAAAAACAAAAACAAAAACAAAAACAAAAACCAGAACCAAGAGCCAAGAGCCAAGAGCCAAGAGCCAAGAGCCAAGAGCCAAGAGCCAAGAGCCAAGAGCCAAGAACCAAAAACCAGAACCAAGAGCCAAGAGCCAAGATCCAAGAACCAAGAACCAAGAACCAGAACCAAGAACCAAGAACAAAAACAACAACAAAAACAAAAACAAAAACAATAACCAGAACCAGAACCAGAACCAGAATCAGAACCAGAACCAGAACAAAAACCAGAAGTGCGTGCGTGCGTGCGTGCGTGCGTGCGTGCGTGCTTGCGTGCGCGTGTGTGTGTGTGTGTGTGTGTATTACATATATCTATAATATTTATATCATTTATTTCTCATTTAATATATATAATTATATGCTACTTCAATGCAAATTAATGATACGATTCTTTTTACATTTAATCGAAAAGAGATTAATATTTTATTATTGTAATTTATCATTAAAACATTTTTTCATTCCAATATATGGAAAAAACGGTTTTGCTGAGCTATCTAAAAATTTAGCTAGATACAGATCTGAAAATAATTTTATTGGCCTATCAAAATAATTACGTAGAACACTCTAGCATTTTGACATTTTAGTTTGAACATCCTACATAATTATTTTGATGGTCCAACAAAATTATTTTCAAATCTACATATATCTAGCTAAATTTTTAGATACCTCAGCAAAACCGTTCTTTCCGTGTGAACGTAACAGTTTTCAATTGTAAGAAAACTTGTCTTGGATCTGACAAATAGAAATACAACTAGACGAAACGTTCACTTAATCTTTGATGCGTTATTGAAGCGATGTCCGTTCCATTAGTCTCAATGTTTCGCGTGAAAGTGATGAAAAGAGGTTGTTCCCGCATGATCTGACACATAATCTTCTCGATATGATATTGCAACTGAACATATTGCGATTCGATCGGGAGAAACGAGAGCTACAACCTAGTGACACGCTTCGAGGTATACCAYACTATTTTTACCACAAACTCAAATCTAYCACGGCGCCACCATGCGCGATGCATTAACGCCACTTAGCTTATTACATTTTCAAATATGTACGGTGAATACACCTCCTTTTCAAATACGAAAGTACGCCAGTTTACATTATTCGATTCGACAATCAATCCGAGACTAACTTTTTCACCGTAGAATTAACGTTCCACAAAATTAATCAATCAAATGTGATGTATGATTTATTGAAAGGAATTAAAGATACGGAAAAAAGCAGTTTCCGAACCAAATTAATTTAGCGTAATAAATTAATAAATTATTATTTTGTAAGTGAAATCGTRAAAATATWTGAATTAAATGTATAAAAATTCAATGAATGCAGACGTTAAAATTTGTGTGTGTAAGATGTATAGATCTTTATTTAAAATACACRTATATTGTTTAGAATATAAGCCAGATTTYTGATCGACAGAGACACGTGGATGTTTCGAAGGCCAGCAAATTTATTAGCGATCAGTTTATTTAAGTTAGAATTTGTGGACTAAGATCATTTTGAGATATCATTTCTCCTCGATTTAATTCTCAATTTAAATGTTAAAATAGAGTTCAGAATTTAACTTCAAATTCTCTGACACGTCGAATTTCGTTAAAACTTTTGTTATCAAAAACAAAAGTTAAATTTAGAAAATTGGAATAGTAATTTTTAATTAAAAATAGATAAAGTAAGAATTAAATATTATAACAAGAGAAAGAGAGAGAGGGAGAGAAAGAAACGTGAAAGTTTAAAAAAAATTTTTTTAATATACATATCAGTGAAATTAAAACATCTTTTGAATTCTCTTTGCACTTGCGCAATATCTATTTGATATAACATGATTATTCTCTATTCTGTATTCGCCCAAGAAGCTATTAAAAAAATATCTTTTACCTGCTATTATAATATCTTTTAGATGTTTGCATTACTCAAAATATAGAAGAAATGATATTTTCCCAATATGAAGTTTCGATTGTAGAAAAATGTTATGGAAAGAATTGAGACTCGATGATGATTCAAAGCGGATTTTGAAGTAAAATTTTATAAATAGCAACCACACGTATTTTCCGGCCAACAGAAAAGACGCACAGTTCTGGCGAGGACGGACCAATTATTTATTCACCTATGTCTTTACACTTGCCATTACCAAAAATACACGCGGTTAGCTCTCAGGATTCTCAGCGCATATTTCATATATGCATGTTTATCACGCGGAACATGATTCATGTTACTTGCACGCGTGCTTGTACTTGAAGTTAGAGTGTCAATGTTTGTCGTGAGATTATTTCTTTCTCGAAATATATTTCCTACTTTTCTCTCGTTCTTCTCTTTACAATTATTTGTTTGCAGAACGGCACGATTTTGCACGCAGTGCGAACAACGTGTAAAATAGATTTTGTTCTTAATTGCACGCCAAGGTCTTTCAATTTATAAATATTCGAGACCGCTGAGTACTTCCCATCTTTCGCTATTATGTTTGCATTAATGAGAATTAAAGTAGAGCATAACTGCGCAAAAGTATTTTTAAAAGCTTGCTATTAAAATATTTTTTGATTAATGTAATCAACTTTTTTCTATCTTCTATTAATGTGTGTTTGATCAAAACCAGAAAAACGTATGGAGATTTTATTATAGTTAAATTGTGAAGTAAAAAATCATAAGAAGTTGTAAACATAATTCTTTATATTGAAATTCGATAATTTTTTAGTAAAATTTTTCTTATTAATAATTTGTCCATTCCACAAAAAAAGAAGTCTATTTCTTTCTGCATTTTTATGATATAAAATGTTTTATGAAAATGGATAGGATTAAAAATGGATTTTATGAAAATGGTTTTAGGAAAATGGATTTCTCTCATAACATTAATTTTAATTCGTAGCATTTTAATCTCACATTTTTATTGCATTAATATTGATATTTGTATTAATATATAAAACTAAATTATTTTATTAGAAAGTTTATATTTTATTAGAAAGTTTTCTTTTATCAAAATATATACATTCACTTACCACTTTTACCAACTCCGGGAGCTCCTATCACAGCTACCTTAACTTCGCACAGCGAACTCTTTTTTCTTCTGATACCTCTAATCGCATTTGACGTCATACTATAAGCATTTGTCACTGTAAAATAATAAAATAGAACAATATTGATATTATCATACAAAAATAACAAATATCTAAGATAGTTTTCCCAAATATAAAATATTAAATTATATTTTGGAGAGAGTAAAAGAAGGAGAAGATTATTATTCTTTTACACTTTACAAGAAAAATATGCAATGAAAAGACAGCAATTTAAACCATCATGATATCATTACTATTATTTTTATTATTAACGATATTTAATATTAATAAGTTAATTGCTAGTTATGAATAATTATTATCTCTTTCTCTCTTTCACTATTGCTATTGCTATTAACTATTAACAAATTAAAAAATTTACTTGCTTGTATTATAAGAATTATATTTGAAAGAAAGAATTATTCGCGTGTTTTGCGTTTATTAAACTTTGTCGTAAGATGAGTATTCCGTTGTTTTTTTTTAAATTATCGAATTACAATCTATTTACCAGGTGTTCCATTTCCTCTAGAACGTAATAAAAAAAGCAAAAAATTTACGGCACTTTGTGGCATCTGCCGCTTGTTTCTCTTTAGACGCGTGTTTGAATAAGTCGCGCTACACTTCGAAAGAAGAAGGGAGCGGTCTGTCTAGAAACGAGAGAAAGAGAGACAAAGCGAGGAGCGGTTAAGAAGAGAAGGCAAGATGTGACGGGTACATTAATAGAACGGTTTGCACACACATGTTCCGTGGAATCTCGAGAATTTCTTCCACTGCCTAACAATGTACCGAGGTTACGAATACCGAGCGCGATGAGGACGATAATGCGGTTGTTACGAAATTTCCGCGTAATCTCGTGCGCGATGGTATAAATTCGACGTCGCTTCCAATCGAGTTCTTTAAAGTTTGTAGTAATTATTTAATCATAACATATCATAATTTAATTTATGATCGGTAAACAGTAAATCGCCGACTGATTGTGAATGCGGAAACTAGTGTGCAAACGTTCTTTTCTTAAGCTCTAAAGTGTTAAAGGATTCACTGATGTACTTAACGACACACTTTCTTAAATGAATGCACGTTAATGGATCTTGGAACGTTTCACTACATAATAAATTAGCCGTGATCGTGTAGCACGGATATAAATAGATACTGCTATAAAATCAACGTAAAAATATGCAAATGGATACACAAGTGTATTATAAATGTAAGGATAATATTTGACAAATAAATATACTTTTTTGCCGAGAGATACTTTCTCTCTTTCCTCGTATGAATCATTTTTTTATCTCTTTTTTTTCATTTTTTAAAAATATTTTATGATTTTAAATATAATTAAAGTTTTATATTTTATGATTATAGGATGCAATTGTATTATTTTTATATTTTTATGTTTGAAAAAACTCTATACTTTCAACAAATTTGTCATTATGTAAAAATATACGATTTTTGATAATGATTTTTTTTTAATCGATGAAAAATAAAAATTCAATATCAACTATCTTATATTAACAACTTACACGCTGTCTACTATGTATAATATATATATATATATATATATATATATATATATATATTTAAAGAATTTCCACTTACCGAGTCAGGTAAAATATCCTCCGTTACAACTCTATTGTTTTACTATTCCGTTTTACATATTCTGTTGTGACTCATATCGTAATCAAACTGTTCATCGAATAACGACAAGAATGCATAGTCCCAACTAGAAATGTTTATAAAATGTTTCGCGGAATTATCTTTTGACAATTAATTTTGCGATCTCAGTCAAAGATCGAATGCGCGCGAGACAGATATCGATAGGACATAGCAAACTTGTTTGTTGGACCGCGCGGTTGAATAAAAAGACGGAAGAAAGTAGATCGGCTGATGAATCGCGCATTTGTCACGTGAATAGTTTCGTTCGAATTCGCGGCTTCGTGAACCGCCACGGTTCTTGGTCTCAGCGCGACTGTCTCGCCCCATTCTCTTCTGGTTCGCGAGGCCCGCCGGTTCTCTTATTACTCTTAAGCCGTATACATGAGGTACCCGCTTCCGGTACAGATGTGCGCGCAGACGAAGGTCGAGATTTGAAACGGCCGATGTCCCTCCGAGCTTCACGAACGTGCCGTCTTCGCATCAGAATAAAATTGGAGTGGACGCGCCGCGATGAGAAATCAAGATGTAACTAATGTTTCCTCGAAACGCGGGAATTTCGCCAAATGCTTATCGAATCGCGAGTAACGATTATAGAAGTTATTTTTAATAAATGTTATGTAACTACTAAATTAGCTCATTTATTAATTATGCAGTGTTTTTTAAGAATATATTTTCTCGCGAGAATTTATGACAAATAAAAATCTAGCGTTAAATGCAAAGATTTTTTAATTTATTGCGAAAAATGACACTCTTTTTGGACATAATGTTTGTATTTAATAACAAAATTATTAGACATATGTATGTGTGTGGATGCACGCACGAAATTAATATCACAAGGTAACTTATAAATATAACTTTATAAATATTTATATTTTATTATGATAATAGAAGAATGAAAATAAAGAAAAGAAAGAAATTTATTCCTTAAGCTTTCACAATATAAAAAAAACCGATATGTCGATAAAAATAATAATTATTATGCAAAAATCGATAAAATATTAAAAATCGTCGAACAATTTACTTGACTTTAAAATTATCTCCATGTCACATTGTCAAGTAAAAATATAGATTTCTGCGTTTATCGACAGCCCTACACTTTACTGCTGCAGATACACAGTTTATTCGTTTAGAGGAGCCACGTGTTGGATTCGAGAATTTCTCCCTTTCCGACTTCATTGATTTGTTCTTGGTGTCGTCTTGATGCTTCTGGGCAACCACCAAAAAACCAGTTTATAACTCGCAGTAAGATTGGTTTGACCCGATCTGAATAAATTCAATTAAATTCAATTTTAAAATTTTCCCAATATTGAATTGCGCATTTACTTGCTGTAATAATTATTATAATTGATCATATAATTTAAAAAAATTAATTATGATTATTTTAATAAACATTTCCAATAAGCCTTTGCATTTTAATGTTATAATTAAACATTATTTATGAGAAAGTTATCATAAAAAATTATATCTGAATGCAAAGAGATATTAAGAATATAATAGTCTTTACAATTAAAGAAATATATATTAAAGATATATTAAATATATATTTAAAATATATATATATATAAAATATATATGATATTAATTTTAATAATTGTTTTTTAAAAATGAGAAAGAAAAAAGGAATTAAATTTGTTTCTCTAAATAGTCTATATCCCATCTATATCATCTATATGCGACTATGAGAATAGATTATATTTCTTTATATACTTTCTATTGGATTTTATTACGTACTCTTTGTAATCGGTAAATTTTCACAATTATGAGTAAAATTCTTGATATCATGAAGATTTTCTTTTTGAAGTTCATGTAACTCTTGCTTTGTGAACAGTTTCTCTATACATGTGATAAATTATTAATTTATTTTTATTACATAACATGCGCGATGTAGAATAAATTACCATAACGAGGATTCATTTCTTTGTTCATAATTCTTGTCGTACAATCTTTATTTGATTGATGTTGGGAAGCAATTACAATCTTTTCATGCTTCTAAAAACGCGTGATAGCTTTTTAATATATTGGATTATAAAATATAAAATGCTATTTCAATTTAAAAAAGTATTATATGGCAATCAATCCGGAAATAATAATTATATTTTATAATTTATATAATATACAAGAACTCTACTATAAAGAAAGAGAATTATAACTTCAATCGCTATGTAATAACGTAAAATTTATGTGACAAATATTTATGTAATATAATATATTATGATATAATACGACAATTGCATATGTACATACATACCATATCAAAATTTTGTTTATTCTGCAATTTTTTATCTGTATCAATGTCACTCATGCCCTCAATGTTTTTTTGCTTTTGAGATGAAGTTCTGAATTTCCTAAAATATTAAAATAGCATTTCGAAAAATTTCCTCTTTTACTAAAGTTAATTCTTATTTGTTTTCTGGCAATTATCATCAGTATTTGTATAATTTACTTAATTAATAAACGCAATTAATTTTTTTTTAATTATAGGAAACTTTTACTATCGATAAATTATTACTAATGTAACTGTATTCTTAATAATCACTATTTTCGCACATCAGTTTATACTTGGTGTCATTTTTGTCAATAATTTCTAAAATTATACTCGAATCTGTCTTTTTATTTAAAGAATTTTTTTGCCAGGAATCAATGTTATTTATTAATTTACTACAGACATCATACGCGTTGTAATTCTCGTTTTCGAAAAAGTATCTTGTAGGACTATTGCGTCTTTTTCGCATTTCTCATCGATTATCATTATCTGCTGCGGGCTATTGCTATAAGTATTGATATATTTTTATCCTTATTACATACTTAGTATATACTTTTCGTAATAATGCATAATTTTTTATATTGCATAATATTGCATGAATTCTTGTTCTAATATAATTCCAAATATAGATAGTTTCAATAAAGAAGATACATATTATTAAATGTTCGACTCTTTACATTCTTTATCAGTTAAATATTTTAAAGTAAATTATAGATATGAAAGGTCAATGTGTAACTTGCATTTGTCTTCTTTATCAAAAATGTGTAATTTTCGATATGTTGAATTATTTAATTTTATTGAAAAATTGACGATACGTAAGTCGATATGATAATTATATTTTATGTGATATACGTACGTAGTCATCACTGCATTAGATTTTGGGAATATATTATTGGTCGCATTTCGATGATGAGAATTGTGTCGATGACGTTCGTGTTTCCTATCGATTGTGTGCTTTGTGTGAAATTTCTTACTTTTGTGTTTTCTATAAGATTCTTATGTATTATTTATTAGGATATTAATCTTTGTCCATTAATATTTGCATAAAGCAGAAATAAAGTTGTATTTTTATGAGTTATTAGCCGATTTAGTTGATAAATAGAAGAGATAAAGTATATATGCAAAAATATAATTGACCTTATTAATTTATGGTTATCGTTGTCAAAGTTTGTTTTATTAATGTATTTTTGTCGACATTCTCTTGTATCTTCTTTATATACTTTTCGATATAGTTCTTGTACTTTTAATTCTTTATTTTGATCATTTTCGTCTTTCACTTTTATTTTTTCAGTTTCGTTCGTATTTAAGGCAAACTTTAATCCATTTGCAACAGTATCTATCAAAATGCAACATGCTTTTCGAGCATCTAAAAGAGCACATATAATATAATTTATTTATAACATGATTTATTTATATATTATAATATAAAATATATTGAATACTGAAAGTGGATATTACTTTTACTATTACTAAAAATATAATAAAATAAACAATACTGATATAATATTTTAAATCGGAAATTTACGGTTAGAAAATGTTCCCGTAACGCAATATTACGTAAAATCTTAATTATGTCCGAAAATCAATCAAAAATTACAAGTGATGATAAAAATTTTCTCTCTCTCTCTCTCTCTCTCTCTTTTATCCTTTCACTTGACATTTTTTCTTTTCCTACTTACGTGAACGTGACGTGGGCACGTAATACAAAATGATGCCACACAACATTAATGCGATTAATGAGAGTTGCTTCAGGTAGATGATCCACTCAAGCACGCAGAATTTCTCGTCAAAATAACCTGATGAGTAAAGAAGGAAGTCATTTGGATGACGAGAGAGAATATCACTTTCTCTTACCATATCCATTTCGCGATTTAGCGTACACGCATTGCGTAGCAAACGTGACGGTGAGAACTACAGATTTCACGGTAGATGTTAGATGCATTTGTTTAAGTATTATTTTTCATTATTGTGTTCCAATCATTAATCAAAGTGTTCCGGATAAAAAGGGAAAGGAAGAAAGAACTTGAGTGACACACGCGTTCTGAAGCGATGTCCGTCACAACGTAAGAGACAATTTCACTTCGTTTCAAGCATTTCCACTTATGTCCAGCCTTAATTATGATCGTAACGGCTAAATATGGCGATAAGGCAATTACACCAATAGTTATATCATTTACGAGATTTTCACTTCGTAATGATACGGACGTGACGCGTAAAAAGATAATAACACATGTAAGATTCATATCTTAATTTTTTATTATGCTCTGAGTACTTTACAATATAATACAAAGGAAACATGTGTCATATGTATTGACCGTCTTTGCTACAATCTAACAAGGGTGGGTTACACGCACGTACACGTACGAGAAAAATATTTCATACGAGTCGATGCGATAGCGATAGTATAGCGTGCGCAAGCGGGGACTCGCACTACTCGCTAAATAGTATCTCTCTAAAGCAATGTCGCTTTGTGACTTCCGGAATTGTTTAGAGACTGTAATCCCCAAAGAGTTCGATCGAACAAGAAGCGATGCAGCGCCCGTTTGCGGATTATCTAAGTAAGAACAAAACTTAAAAATATTCTTTACGAAATACTGTTTAATTCGATGCAGGTAATTCTAAATTAAGTGCAACAAGCCAATAAGAACATTCGCTAAACACTCACTTCTTAGCGGGTAGTCCGACAGAACTGCCCAACGACTTTAAACAGCTGCCGTGCGACAATTAATTCGCGAAAGAAGAGAATACTGTACGCTCGCGTTTGAACAACAAATTCTATCACGATGAGGAATCAATTCCGCGAGTTCTACAAGTTCTACGAGACTACAATAGCTCTTACCGGCAACCATCTCGTTATAATCTTTGCTAAATGTAGACTGCACTATTATCGGGGCAGATGCCAGTGTTTGCTGGATTAAGCAAAATTCAATGCACAATAACATAATATACTAACATAATAATACAATATTATGTAATAGAACAAAATAATAATAATTAATAATTAATAATAATATAATAGTAACGTAAGAATTTTTTATACGCGTGTACGAGCAGCTACAAAAAAAAGATAATATTATTCTGTTTATTCAAAGATAACCTTGTGATATGTATTTCCGCTCATTTGATGTCTCGTAAATATACTCGAGAACAAGAGATTGAGCTGTCACGAATTATTTAATCCACATAATTCATTATTCAATTAAGTTGATTATCTTGACTGAACACAATAGATACGCAAAATGTGAGCTGACATTCGCATGCATTAAAGATTCATTCTTTAGGCATAACCAGCGCGCGTACACGCGTATAACAACGCAAATGAATGACTTTATACACGAAATGAGGGACGAATCACGCAATAAGAATAATGACGATGAGGTGATGTGCTCCACCGAACCTAGAAGCTGAAACCTTGGTGCAATTAAAGACGTTTCTCTTATTTAAAACAAATCTTTCGCGATGATCTCATAACTTCCTTACTAAAATTACTGGAAACTAACACGCTTTCAAAATGTATCATTAAAAGACTCATTAAGCTCTGTTACAATTACTAGGAAGAATGTTTTTTATAATATAATTATTAGTTTGTTTGATAGATTGTCGAAAATTATTGTCACCAAAGATTTCAAGGATTGTTTAATTGGCTAAGCATGATCGATTTCGAAGTTCGATGCTTCGCAAAAGGAATAACCAAATCGGTAAACGAAGACGCGGAAGTTCTCATTCTTACGCGAACTGTCTCGCTTTCATTTTGTTGACGGCGTTCGTAAGGTGGGTCATCTCGGTATTGAGTTGAGAAATTAGACCCTCCAACCTGTCAACACTGTCGAGGACTTCGACGCGTTGCGTATGCGGATTGAACCTGACCTCGAATGACCGGCTCATAGTGGCCACCTGCAAGAGAAACCAAGGTTCGTGACTAAGGTTCATTCTACCAAGAAACAACAGATAGCGGAAGCGAATAAATTACTGTTCTTTATTTATAAAAAGAAATTAAAAATTTTAAAGAGATAAGAACATAAAAAAAAAGATTATTCGATTTAGTTATCCTCAAGTTTATCAATAAGTACACATAGCGAGAATTGAAAGCCTTGGTAAATTTCAGAAAAGAAATATATTTCATAATTCATAAATTAGTATTAAACAAAGCAATGTTCGGAACATCGAACATGTTGGAAATAATTTTCGTACTTACCCAACGACGGAATTTCTCCTTGGCATCCTCAAAACTCTCGGCCACATAATATATCGGCTGATATTCTTGATCTTGATACTTCTGAAGAGCGGTAGTTGAGGGATCGAAAGCTCGATGCTCGCACTTATCGCTCAATGCGTGCAAGAGTTCACCGTAGGCTGACAACAAGCCAGCACCGTAAGCCTTGACTTCGGGACCTTCCTTACAAAGACCGAATTCAACCGTGAACCAGTAGATAGTTGATAGTTTCTCGATTTCTTCATCCGAGGCGCCGAGAGACGCCAATCCGATTTCTTGCGAAAATTGAGCGAAACTGGGATCGGCTAGAAGCGGCATATGACCCAATAGTTCATGAATGCAATCTCTGCAAATAGAAACAAATTTTAAAACTGATGCTACGTGCTCTTAAAATCCTTAAATTTGTTCGTTTTATTTATTCGTTTTGTGCTTAAATTTATTGCTTAGCTAATTTTAGATGTAAAGATTCTTAATCAAATTTGTTGCAATCTGCAATATCGAAGTGCTTCAGTAGAATTTTAACTGCATTAAATAAATTGAACATGCTAAAATGAATTCAGATATCAAATCAGTCATCAGATAAATGGCGCGAACTTAAGAAACCATTCCTTTCTTATAATCTACAAAGCTATCTATTCTTGGAAATCGTACTGTGACGTGGATCGCTACGCGGAGAAACGAGTTCGTAACTGTGTGGAACTGAGTTATCAACGCCATCGTGTCGTTAAAAGCCAATTAGAGTTCCATTACGAGCTTAGAGAGGCACGGTAATTCTATTATCATCGTTCTCTGTGTACTACCGGGTGTAGGCTTCCGTCATAACGCAATATTGATTGCCTTGCAGTTTGACACGAAGGGACAACCGTGATGCGGAGCCAGAGCAACCTTTACAATGCCCGATTTTTACGTGAAGATGCATTACAGTCTTGTGTCTTCGATACGATATTTTATCGAATCTCGTTATGTCTTAGTATGTCATGTACAATATGTTCTTTTTGTTTGTATGCTTTACAGCTTGTACCGAATCAAACTTTGTGAACAAGATGATTTACAAATGATATATTTGATACATGTGTATATTTGAATTTAATCTTTATCCGTCCTTTAAAATAATATCTGGATAACGTGAGAGAATAATCTTTGAAGGAAATTTCTGATAAACTAATTTTTTAGTTTCGATAAATTTTAGTCTCGATAAATTATTCGAATTAACTAAATTAAAGAAATAATAAAAATTAAAAGAACTTACGGTTCCGGAGTATGATATGGACTGTTGATGTGGCGAACATATTGGGTGCTCTGGAATATTCTGAAGGCAAGGCTGGACAAGAAGTCTCGCGCTGTCAAGAGACCGGCGGCCGGTCGAAGAGTGAATCCCGTACTTTTCTTCAAGAAATCGCTGACTTCCTGTAACTGCGGTATACGATGGGACTCGAAGATCCTCTCTTCTTGCAATTTCTTGAAGACCCTCTGGTATTCTACGCACGCGTGTTTCGGTACCAAGTCCAGCACAGTGTTGAAGACGCGCGACCAAGTTTCGTTTTCCGTCTCGGTGTAAGGAATGGAGGGTATCGGGTCGCCGTACTTGTAAGCGAAAGCGATTTCGGCAATGACCTTGCGACGAGCGCGGTATTCTTTGTCGGCGAAGCCCGGATGATTCATATCGAGATCTGGCTCGTACTTGGTCATCAGATGGTTGCAGTTGTCGAGATCGGAGGCATGGCGAGGGAACCAGGGATCTTTGATGCTGACGGAATTGTCGGCGAGCAGAGTTACGCCGTCCAAGGCCGAGCTTTGTCGTAGATTTCTAATCAGCTGCAACAGACTCTGTCTGCTCATGTCGATCTTGACCAAGACCTCGAATTGCAGACCCTCCTTCTTAGAAGGCCGTGACTCGACATGAGTGATCGTGCCCTTGAAATTTTCGATTGTCTTCAGGATCCTGCCCAGAGACCCGATGCCCTCTCGCAATCTCAATACCAGCGCCGCTTTCTGCACGCTGTGCTCGCTATCCGGAGATTCGGCTAAAGTTTTCGCAAGCACTACTTCCTCCTCGGTTAATCCAGCATCTGTGAAAAATCGAACAATGTCTAGTTTTGCTCGATAATGACATCGAAGATTTTTTCTGAATGAACTCGAATTATTCATCAAATAACTGTTACTAAAACTTTTCTTTTTTTCGAAAAAGGTTTTCGTCGCTAAGTGACATCATTCTACGTAGATTTGACATTTGAGAAAATATGAACGTCTTTATAACAGGTAAAATGAGAAAAGCGCAAATTTGACTTAAAATTTTTCCAGGAGCGATTCTTTTTAGACATAACTTCTTACAAGTACCCTAAATGATTTCTGCAGACGGTAATAATCGGGCAATTCAAAGTCCATTTTCGCCTTGCCGTCACGTCGGTGCCGTCTACTTAGTCGCGGGGGTGGCGGAAAAGTGGCAAAGTAGCCATCATTGTCGCGGGCGCGGACGTGCCAGCGAGATGGAAGGCAACGCGAAAAGGAATAACCGTGTTACACATTTACTGCGGCTACGCAGGGTCGCTTGTGAAATCTCGAGAAAGGCTCCGGTAATACGATTCTGAATGCACAAAGCTTCGGAGGGTGAAGGCGAGTTGGAAAAAGACGGAAATAGCTCGGAGACGTAATTCACCCCAAGTGTCGGCACTCGCCCTGGTCGACTGCCGACAATGGCGATCGTTTCACCCTCCATTTACCGTCGCCTTCCTATCTTTCCACCGTGCACGCGCGTACCTTCTTCGCACGCAATCACTTCCTGTTTCACTTTTATTGCGCAACATGACATTTCGCGACGCGAGGACTAAATTATCGGGGGGGAAAGACGTACTTACCATCATCGTCGTCATCATCCGCTTTTCCATCGCTGTCTGATGAAGCCTCCGCTTTCGCTTCTGAAAGTTATAAGTTTCGTGCTCATGCCATATGCAACATTTATGCATTCTTGAATATTTGACGACAAATGCATTTGACATCGGTCAATTTTACGATGCAACATTGTAAATATTATTATACAGAACATTGTTACGTTAAATAAAGTTATCATATTAATGATAACAGCCAACGCGATTATGTTCTATGAAAATGTGATGCCTTCCTATTATCCAAAGATCGTTATAAATTTTGCAACGTCTATGTACGAACCTTCCTTTTTCGCTGCGCAAACTAATGACTCCATCTGTTCGTCATCACTTGATGAAACATCGACATAATGCTCTCCCTGTTGTTCCTGAGTACAAGTAATTGTCTGATCTGCGTTTATGTCTATCCGATAACAAAGAAACAAGTGTCATGCAACATTAACATCTACATGCGCATATTGCTTCGCTATGCGCTTGCGTTGACAAAAAAGATTTAACGTTTTATTTTAATAATCTTCTAACACAATAATAAAAACATATGTACATTTCTCTGATAGCATGTTTACATCAATGTCATAATCTTTTATATAGTAAATCATGCGTATATCTAATACAAAAATATTTATTTCTATCACATCAAACATGTTGACGCAATAATAGAAATTACATATAATATTAAAAAGAATTGATCATGCCAGACATTTATAAGACTTACCATTCGCTCGTTGTCGAGCTTCCTCGAGTACGCTTTGCTTCGTCTGTTTGACGACGAGCGTCTCAAAACGGGCATCGTCTACGAGAGAACGTCGTCGCGCTGGATACCCGTTCTGAAAAAATAAATGAAAAATGCAATTTATATATGTGTGTATGTGAGTATAAAATCATGATAAATTAAATTAATAAGAATGTTAAAAATATCATTTCTATGATTAAATTCTGAATGCTGTTCTATTGTATTCATGTATTACTGACGCACAAGCAATTATAAATTAGAACTTAGAACTTTAAAGGGCGGATGTCCTTTCGTCTTGACTAGCCAGGTTCCATTTTCCGTGATCTGTCCATGGCCACTTTTGACGTGAGTCGAAACGGAAATCTAACCTGTCAGTTCGACCGAGCTTAAATCGGATAACGAACAAAAGGAACGGAAATGAATTTTCGCGACTTCCGTTCTACTGTCGCTGAAGTATCGGAAATGAATTAATTCCGGCGGAGGGATAGAAAGGAGCTTGACTACCGCTCACAATCAGTTCTTAAAGGAAGATAAATTTTATTTTTCTTTTTTACTTTCCTAATTAATACATTCATTTACTTATTTTGTAATTTAATGAAAAATTTTTATTCGCGAGCAAAAAAAAAAGATCGAATAAACCCTGAGTGACAAAGAGGCGTTCTCGCTTAGAAAACAGACAAGCATGCGCTACCAATCATTCAAATTCCTGACTGTCGCCGCGTACATACGGCGTTAAAGACCCAGTTGCATTTTCCAGCAAAGTCGTCGGTTGGCATAGTTTAGAGAAAGCGTTTAGCAATCCCTTAACAACAGGCGTCGTTAAGTGGGCCAAGTACTTTACCGATGGAATGGTCGAGAAATTGCAACATAACTTGATAACACATCGAAGAAAAATACGTGACAGATTTTATCCCAATGCATCGATAAAGTCACGAATTAATTAATTCCTATTGTAAAGCTGTCCGGAGTTGTCAGCTATCCACGTGAATTGCGACTGTCGTACGCGAAAGTGACGAATATACGCAAATATTTATCGATTAGACAGCTGATATACAAGTGGCCGTTCGAGGGAGAAAGAATGAAAACCCGGTGCGACGATAACTTGGCAAATAAACGATGCGAATGTCCAAGCAAACAGCAGGTACCGTAGGAATGCTGTTTCCGACCTTGTGGGATAGCACGAATGTACGGCCGAAGATGCAAAAGAAACGACCTCGAATCAGCAAGTCGTGTAATTACTCATTACATGGAGGAGTCGCGTAGATGAACAGGATCTCTCTCTCTCTCTCTCTCTCTCTCTCTCTCTCTCTCTCTCTCTCTCTCTCTCTCTCTCTCTCTCTCTCTTTCTCTCTCTCCTTCTCTTCTACATCGACAACGATTTTGCTCCGAATATTTATTCGTAATGTTTTTATTTTTTTAATATATCTAATTTAATATATCTGATTAATCCTTTTTTAATATCTTTGAAAAACTACATAATATGATATAATGCAAGTGGCAATGTCTTAATTAAGTCATTTAAAAAAGTATGCCTTATTTTAGTTTGACTGTATTGTAAGAGGTACTCAAATGATTACTATAATAATAATAGATTAAATCGGAATGTTTATTCTGAATTTGTTAGATACGGCTGTATCCGTGTACAGCATATGACTTTATGATTATTCTATCGAAAGTTTAAATTTATCCTATTTGTCTATTATGTGAATGTTTCTAATGCGTTTCTAAGGTAGCGAATGTCAAACGATTACGATGTTAATGCGGCATAATGTCTTGGATAATATAACCAAGGTTGATCATTAAAATTGCGCTCGCATAACTTAGCTGCAACTATTACTGCCCAATTATTCGAACGGATTTTACCATCGCGATTAATTTTTACTTATCTGTCCAACGATCATAAAATTCATATTTATAGTTGTTCGTTATTTATGATCTTAATGGTAAAAATCGATACATTAGTAGCAAACTAAGAAATAATTATTATGGAATCAAAAATGTATTATCTATCACGTGATATAGTACATTCGATCTATGTACTATTCAATGATTAGCTTGATCTCAAAAAATTTTCTCTATAGAACATGAATGCTTGTCTCTTTAAACCATCGAAAATTGATGAAATTCAATATTTTTAGAAGTCTCTGTCCGAAAGAAAAAATATACAGAAAATACGAAGAAAAAACGTATACGGAAAATAACAATATAAGTTCCCTGAACGCAATGCGAAAGAACGATTGAGAACGAGTGAAAAAATAGAATCCTACCGGGCAGTAGTTTGTCTTTGAGTACAAATTCGAACGAGAAGTTCGTAAAATCGCAATCGTACAGTTGAATGCGCGGCCGAGATACATAATGCCCCATACACATCGAAATGTCGCATTAACATCTTTCTCACCTTAAAAAAGAGACAAGTCGCCGCGGTCCAGGCGAAATGGCCATAGGCATTTAAGCAAAACGATTAGCATAGCAAACTCGCGCTACATACGTGTATATAGATGAACACGCATGTAGCACGCGCACGCGAGTTGCATGTGCGGTGAGTCTCCGAGAAGGTGAATAACGGGTGCAGTGTTCAGGGCCTCTTTCGCGTGTCTCTCTCTTTCTCTTTTTTAGCTGCACTATACAATCACTCTCATATTTATAACATATTCATAATTATCATGCGCGAGGCCGGAGATTGATTTTGCAACGGCGACGATATAATCCCGCTCAATACGACCGATTAGCAGTAGCAACAGCCTTGATATCTTGAGAAGGTGCTATCAGATCTCGTTGCAGAATCGCAATTAAATCTGCGGTAATTCTGTCACGAATTTGTTGATCGCTCTAACGTTATTCTCTATAAGCGGAGTTTAAGCAACCGTGACCGCGTGAATGGATACTTCTAGGGCAAGGTGATTGGCTTGAGAAAAGCAACCTATAATCGTGATCAGTTGCTGTATTGGAATTCAGAGCAGGACCGATTAGAATTTTCACGAAAAAAGAAAAACGATATATGATATATTATATATTTACTATGATTGAAAAGATAACAAAAAAATTTTAAGTATGTTGATTAATTAATTTCAATTTAGATAACAAGAGAGAGAGTGAGAGAGAGAATGAACCTTTATTTATCTTATTTAAATTATTTAAATTAATCGAATACTCAGAATGATAGAAACGAGAAATAGTATCCGCAACAACGACGCGATCGCGGTAGGAAATTTACTCAAGGTTGGTTCACTTTTCACCCCGCGTCGCCGTTGCTCACGTGATAACTATCGATCTCGCGTAACCGATTCTAGATTTGATCTAGTCCAGCATCTAGATCCGGCGTGTGCACACGAGTTCCGTTCGAATGAGTCAGACGAATGATCGTCATGACGAATAAATAAAAATCGAAATTAACACGCGCACAATTCGAACAAGTGCCATTGTATCGGTATGGAATCGAGAATATTAAATGTACATAGAGCAACATGCGTTTACTTCCGAGATTTACCATTTAAAGCAGAAAAGACACTACTTGCCGGAATTGAAATCGCCGGCTACTACGGCTCTCTATGAAAGAGTATAATTGAAAAAWATKTRRATTMTKWAAWRWATMTATAWWTWTWTAWAWATATATAWMWWTMTRWWWAWATATATRTAWMTSTATCTGTGTAAAACTATTTTTTCATTTTTTCATTTAATGCAGTTTTGAATTTCACTGATTAATGAATTATATCTCTATCTATGCGCATTAGCGATTCCGGTTTATAGAATATGTGGAGAAAGCGTAAGATTGACCAAGTCGTCATCAAAGTGACGTGTTCCCGTATTTATAGACGGATGTAAATAACAAATCATACAATGCTTAGAGGAAGTCCGGGTGTCATCTTAAAAACAAAGCATCGAGACTAGATCCAAACTCATTTGGATATTAATCTTAAAAAAACATCGTTATCGTTAGAAAATAATTTCTTATTCGATAACGGTACTTGATGCACTGAATTATGTATGAGTAGCGAATGCAATATTCTGGGAAAAATTCTGCGAGTCTGAGAGTCTCTTCGATTAGCATTCAAAACCGCAAACAAACATTAGCGATTGATAAGTTATCCGTTCTAGTAGGTTTTTGTCAATGAATCTCGATCGATTCGGGAAAGTCATCGATTAGGAAAAGATCGAAGTGACGATTATGATGTATATTTAGCGCGATTGTTAAATGGATTAAATACCATATCACATGAGAAATGAGACATAGACCTTATCGGTTATTCTTACGCGATTGCAAAATTCTGCTTCATCGTCGATACACGTACGGAAGAAAAAAAGCGAATAATCTCGTTGATTATAAGTTGTCACATGATTTATTGGACGCGAATAGAAACGGAATCGGCCTTGCTATCGTAATCCATGCGTGCGTTATACACGCGATGGGAAAACGCGGCAACCTCGAAAAAGTATCGATTAAAATCCATTAGTGTGCAATCCTAGGGAAAAAAATATGGTTACGTGAGGACGAGTTCTCGCGAGCTATAATTTGCAAAATAGACGGAGACGGATATATGAACGATACGTATTAAAAAATTGTTACACGGCGATTCCAGTTAATATTACTCGAGAATGACTATATAAAGACAATCGATAATTGCAAATCTCACGTAAAATCGTGTACAATTATTTACTCCCATCTTGTTATTATGCTAATCGCCGATGGAACATTTGCAAA
Organism: Cephalotes varians; assembly: GCA_037157785.1. NCBI lineage: Eukaryota > Metazoa > Arthropoda > Insecta > Hymenoptera > Formicidae > Cephalotes > Cephalotes varians. The sequence goes on along the minus strand of JANQDE010000016.1, from coordinate 822,401 downwards.
TACAATTTTATGCATCAAGTAGAAGTGCAAACATTCGCGAGAGAAAGGGGATGGTGCGAAAATGATTTTGCGATTTGCGTAACGTTTGGCAAGAAGGAAAGATGCTATTTGTCTTTCGACGAGATGGCAGAAAAGTAAATTCGCGGCGCGTCAAGAGAATCGCCGGTTTCTCCCAACCGCCGCATCTTCCTATAATCGAAAACAGCTGATTCGTGACCAGCTACTTCCTCATATAATCTTGTTGGACTCACGCTTCTTCAGCAGATTTTTTGCGTCCGCTAAGTGCAATAGGTCTTGCATCAGCTGCTTTGCTCGAACTGATTCTCGATCTTATGCAAATTTATATATACAAGGCAAACCGGGCATTGAACGGATTATTTCTTTATGTCATTCGTATTACATTTTCTGTCACGGAAAGAACAATTTTGCTGAAGTATCTAAAAATTCAGCTAGATACAGATCTGAAAATAATTTTGTTGGACCATCAAAATAATTATGTGAGATAATAATTATGTACGTTTAAACTTGACAGAATGTTAAACTTTTTGCAGCATTGTCATCAATACTTGAACAAAATTATTTTCAGATCTGTATCTAGTTAAATTGTGAGATACTTTATTAAAACCGTTCTTTTCATGTGATTTTAAGAAAAAGAAATGCTATGTTGAAACGATTTACAACAACTGAATAACATCGAGATTTTAATTTTCATTTGTCAATCATTCTGCAATTCAAATGAAATGTTTTTGTATGCTTTATGTAAATATTATCATTTTAAAGACATTTTTACTATTTGATGAATGACTAAATTTGGTTAATTTGAAAATGTCAAGATTTTGCTCTAGGCCGATTTTAGGTTACTGAAACGAAATACGCATATGAAAAAATTCGATAATTAAATTCATATAAATTGTGACCTCGACAATTACATATTCATTAATATTGCGGCAAGGTCAATAACATTGCGCAAACAGGATAATAACACAGCGCATTTACTTTCTCTGCGCAACGGCTCTTCTTCGTTTCGCTGGGCCTACGTGAGAATTTCACTTGCGTTGGTCTTCAGTTGTTAAGATTGAGAAAGAGCGGAACCGACACACACATGCAACTTTAAGCGATTTTCTGACGCAATTTTTTTCACCCATTTCGAAATGTACCGTTAGCCAGAAAAATCTCGAGAATCTAACTACAAAAACAAACACTCTGTGTATAGAAATTTAATAATTAAGTCAGAAAGCATGGCTAGCAGTCGTGTCTCCGTAATGAATGCAAAGTGCATAATTTCATATAATTCAATAAATAATGTACTGTTGCATATACAAGAGCAAGTTTTGCAACTATGTCAAAATATAAGAATTCCCGTATTGAGAAACTAGGATGACATTTACAGTCGTCTTCAGTGACATTCGTGCATGTTATCGGTGATTTAAACGAACGATTAAATTCGCGCGCTTATAAAGTTATTTTATAATAGAACCTGTTGCCCTTAACATGTGCGTAAATAGAACAATGAAAGCATTTTGACAGTAACAAACATAAAAATTTTTCACAATTGAAGTGACAAGTTTATGAATGATTCTTTTCAATTAAGAAACATAAAAACATACAAACAAAAATAAAAATATTTTATATCAAAATGTTTCTGTAATATTTAATACTTTGCGAGAAACATTATTCTGTATTTATTGAAAAATTATATCTCAAAGTTTATTGAACTGACGTTTCCAACATCTCTCGATTTTTGCAATATTTTTGCAACTTTTTGCAACTTTTTAACAACTTTTTAATAATATTATTTTAACAATATTATTTTATTATTATTTTAAAAAGTAGGACTTACCTCAATACTATAAGACTTCTTAATGGCGAACATTTCGCGGTTCTTCTGAGCGGCTGCGACTGCCATCATATCTTCTTTATCACTCTTCTTTCTCTGATAGCGATTAATTTAGGTGGTTTTTCTTAGTTCGACGGTCAATTGACGGTCGAATGTCTTTCAATTGTCGGTTTTCGGCCTAATAATGCTCACTGGACAATGCGATAGAAGATGCGTGAGCTCTTCACTGCCGTTTGCGAGAAATTACACGAATGGATTCTCCGTTGATCTATGTCGCGCGCTTTTCGACTTTAATATCCCGATGTGCTCCGACTACGTCCTCTTCGGCCTCGATCCGTCCGTCTGCTACGGTTCGACTACGACAAACGAGGACGTCAACGACGACAACGAGCCTCTACTACTTAAGTCCGCTTTGGACGGAGCGTACGAGCGAATGCGTCTACGGGGCGGATTGCCGCCACATATAAACGTTGCCTCCCTTCACCGCCTGCTAATGCCGGGGTCAGGGGTGCCCCCACCCTATCGTCGTTTCGGGTGGTCCATCAGCAGCCGCCGCTACCACCACCGCCATCGCCGTTACAGCCGTCGCTGCCGTCACAGCATCGCCGACGCCGCTACCATTGACGAAGACTACGATGAGGGAATTCCTTGCTTAACTACTGATTTTGTATCTCGACTCCCGTATCTTGACTCCCGTAGGAGTCTTTTTTCATTTACGACATGATAACAAAAGACGATGACAAAAAGTTACACACAGTAAATTAGGTTTTGATAGATTGCAAGTAATTTGTTATTCTGCAGATCAATTTATTCTTTTTATGGTATATATGATATTCACAATCTAACAATCGTTAAACTAATATAGTATTTTACAGAGAATAATGCATTGTCTAAAAATTCTAAGAATGTTGAATATAAATATACATAATATTATTCCGATATTAAGATTAATTATATTTTGAATTAATAACAATAATTGCTAAAATAATTTCAAAAAAATTTAATCAATAATCCTCGACTCTTCGTTGCTAAAAAAACATCATGTATTGTGAAAAATATGTCCTCCGAGATCAATATGAATTATTGAAACAAACTTGAGCAAGACACGTAAATAGGGCGAATGATCAAGTTATCAATACCGTTTTCTGAATTCGGCGTATTTATAACTTGCTCAAAATAGAACATTTATCTCTGCAAATTGGCGTTTCCGATTACAGCATATTTAAAAATATAACGATATAATAACAATAAATATATAAATTATTATATAATTATTATGATATAGATCATAAAAAGTTATAATTATATACGTATATATAATTATATATAATTAAAATATTAGAAATATTTCCGTAATATTTCTCAATTTGTACAAAAAAATTTTTAATTCTTTCTTTATAGACGGATGTTATTATCAGAATATTAAATTTGACAAGCGTGCGGCATAGATCGACAAAGAATTTATCATGTAATTTTTTAAGCATTAGTAGAGAAAACCTCATGCATATTTATTGCATTATTTTCCAGAATGTTATCGAAAAATTGCAATTTAATTTAACTTTGTAAATAATCATGTATCTGTCAAAGCTATTCTTGACAAATTTGATACAATTTGCACGAATAATATAGAAGAAAGTAAAAAATGAAACATAAATAAAATATTCGCAATAGCAAAGAAAAATAAAGAAACAAAATGAATAAGTATTTCTTAAGCATAAAAAAAAAGTTATAGAAATATAATATACAAATATAAAGCGGAGATTTCTGAGATTTTTCCGTTTTTTAAATTTTGCATAGAATTAAATTTTAATTCTATTAGTATTAGATCACAAACGAGGCTCGGCTGGATAGATGAAACAACCAGTTTTTACCTTATAATTAAAAAAAATATGTAAGTAATTTACCGCTTGACGTCGTTTTTCCTCTAGGTTTGCGTAAACTATGCATTTTAAAGGTTAAACCACGATCGGTTTTGCGTCCGCGTCGTCGGAACTAGCTCCTCGCAAATATGACGTTCGCGCGATCACGCTCGATCCTCGGCACCGATCCGTTTGATCGTCACTTCTGTGCGTCAATGCGTTCACGTGCGTACGTATGCATGCACGCAGGCACGTATTCACGCACGAGGCGAACGATCGCGCGTGCAATCGAGTGATCGTTTGGAGAAAGATCTTACGAGAGAAAATGCACGTGTTAGCTTTTTTATAGCTTTCTAAAGACACGACTGCGAACGGTCCGGCCTCTGGCGTACGTTCGCCGACAATGGTGCATTTGGTAGGCGTGTCAGGATTATTATAATGAATATTTAACAACGGCGACACGATCGCCAATATCATTAAGAACCTGCTCCTTATGATATACATAATGGCATGATGTATACATGAGCGTATACGGAAATAAAAAAATATCGAATTTGTATGCACAGCATTGCGTAATAGAGATTGGATGGAGATTCAGAGACTTCGGAAATTCGATTATTCTTGATTGATAGCGCGCAAGATTATTCGAATACGATAACATTCCTAAGAAAATTTATCGATTGAAAATGAAGATCGAGAAGGAAAACGCTATATGTTATTTAAATCAATGCTCAAAAAAACACGTGCCCAGATGTCTGATACATAATGCGCTAGACATTAATTAATTAAAATAGTAACGATTGATCATTGTGAAGATTCGAGAATAACACAATACGACAATATAGAAACAATCTTTTGATATAAATAGATGAATTTACTGAAGTTAACGCGGAAAAGATGACTGTAATACACAGAATTGGCTGACATTAACAGTCTGTGTTAATTCGATGTTCTTCGTAAACATCACTTTTAATATTGAGTTTTTCCAAAAAATGGAAACGGTACATGATCTTTTTGACCGATGGACCGATCATGTCGTGACATGCTGTCAACTTATCAGTGTATTCATGATCATTCATTTTCTTTAGACGTCATTAAGGTGTGACAGTGTAGCGCATCGTGTAATCGACGTCATGAGTCGCGTCGCTTAGAGGCACGAATACCCGGGAAACTCCCGAGTGGCTGAGTTAAATTCTACTGATCTTAACGACCAATCCGGTTTTGAAGTGTGGATTCCCAGGTTGGGAGTTTCCAGGAGTAATCTTCGCCAAGAAAAAGAATTGTTCGGTCGCAATGTCGATGAATCATGTTTCAAATAACGTGATAATGCAACTCATGAATGCATTACTGCTTTCACTCTATATCGTTAACATTTTGTCTTTACGATATTAAGGGAAGTACACGTGAACTATCTTTATATAAATAAATTATACATATGATACTGTATGATTAGTTTTAGATAAGTAGATAAACATGTTTATTTTTATGAACTTTTTTACCGTAAAATTCTTTTTACAGAAATAACAAAATTATTTAGATATTTTAGATCTATAGTTACAGTTTCTATTCTAATATTTAAATAAAAATTTATTAAGGAAAATCAAAAAACTTATCTGTTTTACTTGTTTTTAAAAAAGCATAGTTGATAATAACAAGTATTACAACCTTGAAAATTTATTTTATAGAAAGGATGCAAATAAATATGAATTTTACGATTTCACAAACTCTAATCTAACGTTTTATTTAAGCTGGTTTATCCCTATTTATTCATCGTGATTATGCAACTAGATATTTACATATTGTCTATCTTTTATTGTATAAAAATGCCGCGGAATTTATCCTCTTCATGTTGAGAATAATCAACAATGTCTGCGCGTATATCTTTCTCATTAATTGATAGTCCATATCGATTGCTTGACCCTTGGGAATAAGGCGATCGATCTGTGGATATGTTTATTGAATAGCTATATATTTGCATTTGCTCCTAGAATAATTACACGAAATATCGAGATAGTACTAGTATAAGGAAAAGGAACAATTAAGTAATTAAGGATATATACATCTCAAAACTAAAATATACCAAAAATATAAAAATTTCATAGATTGTTCTACGTCTGAGTATCTCTCTCTGTGTAAAATTTGAGTAAAATTCTTTTATTAGTTTAAAAGTTATTTGATTGTTTTGCTTGCATCGATTCTTATGTAAAATAGCATTTCATACACATGCAAATTTGATAATGGAGCATTACGAATTAAATCCAATTTTTTTCACATACTAATACATATTTATGCAAAAATCATTTGAATCCACTTATTCGTTTATAAAAGTGCTTTGCCTACAGCAAAATGATTATTTCGTTGCATGAATCAGTATGAAATTATTTGTTTTTCTTTTTTTTGCAAGTTTTATAATAGAACGTATTTTTTGTCGTTTCTTTTGTTATTTTTTTAATTTAAATTTAAAGTTTAAATTTAATTTAATTTTTAGCTAGTATTTTATAATCAAAACATCCTTAAGTACTATTCAAGATTTGTAATTCTGGGTATTAGCTGGACATGTATCAGCGTTTATTTTCTTCCTTTTTTTTTAATAGAGAAAAAGAAAGGCAACAAGCGGAAACGCTGATACACTTCAAGTGAATCCTTAGAGAATTATAAATCTTGGATAGAATTAAGCAATTAATAATTAAAAATAAAATAATAATTAACAATATTTAGAAACAAGACACAGTTATGAGAAATAGAAAAAAGTCTAATTGAAATCCGAAAGTTTGAACACTCCGATTACACTTTAAACTTTGTCTATGGAAGATTTCGCTAAACTTTCTCGATCACAGAAATTTGATTAATAATGGACCTCGTGAAAGAGATTAAACTAGATAACTCGATGTAAATGAATCATTACTAGCTTTTAACCGGCGAATTAAATTATTGTTACGAATTAAATTATTGGTTCATAAGCGGACATACACGCGGATATATATGTATTACTTACATGTATACGGGCTATACATATATTTACCGTTATATCAAATGTGAAACGTGATCTTACTTTCATGTATCAAGGCCGCTCCGCATGTCCGGAGACAGAATGGCACTTGTTCTACGTCAGGACTTTGAGTCATAATTAGGCATTTCATAAGTTCTGAGCTGATTAACTGAACGAATTAGGACGAGAGAAGCGGAAAAATAATCAACTTACTTGCGTTAATATATGAAATGATATGATTGATTTATCATATAAACTTATCAATTTTGATATACTGAAAAAAAATTAGTTAAATTAATCTGAAATATGGATATAACAACCTGACTATTCGACGAAATATAAACGATCCAGAATTTTCATTAAGATAACCAAACAAATTTGGTTATCACGTTCTTAAAACATTAGAGAAATTTGATTGCATATATTCTGATTACGGAAACCAGGCACATATTTAAGATTTTGATTGTCAATATCAGATTATTTAATTATAATAAGAAATTCTGTTTACTTTATCAATACTCCTTTGACTGTACATGTCATTAATCCAACTTCTTTTTCTCTTTTAGTTATAATAATCAGATACTTGGATATTATTACTACATACGCATTAACTAAACTCTGACTGGTATCATACCTAATATTAATATTCTAGTTGCGTTCAGAGTATTTGTTTATAATAACTTAAAATTTTATTTATTTTCACCAAAACTTGCTTAACCAAACATGTCTCATTAATTCAACTATGAGTGAACATTTTCCGTATAGCTTAGTATTTTTTGAATTTGAAGAGAATTCGTAGTAAATGCAAAGGCGAATATTCTACTTTCATATTTGTATATACGACTTATATGATTTTTATTAGACTTGATAATATATTATAGTGTAGTTTATAAGTTAATAGTGTAGTTTATACTTGATTGCATATGCAAAAATTAAGCATTATGCAAAATGTATTATGAAAAAATTATGTCATATAACAATTTTAATACTGATTAATAATATCAATATACACGTAATTTAGTGTTTTTTACGAGATTGGTATATTGAAAACTTGATTCTGATTTGAATTGTAGTTTGTAGTCTCTAATTAATAAAGCATAAAAAAAAGATTAATGTTTACGAAATATCTATATAAATAGATTAAATAATATTTATATAGTAATATAAATATTTATATAGTAATATTTATATAGTAATATAATAATTGAAACGATTTATATCTATTGGACTTTTTATGAAACCATAACGAAAGCATATTAATTAACAAATAATCTTTTATTATGTATTTTATATTATCTTTATGTTTCTATAACGTACGACGAAAATACGCTATGCACCGAATGTTGCAACGAAAGTGTGCTTGGTTTGCGCGAATAAAAATTTTTATCTTCAAAGTGTTTAATTAATTACTCTCAATTACAGTATTGATTTTATAAACTCGGGCCGGTACAAGATTTCGACATCTATGCAATAAATGTGTGCGATCGCGTGAGTATAATTTATCGCATAAACTTATCAAAAATATAATCGCTTAAGAGAGGTTTGCATTATGCGCAACACCAATGTGTCATACGTTAGCAAAGATATACGGTTTATAAATTTGCTATCGTACGACTTTTATAAATTCCTACTGCAGAATGCCAACTGATCTGTCCTTATCACCGATATGCTGCGTAATGTTAGGAATGGAGAAAATCTCATTATTTGTCGTTAGATGCCATCTAAATTATTTACTAAATTCCTATCGTTTCTTAAGACAGAAAAAATCAAATACTTCGGTACTATTATTATATATATTTTCTAGAGAAAAAAATTTCATATTTAATAAGAAGTATAATTTTTTAACATTACATAATTCTTAGTTACATTCTATGACGAGAAAGAAGACATACTTTTTTATCTTAATTGAGTTTTTAAAGAAATAAAGGTTTTATTAAAATTAATTAATCCTAATTAATTTGTTTAATCTTAATTAATTGGGGTTTAATTCTAATTAATTTTTTTTTTTATATAATTATATGAAGATTATTTTTTCTCATTTTCTTATTGCTAGAAACTAAATTTCTCACGTGGATCTTTTTTGAGAAAAATTCAAGTATATCAATCTTTCTCTTTTTGTTTGACTTTTTTTTCTCACATAATATATACAAGAATAAATGATACGGTTCAAGAATTTTCTTTGTATTAGACGTTTCACATGTATAATCTATGATGGAAAATATTCAGTTTCTTTAATAACCTAATATTAAAACTTCATTAATATCTTAGTCATAGATGTCTTTAATTCTAGGAGAACCAAATACAAAACGTCATATTCCTGGATATTGAAATAATTCCGCTTCATAGATATAATATGATTTAATTAATAAGAATATGTGATTCATTAACTTGAGATTACCGCTTTTTTATAAGATTCATCAAAATGCTACATTTAAGGACATAACTTACATTCTTATTTGAAATAAATTTTACAATATAATTGTATAATATAATTAATAAAACATAACATTAAAAAAAATAATTTTGAAAATAAAGAAAACGATAAGAATCATGTTTACTCAAAAAGATGATTGATAAAGTGATTTTTTTATTGCAATAATTATACATTTTTTTATAATTGCACTTAACAGCTTTTATCAATGTCGATAATCGGTGTATGCTAATGCTCAGATACTATTATACAATAGTCGAGTAATAAATTCCTTAATGCAAATAGATCGATTATAGAATCGATTATAAACAAGCCTTAGGAGCAGTTTTATAGGCAATGTGAGAGCTCAATTATGATAATTATTGCAATAATAAAGTCATCCGATCTATTTTAATCGCCGTGTGATATTGTCTATTATTAATTTATTTGATAGAGAATCCACTCGCTCGCTTAAGGTGACTCTAATCTTTTTCAAAATTTAATTTAATTTTACGTTTAAAATTGCATATATGCATATATTTTACATCTTGCTTACTGCGAGTGTAGAAATATGATTAGAGTCTTTTAATATTATCGTAATATTTTGCCGTGATTGAAATGAATAATACGATCACACTTGTAATTCTTGGCGTTTGCTTTTTACATGTTGGAAATTTACATATTATACGTAACTCTAGACTTATTTAGATACGCAAAAATTAATGCAAGAAATTACGCTATTATCGCAGTATACGCAGTAATTATGACACTTCTTAATTATCAATGCAATAGTCGCTTTTATAAGATAAGCCAGAATTATCATCATGATGGAGATAACCGTGGTAATTATCGTCCATTGAACGTATTTGCAACTCTAATCGTATTATTGATACTTGATACTGCAACTTATTCTGGAAATCAAATTGGTAAGGTGGAATGTGTAAAAAAGGAATGTATAAAAAACTGGATATAATCGAGAATTAGGTATTTATTAGGGGCGTGTTTTGTAGCTCATTGTATAAATTTTACTTATTTATCTGTTGTTGTTTAAATTTTTGCGTGACCTTATCTTTCTCATACATTGCGAAATAATCGCAGATTGTAAAGTGTATTTCTTATTTAATCGGATCAAAATATATATACTTGTTTTGATCGTTATTGACTTGTTTCGTCGTTATCAGGAATATTCTGTGTTTGGCTTATAAATTTGCAACGGATTTTACGCAAACGATTATACAATTAAGGAAATAACCACTAAAAGCATCTTTATCGGAAATTCCGTGGATAAATGAACATTTAGTTGATAATTCTCGAGACCTTGAGCATTCTAAATTAATTAAAGGTTATCATAATAGTAGCAAGAAGTTTTGATAATACTGACTCATTAATTTCTTTGATAATGTTGACTCTAATGTAATATTTAGGCAACATATATACTACATGCAGATAAAATGCATTTTACGATTAAAAGAAAGATTTGCGAATTCTGTGAATTGTCTAAAATTTAATGAATGCAAATAAGGACCGCTGTCTGCAAATAAGATTATTTTTAATGTTAAATTTACGTAACGTAACAGAATCAAGAATAATATAAAATAAATGCTATAAAAATTTATATTAGAAGTCTGATAAGCAAAGCCTCAACTTTATTTTAATATTTTGTTTATGTATATAACCAATGAAAAGAGAGAAATAACTATACACACATACATGTACATGCACTTACTGAGACATTAAAAAAACTTGATATTAATAAATTTTTTATTTATTTATGATATTTTTTTAAAATAAATTTACTAGAATTTTTTCAGACATAATTATAATAAATGTAAATTAAACAAGTAATTATCTCGGTATTTAACAAAATAGAGTGAAACGGTTTTACATATACGTCGTCCCTGCCAATAAATTTAAGTTATATAATATAAAATCAATCGAAAGATACGAAAGGAATTTCGGCAACAGTACGAGTTGCTGCGAATTGTAAAGAAGAGGATAATAGGGCCGCGTTTGAAAGTAAGCGCTAACATATCTACGCGACCGCAAAAGAAACGTAAATCCCGCAACTTTTCTACAAAAGAAACCGAACTTTTTTTCTCAATTAAGGTCTGTCGAGTTCAATGCCTCTCCCTCTCTCTTTTCGTCTTAATCGGTGCGTGGTCAGTCGACTAATTAGAACGACACATGCACTGATAAAGTCGACGATTACTCACTCGCGGCAATCAGTGGCACCGCAAAACAGAAAGCAATCCGATCTCGGCCGGAACTGGAGAACCAAGGACTAATTATCCGGCGACGGACGGATAGATGGATTGTTTTGTGATCTTGTCTCAACGATCTAAATCCGACAATGATAGAGCCAGTTCCGCTTTACCGATCAACTTCTCATTTTTCTAATTGATTCGTTCCGGATTATAACACTCGGCAAGATAAAGCAATTTTTGTTCGCAAAATACGTGACTCATGGCGATTGTGCAAAAAAACTTTAGCGTAATAGAATAAGTACGCTCAGATAGATACGCGTGCAAAGCCGTAACAAATCACACACAACTTTAGATATAATATTAATCATATTATAAGCTTAATTTAACAAGATTATAATAAAACCTGAATAATTTCTGTTATTCTTACAACAGAAGATAGACGTTGGTTTTAAAGATGTTACGTAAAAAAATTTTTCAAGATATTTGTGTCTTATTTCTTGTATAAAGATTCATGAAGGGAACGCGGGGCGCTTATCCATATCTCTTGTAACAATTTAAAAAGCTATTCGTCATACGCATGTCATGCGTGTGTTTATCATATGCAAGAGTCTAAGTGCAAACAGGCATTAATGATAAAAGATTGTCGGTTTTCTGAAGTCTATATGCCAACAGTTAAAGATTAACATATTTTCTAGCTGTTGCCATCAAAATAAGAATCTTTGAAAAGGTTTAATGAGTTGTTATTTTCTCTTGCATTTGTCTCAGACATATATTAATTTTTCTAATTACAAATGAATAATTTTATATAATGTAATAGTTGACGTGTTTGTTAATCGTAGTTTCTACGTTAAGAAATGCGAAAGAATCTCAGCAACATGTTCGTTTATTTTTTTCTGAAACAAAATAGTATTCTTAATAAAAATAAAATAAAATTAGCTAATAAAAATTCGTGTTATTATATTAAAAATCTATGATATCTAATTTTATCTTAGAAGATAAATATAATTCATATTTACTATAATAATAATTGCATTAGTGACGTATAATTTAAAATTTTAGATTGTTGCGTTTTTTGAATTTTTTAATACGTATTCATGTAACGCAAACATTTTTTTCACTTAAATGCTTTATGATATAACACTGATTGTGTGATACTGATGATTATGTCATTCTGGCTAATATTGCATATTAATTTCAGTTATACCATAACATAGATACACTGAAAGAATGATTTTGCTGAGGGATCTAAAATTTTATTAGATATATAGATCTTTGTTGGAAAATAATTTTGTTGGAACCTTAAAAATAATGAGCAATGCTGCAAAAAATTTTGATATTCTAGCAACTAGTTTAAGTGTTCTACATAATTATTTTGATAATTCAACAAAATTACTTTTCTAATCTGTATCCAGCAAAAATTTTAGATCTCTTAGCAAAACCGTTCTTTTCATATACTGTAATATAATGTTACTTAGTTAAAAAGGCTAGATGCGCTTTTATATTCGATAATTACACTGAATACAAACTGCGTTTAGAACTCATCAACTTGATCAAGGTGATTTTCCAAGACACAAGGTTATATTTCGTTAAAACGCTTTCCTATCAACGTCATCATCTGTAGTTTACCTTTTCAGGTTCGTGATAGTCGTTAATCGCTGGGCTAAATGAAAGTGAAGATCCGTGGGTCGATAACCGGAAAAACGGCGCGGGTAAATCCCTGTAATATATCGCGCGATATTATCACAAGCAATTATTATATCTCATTCAATATTCGTAATATCGTAAAATTCAAAAATTTTATCCTGGAAAACTGGAATACGTTTAAGTATGTTCAGAGGCGTCGGAGCTATTCAGAGGCGTCGGTTCCTTCTCTGATTCTCCTTATTGCCTCTGGAGAAGATCGTATTCGCGAAGATTTTTCGAAAAAGAATCAATATGACGCGTGTAATACGACTTAATTCGTCACATGCACTCGCGATTCATACAAAGGAAAAGGAATACAAAAAATAAACTGGATCTCCTTGTGCATAGCCATTTTTTTACGCAGTTTTTTGTTTTATTTTCATGGTACCTGACAGTTGTGTAGTCCTCTTCAAACATTCGCTCGCGCTTATCAAGAACTCTCGTATTTATATTTTACGCGATAATTACGCACGGACAAGTGCCGTCTCATGATTCACTTTTATTTACTCGAGAACGTATGTAGAAGATGAATGATACTTCGATAATTGAAAGAATCCTTCGGATCTCTTAGAATAGTAAATATGACTATAGTTATTAATGCACATAGTTGTTTCCAAATATTTCGAAATATCTAAAACAAAATATTATTTTTAATAGAAATCTTATATTTTTTTAAAAATTTTATTTGTATAAATATACATACATACATCGAGAATATAAAAATTTTAAGGTACGTTTAATATAAGACGTCAAACACGAACGTTTTTAGAAGTTATAAATCTGACTACAAGTTAATCGTCTATATTATTTTTTTAAGAATTGTAATAATTTGAATTTTTCTCGCAGGAATTTTCTTATTCGATAATATACATATGCAAAAAGATATATACAAAACAAATTAAAATACATAGGACGAGAACATTAATTTTTTATATAAGATTTATTCTCGAGTTAAAATTGGAAGCTCCATTTTGTGGATATTGTTGAAAGAAAAGATTATATTAAATCAAGTGGAAAATTGCGGTAGCGGATACATTTTCGCAAAGCTTTGCGATTTGTGCAAACGTCTTTGCGAATGAAATCGCGCGTGCGATCGATAGCTCTTTGATTTCTATAACGCGAGAAGTCGCTCTGGGAGTGACGGGCCAACAATGAGCGTGCCAATGACACGAGAGACACTCTGTCAGGTCACTGAGAGGATTTTAATAATTACGAGGGCTCGCTATCGTCCGGCGTGTAGTCACGAACGAATGACCTGCAATCTACGGTTGTGCGTATCAGCGCAATTCAACGAGATAACCAGCCGAGAATTTGGGACTCGTGCTGTGTGTGTTTTGTGTGTGTGTGTGTGTGTGTACGTGTATGTATGTACGAAGGATTTACGCAAGAGCAATACTACAAACCCCTTGTGAATTCGGATCAGCATTGTCTATGATCTTCATCGCAATGTTACGATATCACTATCGAAATTCCTGTTTGTTACCGTACTTGCATTTGCAAGCATCTCATAAAAATCATACCGCATCCCCTAACTTCAAAAGTGACATGACTTAAAAATATAACTTTTTATTAACTGAATTATTAACCTGAATGAGTTAAGTGAACATTCTGAAAAATGTGAAATTAATTTGTTATACTAAGAAAAACTTTTAATGCAATTATGTTTTTATAAAACTAATCAATTAATATAAAAGACTTGTTAAAGTTCACAACATATTGTGTTTTTAATACACAAAATGTATAGTTCTACTTATTTTAATATTATATGAAATCTGATTAATCATAAAAAAATTACATTTGTGTGATATATACATTCAAATTTGATACATAGTTTGTTACAAATGATTGTTTTTGCCGTCTTGACTCCACGTTTGCTCTACTGACTCTTCAAAGAACATTAGATGCGGAGTAAATTCTTTCATTTACATGCTTCATTGATACATGTGCATGACGACATTCGCTTCTGGGTTAAGGATTTGTTTGCGATCTGACGTACATATTCCAGATATGTTGTAGGAATATTCGCAGTCCTAAGATACAGAGACAGTTTCGTGATCGATTATCTAGATGATAAATAGTTGCCGACAAATCATTAGCGGTTACGATCGGAATGACCTTAGAAATAACTATTTGTGTGTCCATGACAATCTTCAAGATAAAAATACGTAAAATGAATCATAATAAAACTCACGGAGGCTTTTAATAAAAAAAGAAATTAAGTATTTAACAGTAATAAAATTGTTTTTTTTCTGAGAGATAATTATATTTTTTTATATTCTGTTATCGTCGGTGTATCGTTTCTACGTATCAAAACTTGGAAATTGCAACGCCATTGCTTACACAATAAATATTAGTCGACAATAATAAAAGAAATCGTAAATTATCCTAATCGCGGGAAGAGACCCAACGAGTTCAAGGAAAGTTCATCCAAGGAGAGGTTCTATTATTTCTTTACGTCGCACGTAATCAGTCAAAAATCACCGAAGCGTATCAGCTTTGTCATTACACCGACAATGACGCACCTCGATCACTGTCTAATTCGCAAGCATGTCTGAGAACGCTATGTATAAGCGATGTCCTTGCGGATTACTGGCATTCGTAGCTTTCGAACACATTAGGAATCACTCCTTAATGCTATCGAGTTGTGTCGCGCAGTGAACGTAGTACCTTACATTTATCCCTACATAATACATATTTTTTATATGATTTTTATTCGATTTTTATACGACAGAAGACGAAACTCCATCTAATAGTAATGCATCTCTGAAACATTACCGCGATTCGACTATAATTCTGACGGGGTAGTATGTTGAGCTTGCGGAATGCGACACACTTTATGGGAAAACCCTCGCTAAGACCCGATATATCTCACACGGTGAAGAATCCTCGCTTTACGTGCAGAGGAACGCTTATTCCAGATAAGTGACCGCGTCCGTTTTCTGATGTACAGCGACAGTCATTGCCATTTCCTCCCATCGTTCACCACAAAATCCTGTGTTTATAAGGAATTGAAATGAGTTCAATTAAATCGTGTCATTTTTTTCACAGTGAAATATACTTTATCGCGTCAAACAAGTACAAAATAAATATTTATTATGCGAGATAATTAAAAACCATTATTCCAATCATTTGATTTAGATTTAAATGCAACGATTTACACATGCAAAATGCGATAATAGTTTATGGATATTTATATATAAAAAATACGATTAAGTTGTCATGTGTATTTATATTATTTATAAGAATGCGAGTAGACTGGCATGCTGTTCGATATCCATGCCTATAACGATCTCTAGATAACAATTTATTTGGAGCGAAAACTTAGCGGTAAAAGGCGCGATTACATCGAATCTTGATTTAGAGACAAAGAAATCCTATTGCTTCTGACTATTTCATTAATATCGTTGTGCCGGTTCGCAGGCATACACTACTTCGCAACAATTAACAACAATAAGAGCACGATTTACGGAAATCCTTTGTACATTTATTTTTGATACAACATATAAATCGTAATGATAAAAGGAAATAATGTATAATAAATGATTACTAACGAATATTCAATGTACGTGACGTAAATGCAAATCTGGCTTAACCAATTGGAATAATTTGCTCGAATTAATTAGAGTCAATTAGGGATCCGCTTCTATTTACCTATTTGTTCTGCTTGTTTAATTAGAATTATTTTATCGAGCTCCGGGATTTTTATCTTAAGTATATAGTGACAGAATGGATTACAGTCACGCGATGGTAACAGGTTATATGTCAATAGTATACGTGCACAATGATCATGATATAACGATTCATGCGTGATATATGTGCTTGGCGGCCTTGCGAATCTCGGGTGAAACCGTAGACAGCGCGAGATACAAATCAATCTTCAATTATTATAATTATTTCGGATGCATGCAACTTGTGGGCGTTTGCGACAGAGCCGGTTTCTTGCGGAAATTATTAATATAGGAACGATCGATTGTACATTTGATATTAATGCTGCGATTAATATGTTAGATAATACTTTTTATGTTAGAACTTATTTTACTTACATAATATTCTAATAGAGAATTATTCTCAGGTATTTAGTTTTAATTATAGTCAATTATAATCTGGTGAAGATCGTTAACATAATCTTTCACATCCTTCTTTCTAACTCTGATTATAGTTGTTATTTCTTCTCTTTGTTTCAAATTCCATTCTATTCTCGCCATTCAAAAGCGAAATCATATTATCATATTATCTCTACTATAATAGGCGAATCTATTAAAAGGCTGGAAAGATTAAAATTGGCTTAAGGATCAACGCTCGTGATATTTACGTCTGTATGGAGACGAATATATCTTTGGTCTATCTATATTTTGCGATGGTTATTTTTGCAATATTGCAATACCGTAGCGGCGTAATTTCGCAGCACATTGATTTTCGTGGAAAGTATGTCGACTGCATGCATTTTGTTCTAAAATTGGCTTTATTCTCTATTGGCTAAGTTCTCTCACATTATATAAAAAATGCGATCTAAATGCAATAAAAAATTCCAATAATATAACATAACAGGAATAAAATTTGTAAATTTTTTTATGTTTAAAATACTTATCTCAATTTATTGAATTTATGTCAAGAGGCATTAAGCTGAGGACTCAAACATAAGAAACATTATTATTGATACAAAAGAGATCAGCAAATGTATCGAAAATAGACATAATTTGTGTCGATGTATAATTGCATTCTTCGTGTATTATCGTTCTAATTCCGTCATTCCAACTTAGACTCGTCAAGATTCCCTATAAAAATGCGATTAAGGAAGCGAATGCGCGATGTATAATTTCGATACTAAAATCAGGTAAAACCCACGATTTCCCTTGTCGATCCGGTGAGTTTTTTGCAATCAGTGGAATACATTTCATAGTCCAAGATCAAGCGTGATATCAGAACAGTAAACACCGCGATCATTTTTCCGTGCATGCGCGTTCATTGTTGCGCGACGTTTTATAAATATGTAGCAGACGCGTTCAGATAAAATCATAAAAATTAATTTGCGATTTGATTCGATAGATAGTTATCAAATAGACAGTTCCGCGAATAGCATCGAGCAGCTCTCACGCGATCACGTACAAAACTTTTTTATATGGAGATGATCTTTTTTGATGTAATAAAACAAGCGTTAAAAATATTTGATATTTATATTTTTTATATAAAAGTTTTATTACTAAAAACTTTAAAAATAAAAAAATTAACAGATTAATTTTATTTAATATTGCGATCAATTAGATAGAATTTTAACTTAAAAAATCTTTTTTATATTTAAAAATACATATTTATTGAATAAACTGCAATTATTTGAAATGAATTAATTGCATCTATCTTTAGAATTCATTTCCATACGGAAAGAATTCCGATTTTGAAATATCTAAAAATTTATAAATATCTATAAATTTATAAACTAGATACAGATTTGAAAATAATTTTGTTGGAACATCAAAATCATTATGTAAGAAACTCGAACATGATGAGCAATGTTGCAAAAAATTTTGATTCTAGCAATCAGTTTGAACATCCCACATAATTATTTTGATAGTTTATTAAAATTATCTTCAGATTTGTATCTAGCCA
Organism: Cephalotes varians; assembly: GCA_037157785.1. NCBI lineage: Eukaryota > Metazoa > Arthropoda > Insecta > Hymenoptera > Formicidae > Cephalotes > Cephalotes varians. Next base: position 803,815 of record JANQDE010000016.1, on the reverse strand, counting down.
AATTTTTAGATATAATACTTCAGCAAAATCGTACACATTTCTTTTTTTCGCAACCTTCGATTGATAATGCACATTGCATTGCATTAGGAATAATATCGCTTGTAACATCAATGATCGATGATGCACATTGTTGCGGGGTCATATAGGAGAAATCTCCGACGTATCTTTGATCGACAACTCGATTCTCCTTTATATGCCACGTTATGCTAGGTTTCAAGGTACTGCGAGGGAAAGTCCGGAATCGATCGACATTAGAGATTCCTTTAACACAAAGACGCAATTTTAAGCAATAAAGAATGGTTGCTTTTTTATGAGACATCAACGATACATAGAATATTTTATTATATCTGTCAATCTAGTTTAATAAGGATAAGTTTCAATTTTTAGTTTCGTTTTTTCCGAGTGGAGGAAGCTTACAGGTACCCATAATGCTAAATACGGATATCATTGCGGTACAATTATGGTTAGTATGTCGTCTGACGCTACGTCACTGGCCCGAGGTAACAGCATTGATTTATCATATACCTGAAGGAAAAGAAGGAACGGGATTTCCCTTTAACGAGAGAAAGTCGTCCGACCGTAAAATCGAAGTTTGGAATTTTTCAATTTAATCTTAATGACTGTATATGTCATAATCTTAATGACTGTATATGTCATAACGAATCCAAATATGCCTTTTTCTCTATATCTCTTGCATGCTAGAAGCCAAAATACAAGAAAATAGGAATTATAGATAAAATTGACACGTATTTTGCACGGAAATGTACAGACAACGACTAATTGTGAGTCGTTATGCAGTTATGATTGGAGTTAATTAGCTATAAATAATGTAACAGGGTAAATCGTCATTAGTTAGTTATCTAAATATAACACGATCACAATAACAAGTCATAATTATTGTTTGCAAATTAAGTCGACATAGCCGACAAATCGCATGTTTTGTAATATTAACAAATATATTTTTAATGGGATAAATATAAGTTTATAATAAAATTATATTAACTTTGAGTTTATTTTTATCATCTTTTGTCAGCATCTTTTTAGTTTTTCGTAATATGTTTTCTCTAAAAAATTTTGATCTTCAAAACTAATGGGATCTACTACAAAATAATTATAACGGATATCAGCTTTTTTTAAAAATCTTTTGTTTATTCCTCCGACGCGATTTGACTACCAATTATGCCATCAAAAAGTGCAGCGAATTCTTCCTTGACGTATCCACAATTGTCACATTTATAGCGACAGATCGAATGCTTGTTCAAGACAAGAGATAATTCAAGGTCTGCGAGAGGCCCGCCTGCACGGCCACAGGCCACACCGGTTCACACCCACGATCAACGGTCGTAGACGTGGACATGTGCGTCATTCGAGAAGGAAATACCACGCAACTAACGGGGATATATATGTATGACAGATCACACACTAACAAACGTACATCCTTATCACCGAGAATCGGTTATTATGTAACGCGCCGATCGTTAATTACTCGCGAACCCGCAATATGCAAATCAGTAACGACGAGCGCGTTGTGCATTCGCACTTTAAGCATAAGCCAGCGCATACATAATTCATTAACCGAAGCGTTCGATACTGCAAATGCCTATCAACGATCAGTCATTCGACCGACAAATTCCTAATTCGCAAGTCCGTCAAATGTTATTTTGTTTTTGGACATAAAAATGTGACAATTACTTCGTAAAAAAATAAGGAGAGGAAATAAAGAAAAAAAGATCGTAGGAAAATAAAAGATAAAAAATTATTACAACGGATGAAAAGGATTTTATTTGCTATTGTTTACTTCCTTAATTGCTTCCATTATTGCAATAATCGGATGCTAACAATGAGTCTTAGAATTGATTAATAAGAAACAAGTAGGAATGTTACTATGTCTTGAATATTGTGTTAATTTAATCTTCTAATCTTAAAAATTGTCTTGATGATCTGTGCGATTTAAATCGAGAAAATATGTGTTACGTCATGATTATCATATTAATCCAAACTTGCTCATTGTAGTCAATTCAGACCTACATTCACATTATCACATCGCATATCATAATGGATTTCACCGAATTATAATTTTTCTAGTCGAGCTAACTATTATGTGTCTCATACAAATCTCGGACAAATATTTTTATTTAACGATTAATTGGCATCGATCTACAGATTCACGTTTCTGCATTTGATCTCATAAATCAATCGCGAATAAATCACATTCTTGGCGCTTCGAAACAGCGACAAATGGTCGTAAACATAATCAGCGTTACATGTTGGCACGAATAATTTCCTATATGGAGAACAACGTAACATCTATTAGACACGCGTTACCAGATTGCAAAAGGAAAATGACGAGCGTTGTCGCGAAAAGAATGAGATTTTTTTCTTGTACATATGTGTTCTTTTTCTCTCTTCTCTTTTCAACCTCGAGACAAGAAATAATTCCTTCATGTTAAGAATAATTTCACCGCTTCAACGAATTTACGATCGCTTATGAATCGAAACAGGAAGCTGCGAAACAGATAACCGCAGTTGCATGGAAAAAATGCCACCAGTTTCTTAATAATTGTCCTTGGAAAATTGTTCTTGGAATCCAGCCACAAAAACGTCAACTTTTCTATATGTATTATATCTTTAATCTCTTATTTTCCTCATATTAAAAACATGCATTTTTTTATACATGTAGTTATATAAATTGAAAACAATCTTGACAAAAACACTAAAATATAGTACTATTTCAAAATATATAGTTTATGCGGCAAATTGAGAATAAAAAAACAATGATTGCAGCAATAATAAAAATTGTAATCCTACATTATAATAACACTTAATAAGGTTAAGCTATTATTAAGTTATTATTATTATTACAGAACTGATTGTATTAAGTATAAAAGATCTAGCAAGTATATTTAGTAAAATGTGTATTTATCATACTCGATTTTTCAATATTCTGCTTATATTGATTGCTTGCATTTATGCTTAAAAAATATCTTTTTTCATTCGCGTTGAAAGTCACATAAGTTTGCATTTCATAATTCTGGCCTTTTTGATATGATTGTTACATATACTCAGTTATAATTACATTCGTACAATTTAACTTGTATGATTTCGTTACACGTGCAATGTTAAATAAGATAAATAAATTATTAATATTTTCTACGTTCTATTTTTATATACAAAATTCAGACGATAGGATGTGACAAAAATGATTTTATTATTGCCACAATTTTGTTATACGATAAATATGTTCTGTGTAAGACGATGCAAATATTTATCACAATTCTATGAAATGTACATAAAAAAACATCTTGAAACAAAAAACATGACATTATTCTTGTAATTTTATGATGTGTAATTCAGCAGATACTTGCTATGTATTTCAAACTATTTAATGCTGTCGTGTCGCATTTAACGAGTCTCATGAATAAACTCGACAATTAGTGATAGATTATCGGTGTCAATCGATAGAACACAGAACACACGCGTAGAAATTATATTACATCTCGTTTAAAATTGTCCAATTCTCTTTTTAAAATCTTTACAGTCTATATTAAACATATTATCGTATGTAAATTAAAAATTCAATCTGAAGTGTTTATAAAATATGAATAATTTTATTCCATGAAGAAGTCGGTAATGATAAAAATCGATTTTATTAACTATTATATTAGATGCATACTATATTACACTTATATATTTTGGATGATAAATTTAAGCATTTTGCGTATACATTGCAATTTATATTATTTGCAATTTATATTATTATTAAAATAAATCTCCACACACATTATGCCAGATAAATGTGATAAAGCCTTATAAATTCATATTCTTTTAAAAAATAACATTAAAGTTATATTTTAAAAGCATGTAATGTCATCTAAAGAATTAATAGTATAATAAATGTTATTAAAATATGCAATAAAAAATCATCCAAAATATATTATATCAATATATTTAATATTTTCTTGTAATATGATACATTTTCTTGTAATATAATAACATAATACATATAATATTTCAAAGAGTAACACACAAGAATATTCATGTAGAAAAAATTAGATTTTTTTACATAGTTTGAAAGAAAAAAAAGAGAAAGAATTCCATTGAAAAAATGAAATATATATAAAATATAAAAATAAAATAATTTTTTTTGTAATTTCGTAATTAATTATATCGCAATTTTATAAAAAAAATTTTGAATATAAAAATACATTTTATATTTCAAAATTTTTGAGAAACATAAGCACAACAAAAAAATATTTATAATTATCCATATACATATTTGTTTGTATTTAATGCAAACAAGAAAATTCTATTACATCATAAAGCGATATTTAAAGTATCTATTTTTGTCACTAATTATTAGAACTTTACGATGACGATTGAAATTTTTTCGTAAGTATATGTACATTATAAGTATATATCCTGTGCGACATGTGAAAAAGTTTTAATATATACATACAAATAATGGATTTAAATCCATATAACGAATGTAAATATGTTGAAATAAAAATACAATATTAACAAATAATATTTGGAAATTCTACATAAACAATATAGAACAAATACAAATTTATGAAAATATTATTTATCAACAAAGATGAACATATATTGTAACGTATTTATAAAATTTTTATCTTACAACGGAACACATTAAAATATAATATATTAAATTAAAAACATATTAAAATATAATATAATGATATATTTATATTATTCTACAAATAATATAAATATAACAAAAATAACAAAAAACATTTTGAAATAGAAAGATTCTGCAAATTGACGCTATTACAAAAACCGTCATTAAAATTATGAATTCTAAATATATAACATTACTGAACATTAAAAATTAAAAATTCTATTTACGATATTTTCTTCTTTCTGTCTCTCTTTATCTCTTTCTTTCTCTCTTTCCTCTACGAATGAAAAATAGAATTTTCTTGCTAATTTATATGAAAACAAATATTAGCATAATTAAACAATTTATTTAATTTTTTTTTAACGAAGGCGTCATATCTCTCAGAATAAAAAAAATCATTAAAAAATATTGTATAATGCTTCTCGCGGATTTTTATCTTTACGTAGAAGCATTAATTATAATAGTTACATTATTTCTTTCTATTTCCTTTGTACATTTATTGTGTGCATTCGTTAATCGATTTCCACGAAACGTCATAAGATACTCCACAAAGCATCGATGATTAAACGATGGAATCATAATGTTGATTTCCTTAGGTTTATCTTTCTGGCTGATCGTAATCAAATCGGTAGACCTAATTATAATAATAAATATATATTTCTTGTCTTAATAAAACAAAAACTTTAGTTTTACTTTATTTGTATCATTTGTATTAACTGTAAATCTTATTAGCTTCTTTACCGCATATAATTATAAATTTATTTAACAATTAAAAAAAAGAGTCCTACCTGTTCTTAGATGAATCATCAGAAGCATATAATGTCTTCTTATTTAACGTCGACAGTTTTATCGAGATATTGGAAACTTTTATCTGGATTTTACAATTTGTCGAGTCTATTGAATTATTAATATGAATAATTACTGAACAATTCAAGTTATCTTGTGCATTGTCAAATCCATGTTCAAAAGATGAAGCAGAATTATTTAAGATAATTGTCTCGCTTGATTCATCGTGTGTAAAGAATCTGCGTGGAAAGAATCTAATTTATTATATTATTATTATTTATTCAAACGTTTTAATAACAGAAATATGTAAAACAAACGTTTATCATATTCAATTTTATCACAGTTTATTATTGTTAAATCGTCACATTGTTAAATTCTTTCTCAGTGCAATTAATAAGTAAGAAATTAGATAGATAAACTTTAGCTTAAATTCTTACGGTTTTTAAGAGAAATAATTATTAAATTAGGAATTAATTAAAAATTAACTACGAATTAGAAAAAATAATTACAAGTTAAAATTCATAATTAAGTCATATCTTACCTGACATTATTTTGCGTAATCGAATTACAATCTTCTACAGTTTTCGATTGTACCTGGTACAATCTTTTACTGCGTGGTAGTGGTTTTACTGGATTATTGCATGTACTTTGATTTGACAGAGGGGAAACAACTTGTCTGACTTTTGATATCAGTGGCGTATTATTTGAATTAACTGAATTCTTAGCAAAATTTTGCTTCTCATTATGTATATTAGGCAAAGATGTATTAGTTATTTTAATTTCGAAAAATTTCTTATCGGCCTCTAAATAAACGATGAAATAAAAATCTTACAATTAATTTATTAAACATACACAGAAAGCACAGTTTTGCTGAAATATCTAAAAATTTAGTTAGATAAAGATCTGAAATTTTGTTTGGATCATCAAAATAATTATGTAGAATGCTTAAGCGTTTCATAATGATGATAATGCTACAAAAAATGTTAACATTCTGGCAATCAGTTTAAGTGTTCTGTATAATTATTTTAATGGTCCAAATGAAATTATTTTCAGATCTGTATCTAGATAAATTTTTAGATTCTTTAGCAAAATTGTTCATTCTGTATATATTTACAATTGGTTTTCTTTATTTATGTAACATACTACTCGGTGAATTCAAATTAACAAACGGTGAATCAACGAAAGCGAGTTTCAGTTAGGTAAACACATTCGAACTTACTGTCTGTTTTCTTCTTTTCTCTGCGATTATGCGATATAATAATACAATAAACTAAAGCAGATACTATTGTTGTACCACAAACTATTGCTTTACTAAAACACCAAATCGCCATTTCACTATCACAATCCGTAAATGACAATTTCACTTTAGTATAACGAGGTGATCGAATACTGTTTCAAGGAAACGAGTGACAATAATAAACTATATTTCACTAAGCAAACCTAGCCAAGCATTTGAAAGTAGAATGATTTTGGTCGTGTCTAATATGATTTGTATACAAACATTGGATTCTTATTCTTAACACATTTCTTATTGTATATAAATACATTTAATAAATTATAATAATTAAATATATAATAATTAAATATATAGTAATTATATATATAATTATAATTAAATATATAATAAATATTCTGCGAATTCTTGTTTTATTATATTCTACAATATCAATTTGCGCTAAAGAGGATCCACATTAGGATCGAAACGTTCGTTCGGATACCATCATTGTATGTCTTAACAATTTTTTAATATACACACATGTTTTAAAATAAAAAAACTTTACTATTTGCGCACCACAATCGTGAAGGGTCGTACGGCAATTGTTGAATTATTATTATAATAATTATATATATAAATAATTATATATAATTATATATAATCTATATATATATAAATTTTGAATCCAATTTATGTATATGTAATGTAATAGAAATTATATTTTATTATTTATATTAACATACTAAATTGAGCTGCATAAAAGCTTAATATTCTGTTAGATTTAGACAAACATTCAATCGAAAAAAATGTAGAATGAAAACAAGACATATTTAATATCGTATAATAACGAATTATTACATCGAGTAACAAATCGTATAAAAAAAAGTGCAATGAATTATTTTGAAATTATTTTGCATATGTAATGTTAGAACTATGCAATATAAAAATTGCGTAAAACATGAAATATACGGAACAATTTATACGTTATATAATGTTTCTTGTATCCTCCGACTAGTCCCAGTTTTTTCATACTTTGACATTATCATATTGAATAGAAGTATAAAACAGAATGTTTAAATACCGAATGTTTTATAAAAATACAGAATTAAAAAAATACAGAATATTTCAAGAATTATCATTTAATCTAAAAAAATTGTATATATCGATAAATAGGTGACATAAATAACTTTCAAATGTTTTTTTAGGAAGTATTTAAACATTTCTCTAAATTCTTTTATTAAGAATAGCGAATTGACATTTTACAAAAATAAGCCAATTCTATTGACTAAATAAATTAATATTAAAATCATGATTTTATATTGCAGATGACATTACATGATGGTAATTATAATTTTAATTTATAAAACTTTCAGAATTCAAAAACGTGTAACAATAAAATTCTTAAACATGTAAATATTTGTTTACCAATAATATACAAAAATTGATATAATATACTTATTTTTGAGAGTATTTATTCTCAAAATAAGAGAAAATTGTATAAGTCGTAAGCTTTAAGTACTTCGAGGAGTGACGTGTATTGCAACAATTGATAGATAGAAACAATTAAATATTAGTGATAAACAAATTTAAATGCATGTATTAAGTATAAAAATATAAGAATATAAGAATTAGATATCGATTTTCTTCTCTTAAAGGAACGGTGCTTAAATCGTTCATTTAAGTAAGTCAGCAATCTTAAAAAAACATACTACTTAAAAAAACATAATGCTTTTTTTATTTCTTTTTAAAACAACGATGAAACACCGTAGCACATTTGCGTAATTTTCCATATGATCGTTTGTTAATATATTTTGAATCTATTTTAGTTGAGGTTAACGGATAAATTGTATTTTCATTTATATTGTCCTGCATTTTTTTCGCATTATATGATACGTATGGTAAATATGATGTTGTTACATCACTAGTGCTAACAATAAAAATATTACAAATAATTATATAAGTAATAAGATTGTAATGTTTTTAAAAAACATATTGAAAAATATGTCTGAACATTGTTTTTTCCAAATTTGAAATATTGAGATATTTCAAATACTTCACTCTGTTTAGTTATGGAAAAATTAAATTATAATCCAACCTGTATTTCTTTGTAGAATTCTTTAATTCTACAGCATTAAATGTTATTTTTGACTGATCCTGGATCCTAGAAGATAAATTGCGTTCGTGCGGCTTGTCGAGATTAGATAAAAAACCATTAGAATGTTCATCAGTAACAATTGTTGCACTTGTTATTTGCCATTTTTGTTGTGCTTTCTGTTGTTGTTGCCTGCATTTATATTGTTTCGTAAACATATCATTAACAAAAATTGTTTCTAAAAATTTCTTTATTATTTTAATATAAATCTCTAAATTTTTCAAATATAAAAACTTTTATATTTATGTGAAAAAGGTAATTAATCAATAAATTTTGCCTATTTTAACGTTGGTAAAAAATAAATAGCTATAAATTTGTGTTATACAATATCTAACTTTACAATATGTGTTAGTCTCATAGGAAATGGTCCACACATATCTCTTATTCTTACAATATCTCTAATTATACAATATTTCTAACTATATAATATCTCTTTATAATGATTGCAAAATATTTCGAAATTATTTGTTTGTTGTTGAAACAGTATTTTATGACCTTGTTTTCGAACTCTCGCTGTTCGATTCTTGTTCACACACTTGATTATAAGTAATTTTTTCTATGGGTTTGATTATTATTTTTACAATAATCTCAGAATTTTCGGAATATTCTTCGTTACAATTATCTATATATAAATAAAAAAATAATTTATGTACTAATTATTTTGCTTCATGATGAAATATAAATTATATATAATATCATCAACACTAATTGTACATAATGAAAATTGCTTACTACACTATCTCAAAAAGATAATTAGATAAAAATTGCTAAATATAGAATGATTATGTAATACCTTTGTGTACTTTTGCGTTGGCATTATGTGTTTTTTCAACTTTTATACACTCGCTACTATTTTCACTCCTTTGCGTTGTACAACATATGCCATTCACTATGGCACACAACGCTTCTAAAATCATTTTTAAATATTTAAATAAATTTTTAATAAATTTTATCACACTTCTTAGACACACATCTATAACGCTCAATCGATTATTCTCGACTATCAATCAGATCAGACAGATTTGTCCAACTAGAGTCCAACAGGAGCTGTTTGTAAATACGAATTGTCGGAAATTAAAAGCAAAGCAATTTAAAATTAATTGTGAAATATAAACAATTTATGTATCTAAATAGAATAAGAAACACTACATATTATTGCGTTATTATTTTTTTATTTCTTTACTAATATCTGCGCATTGATGTATATCCTCATGGCTTTTTAATTCTTACTTTTTATATGTAGTAAATAGTAATAGAAAGTTAGAAACATTTAAAAGAGGAAGGGGGAAATGTGTGTGCAGTCTGCATTTTGATTATGGCGAATAAAAGCGTTACATTGATAGCGCATAATAAAAATTTCACGCCCACGCATTTTATGAACATAAGAGGCGTTTCTATTTCTGTTTTTTGCCAACTACAATTTGCAAAGTGCAAATTGTCGAGATGGAATGATTGATGGTATTGATATGCATTAAATCAACATTGATATATTCCATTAGACACATGTATATTTAGTTCTAGTTAGCGTGGGAAAAAAGATAGATAATACATAAATGAATATTTAATAACGTATAATAGAGACTATACTAGAACAGAAAAAAAATCATGCAAAAAGCATAGTTACGCAATCACGTTACAATGTACAGATCGCAGCAAAAAATAAACAGCTTGCGTATATAATAAAAAAAAGATGCTTTATGTTAAGCTTTCGAATACCGAAAATGCCGAAAATAAATTTAGATATTTTTCAGGTATTTTCTATAAAAATTTATATCTAGAAAACATTTTTTTTGTAAAAATAAGAAATCGTCCAATTTAAAATACATAACATCTAAACGATAATCGTTCAACCATATCGTACATTTTTACTGCAAATCTACAACAAGAAATGTAATTGCGCATTGTTCGAAGGACATAAGATCTATTTCTGTGATATATTTTTTTCGGTATCGATATTTATATTGTTGACAAACAAAAATAAAATAGATGACTTTCAATAAAATTTTCATAAATTAATTTGTACATTTCATTTAGTAGTTTAATTTTAGAATCTGAAAAAATTGGTAACATACGTAATATGGTTATCAACAAAATTCCGTTAGAATGTAATATATGCGCAACAATACAAGGTTTTTGCGAGATAATATGACATATATATATGAAGACTTATCAAGCTTGTCAATCGAGCAGGATTATTAGCGCCAACAGAATCGTTATATCGGCATTTGAGAACACGCCTATCAAATTACTGTAGGAATTAATTATTGGTGAAGTTGCAATTTTTTTAATACCTATCATGAAGAACCTTGGTGTGTGTTTAAAAGATTAATGATTCTTTAATAATTACTGACAAATTCGCGCATGTTAACAAGCTTATAAATAAAATTAATTTATAAATAACATTTTTTATATATAATGTATATATATATATATAATTATTATTATTATTATAAAAATGTAGATTAAATATTTAATTAAACGCAATTAATCTTCATTCAACATTATTAAAAGCGTCTATGTACTATAAACATTAAATAACTTACATTCAGCTGTAAGAATATTTTTTTAAGATAGTGCTATCAGATTTCCAGACACAACAAAAATAAATTAATGCTTACATCGAGTTTCACTGTTACATCGAGTTCACTATTTGATATGGCATGTTTAACAACAATTACAACAACTTCTAATTGCCATTAAAATGCAATGTTTTGTTTAAAAAAATAAGCTTTTATTCCATAGTAATCTATTTCATATTCGCTGCCTTTATCCTAAATGATATAAGTCATTAATTAAATATAAATATATATGTGAGCTGCCAAAATTTGGCACATTAATTCGTTCTAACATGAAATAATTGCCGTCAAATAAAGAAAAAAGATGCAATCTTTTCTAAATGAATTACGTCCTTGACTGGCACTTTCCATATCTACATCCGTGCTGGAACAATCTGAAAAGATGCATATTCTGTATATTTATCTATTTGCTTATACAATACATATTTAGCAATATTATGAATGAGAATAACGAGAGCCATTAAAAGATGTTACAAGTATTTTCCTTATGAGTGAGAATAAGAAATTATTATCTTATAATAATGATTTATAACTTACTGTATCACGCTGGATTATTCAGTTTTATTCTCACGTTTTCTATCGCAATAACCAATGACATAGAAGTAATATAATGCGACACTGAAATACCATGTAAATAAGTGGAATGGCAATTTACACACCAGTGAAAAATATCCAGTTATAAAATAAAAATATAATTTACAAAAATTGCCACGTGCTGTATCTCGATATGCAAGTAATTATTAGCTAACTCTCTTGTATTCATATAACGAAATCTCTCATGGTCAGATCTGAACGTATACTCTCGTACTATACAATCGTAGCTATTATCTTTAGATAATCATCACGATCGAATGATATCTAATCAGCTTAGAACTTATGATTATAAAAAGCCCTTTGCTATAACAAACATAAAATTTATATCATACTTTATGATGCAAATCCTTGCACAATATTAGCTTATGCTGTCATAAAAAAAGTATTGGCATCTCGATAAGTTTATTTATACGTAATATATGAATAAATTATGAATTCTAATCTATGATCTGAATAATTCGAAATTGAATTTTTCTTAGCAATCATTGTTGTCGCATGATTTTTAATCCTTAAAGATTATATAAATCTGTTTACAATAATCGAAATTCAACAAACAAGATTTTAATATTTATTTGCATCTCTGAAACTTAGTTTCTTAAAAACTTTTTATTTTCAATTACTTATATTTAAAGAATTATTGGTTTAATCTATTGTTTAAAAACGTCTCTATTTTAAGAAAAAATTGATTCTATATTGTTCAAAGAGAGAACTTATAGATAAAAAAATGGCAGTCTGGAATATTATTTATATATTGACTTTATAATTATGACAATTTTAATAAATTGATTACAATTGCACAAGAACATTTTTCATGGAACGTAAAGATCGTACTGTTGAAAATAAACACAGGATAATGCGCACAATTAAATATGATTCGGATATTTAACCAAACCGAAGTGCTGGATTGTCACGATTTTGTCACTCTATTAATTTACATGCCTTTCATCGCATATTTAGACAAACGCGGTCAAGTCTCTCTTATAAGTAAACAGGATAATTAATGAAATTACACAATAAATCATTGTTGCATCAATAGCTTTGCAAAAAATATATTTTTTAAACATATAATCATAAATTTTAAAACATAGAAACGTACTAAATTGCGTCTTTGCAAAAATACAGAAGTCACGCTGAGATTGTATCAATTTCAGTAATTGTGCGACGAAGATAATATACGAAGAATAATATGTGATATTTTAAGGATAATGTGTGAATCATCGAATCATGAAGTTCTTTGAAACGTGGAACATGTATTCAAGGCAAATATACTTTTGAAATATACTTTCGAAAATGTAAAATTATAATAAGATTTAAGATTTGAGCTGTTTGCTGATTAAGCTGTCTGTATGATTTAATCAAAATACCGAGTGTGCCGGTCCGTTCTGTAATTGATCATATACTACGTCTCTACGCGGAAAGAATGGTTTTGCTGAACTAAAAGTTTAGGTACAGATTTGAAAATAATTTTGAAGGATTATCAAAATAATTATATAAAACGCTTAAGCGTCGATGACAATGTTGCAAAAAGTTTTGACATTCTAGCAACCAGTTTAAGTATTCTACATAATTATTTTGACGGTTTAAAAGTATATTATTTCTTTCTGTGTAATATTCGTTACAAGAGCGTGTTAAATGGCTGCGCTTACGTGCGTTTAAAAATCATGCACGCGCCGTATAACAACCTTGGTCTCTGTACGTACACGATTATTAGTCCATACACTCATTACACTTATCCTATACACTCGCATGTGGGAGAGAATCTATATATCTAAACGTCAATGATAAATAACTAGTAGCTTGATTAATTATTGATTGAAGAAACAAGGATCATCGTATATGGATCGCGAGTGTGGGCATTTAGAATTCTCCTCATGATCTAAATCAGCACCTTTACACGTGCATCTTAAACTGCAATTATCTATAGAGAATTGATGTCAATAGCCATCACGGGTCAATTCTAGGAGAAGCAACAATGTATTCAAATGCAATGTATGCAAATCCGAATTTTTTATAAAATTACATTAAATAATCGAATTCTATATAAAAGAAAAATGCTCATTTAGAATTGTATTTTGTAGTAAACTATTATTTATAAAATTATTTAATAAAATTTCTGTTTGGAATATTTTTATTACACGATTAAATGAAATATCAATCGGATTTTCATTTTTTTTTCTGATTGATAAAACACTTTATGTCTCTAATTATAACAAATATGTATGCATAATAAGTGTGTTAAATATTTTAAATATCTATATTATCCTCGCGCGATAAATATTTAACAGCATTATGTTAATTAGATTTATTGTAAATTGCTCCGTGTATTAAACCTGTTATCCGCTGATAATCACCGGTGACATTCGCTCGTGTTATTGCATAACAGTTAAAGAACGAGAGCACGCGAAAATAACGCTGAAAAACCATTCCCTGCACCAAATATCCCATAGTTTTTGTCAGGCAAACAGCCGGTGACATAAAGACACAATGTAGAACAAGGGCAGGTGGCATTGCGTCATTGTACTTCCTACTTCTGAAATACCGTAAAAGCAGAATTGAATAATCTCGCGTAGCGGAAAAGCAACAGCCTCCCGACGAGGCTAATCTAAGGTCGATTACTTCGCCATACGCTTGCATTTATCTGACTCATAACGGCAAAGTAGAAGTCTATCGACCCAGAAAGTTTCTCTTCCTTAAACTTTATAGTAAAGCTACGTTGTTTGTAGTCAATTAGCGTCGTTAATTACCGCTATAAAAGGATTCTTTTTTTTTCTCACGATCTTAGATTATAAAGTAACGTAAACTGAGCAAGGGACTAAAAACAATTTTTATAGATGGATTTATAATATTAAAATCATTATATGCACGTTCGCATGCGTTTTTTCCGCTTGTCAATTACTTGTTATCTACTAGTTTCTCGCGAGAATGTATAAAACATCGTGCTAAGAGATAATGTATCTTCGAACCCATTAATTCGCGATATGCAATTTCAGACTCGATTTTCCATAATGAACGAGAACTAGCCGATAAGTCGTCATTAGTCGTATCGCAACGCGACGTTAAGCTATAAAAATTATTCTGCAGACCACACCTGCGATGCAAGGCTAGATTTTTATCTGGTTGTTAGTATGTCAGCTCGTGGGATTTATTTCGCCATTCCTATGCGATTATGCGTTTTCCATGCACATTGTCGTGATTTTCCGAAATCACATGTTATCACGAATATACGTTCCAAATGTCAGACTGCTGTATTTGGTCACGGATGAAACGTATAAATAGTTTTAAAACGTATCGACATTCCATATCAATTGAGATTATACATAAACTGTTGAAACGAAATAGCAAAATGCATATCAGTACGAAAATAAAATTTTTACATATATCAGTTTTAAGTACATGTATTTTAATATTAATTATATTAGGATTATTTTTCAATGATTTTATCAAAAAAGAAGTGTAGAATAAAATTCATTAAAAGTGTAGAATCAAAATCATTAAAAAATAATCTTAAAATGCAGAGTTGAATTTTTAAATATTTTTAATTTATTGTTTCTCAAAATAAGAAGAATATAACTTATAATACTATCTCTTTCTCTTTCTGTCTCTCTCTCTCTCTCTTTCTTTCTCTCAAAAATGATAAAAATATTATAAAAATTCTAAATTTTAACGAATAAAAATAATAATAGAAAATTAGGTAGTATTCCTTACTATAAATATAATAACAATAAATATTATTATATATAATTGCTAATATTCATTAGCAATTCTAAATATTAATAACTATTAAAGAAAATCGGAGTAAGAAGTATATATTGTTGAGAACGTCCACAGAAGCTAGATATAGTTTCTGTTTCCATACACATCATACATAGAACAAGAATATGGTTTTAACGACATCCATCATATGCCGTCGTTCTGCCATTCTGCGCGCGCGAGTAATTTATCACGACAGATTGATTATTTTTTCTTTTTAACAACAGACTTTTATATATAACATAATTAAATTTTGTATACATATATATATATTTTTTTTTAATAGTATGTTACTGCGATATAAAATATAATACATGCGAATATTAATAANCGCGCGCGCGTGTGTGTGTGTGTGTGTGTGTGTGTGTGTATATATATATATATATATACCGAAATCAAGGTTGTCTTTTAAACTGACACGAACTGGTTAAGATAGAAAGTTTTTGTTACAATCCATTCAGAAATGAGTAATAACCTTTGTAGCAAACTATAATTATTATAATGGGCGCAGAACAAAATTTATCTAAAACTAAACGTTCGGAGAAACTTTGTGCAAAAAAAATAAAAAAATAAAAACGTAATGAAATATTCATTTAAAATATTAATATTGTAACAATTTTCGGAATAAATTGCTAAAATTACTAAAGGTAAATTATTTATTACGAAAAAGATAGAAGATATCGCATTATCAGTAATCTTACGTTCACTATGATAATTTTTTTCGCCACAAGAGAGTTGACGTTCTTTATCCTAAAGCCTATCCAACTAAGCCAGACTGCGAAAGTAATTTTTGTGAAGATTTAACATCCCTCTTTGGGCGCTTATGCCATATTTCGTCCATTTCTTCCAACCCCTTTTCACGAAAGCCGGAGAACTTTCTGGTCACGCCGGTAACCCATTTCCCGAGCTTTTACGTTGGCCGCGACCCGGTTATTTAAAGACTGTGACGCATTTTTATTGCATCTTCAGTTTCACAAAGAGATAATCGCTGTTGCGATTGTTGCACAAAAATGATAAAGAAAACCTCTTCGAGCAATGATATATCAATGATATAATATTATATAATACATATTATATATAAGAAAAATGTAGAGACATGTATACAATATAATCACATAATCACGAAATATAGAACAATTAATAAAAATTATTTCCATTATATTTCTTGTAAGAATTGTTTAAGAAACGCTCTTAAGATAAGCGCAAGTTTGTGAGATTTAGTAATTAAAAAGATAATTAAAAATATTTAATATTAAGTCAGACAAACAAAATGATTAAATCAGTTTTATGTCTCTATTAATTATAACTTACAAGTGGGCAGTGACACAGAATCGTGGAAAAGAGCCATTTGCGTGCTTTTAGCGAGATTTAGAGTGATCCTAGAGCGGCATGGGAGACACGGTGAGAGACGTGATGGAAGAAAACGGGCGAATGCGAGCGCAAGCGAATGCATCGCGTGCGTACATGCGCGTACCCATTGCCGTTGCACCATTTTTTTGTCTCTAGTCGCAATAATATTAACAATTCTAATCAGATTGTCACAATATCACGTGCCGGAGGCCTGCCGCGACCGCGGCCAATGGTGGAGTCGCGTGTAGGAGGAAAATTATCGGCGTGACGACCGATCGAATGAAAGAAAAAAAAAGAATTCTTTTTTCGTGACAGTTCATTGAAAAACGCTTATCAATATGCGTTAATACAGAAATAACCGCTTTGAACTGACTTCGTGTCATCGTCGTCGTCGTCATCGTCGACATTGTCGTAATCACGAAATTACGTGATCCTCGAGGTAATCCACCGTCGCGTCTCTCTCTGTCTCTCTCTCTCCCTCCCTCTCTGCGTGCATCTCCCTCGGGAATGCGAGCGAAGAATTCGCGATAGGATTCCGCAAAGAAGGAATGGAAGTAAGCGGATTTTCTTATAGATTCATTCCATTCGCATTTCTACGCAATTAAGCATCCCTCCTTCTTCCCTCTTCTTTCCTCCACGTGGATGTAACGTGATGATGGCAAAAAAAGAAATTTTCATGTTGTCGCTTGCGTCAGACGTTAGACTTTGTAATAGTGGATTTAAAATTTGAAAACAAGCATATTTTAAATATAATTGATATTATTTTATACAAATATTAATGTCTTACTTTGCGATATACAAAACTTGTATTATATTTCTTTTAATTTAAAAAACTTATTATTTCAAAATGTACTCTCTAGAATGTTTATGCTGAAGATATCTTTATCTTTACATATATAAAATTCAAACAATTTAACATGCCTTTGTATAGAGATTTTCTTAATTTTTTATTTGTACTAAATCTTTTATTGTCAATTATTTTGCCAATTTATTTCTGTGTCGTAATTTAGAAACTAATAACATCAGATTTTTCAAATATTGATTGCTGTTGTTGTTAAGTATATATACACTATATAAATTATTAAATTTTTTTTTAGCAAAGCTTTAGTAAAGAAAGATAAAAGTTAATATTTATAGTATAACTCCATAAACAATTTTCAAAAAAAATTCTGATTAAAATTAAATAATACTATTTTTTTAATATTTTCTTTTAAAATTATGCATTTTGCTGTAACACGAATAAACTAAATACGTATTGATTATTTGTCGTAATAAATCTTGATTTAAACAAATAATTTTTCTAAAAATCTAAAATGTACTTGAAAGAATATAAAACGAAAAAATAAATGAATATATAGAATAAATAGAATGAATATATAGAATGCGAAAAATTTAAATATGATTATAAACCTGTACTATAATCAATTGCATTCCGTTGGAGTTTTTTTTTCCAGATGATTCAAGTGCGACAGTACTTAACGATTTTAAATGTTTGTAGCGTCATCTACCAACTATCTTCAGTAATATGTTCATGAGGAAGTTATAATTTCAGCAATCGAACATGTAGAAAATAATATAAAAGATTATTGGATTTTCCAAAATTGAAAATTATACAATAAATACAAAAGTTTTAAAATAAATAAAATTACGTAATAGAATAATTTCTTTTCCAGAAATATAAACTTTACACACGAAGTAAAATAAAATTAAAGCTTTTTAATATATTATTTATTAATAATACAACATACATTTACGATATTTAAGCATGCATGTTATAATCATCAGTAAATAATACGCACAATTTGGTTTTCATACTTAAAATAAATTCATAATAAATTAAGTGAAGATAATTTATATGAAACCCCCATTTTTTCACAAAAGATAAAGTAATACTCATTTTAATGTTCGTGTCATGACAGTGTAGTTGAAGTTGTGAAAATAATGCTTTAATTAGAAGTAATTGTTTGTCAAATACGTTCAAGAGAATTTTGAGCTTTTGTATTCCTTTTGTCGGTACAGAAAAATTCGCAAACGATGGATAAATATTGTCAGATAGGTAACTGTAGAATGCTGAATCGAATGTGATCGATCGTCGATGATTATGCGTCAATGATTATTTTTATCACAACAAAATACGTGTGAACCGACTTAAATTATCATAATTAAAATACAAATTATGTATGTATCTAATATAATATGTATCTGATAGATAATATAAACTGAAAATATTGATTGTTAGAAGTGCAATATAAAAAGTAATTCAGAAATAAATATCATTACTTAATTCGAAAAAAATGAAAAAAAAATTTGAATATAAAAATGTAATAAAAATTGAAAGATTCGTGAAGATACTGTTGTAGCTGTAAACGAAATACATTATTAAAGACTACAGTCTCTCTTACAAAATTTGTATAGTATGAAAAATTCGTCGTGCATTACCGCCCTCTTAGAAAATATTGCAGCTAAAAAAGAAATGAGCTGAAATATGGACATATAACAAGAGAAATAAAATTATATTAAAAAAAATATCCTTTCACGCATAAGAGACGAACATTTCCTCTTAAGAAAAGCTATTATATATAAGCTATCATCATATATTATACGTATATTACATGTTATACGAATTCTGTTTCGCAGAATTGACTCATCAATATTCAGGTACATTATAAAAACATTATAAAAATCAGAATTAATTCTTACATATATATTTCTGCTTATAGTTATTAACTTAAACATTGCAAAAGGTCAAAATATTATTCCTACATTAATAACTCTTATGTTTCGTTTTTTATTTTTTCAGCATCAATACATATCATAATATGATTTCCAATATCGAAAATTATGTTATAAAAAATGAATTATTAGAAGGGGAAAGAAAGAAATTAACATTATTTCGATTATTTTTAATATTTATTTATTCTCTTTTATTTTTATTTTGAACAATTGCCGCAAAGTTGAATCGCTGTTTCGATATCTCGAGAATCGCAATCGTCATTCTTCGATTTTGAATCGTGAAGTAAGTTGTGAAGCGCGCCGAATCGCATTCACAATTCGTATTTCTCGCAATTGTTATCGTTTCGAAAGTGAATCTTCACGATAGATCGTCGCGGATGTTTTTCGCGAAATATCATCGCAAAACGCCAATGTTACACGTCGCGACGGGAGAATCCGCCCGGGAGCGGTCGTCACGTCATAATTTCACGATTCGCCGCGCGCTAGACGGCGCCAATATTTGCGATTGATACGCAGCGCGTACGCGAGCGTACGTGGCATATGTACGTAGCGTGTACAACGTGCGCGCGTGTATCACAAGAGGGTTGGAGGAGGGAGGGAGGGGGGGAGGCGGGATGGCGAGCACGACCGAACGCGACCGAGCGAGCGGGTTGACGTGAACCGTCGATGGCAACAGAAAACATGGCGGCATTGCGCCGCCACTGCGTCGAGCGCGAGGTCGGGGCCGCGTGAACGCACCGTTCCCTCCCGTTGCGTGGACACGCTGCGTACGTACCGTGAGGCGCGCGCGAGCCGCTCGATAGAACCGGGACGGGGGACGAGTCTCAACGCGATGAGCGCGCGCCGCGCCGTGGTGTGACAGCATGTGCAGTGTTTCGTGACGAAAGGAATCGCCCACCGCGGCCGATCTTGTCCGCGTTTGGATGATATCGTTGCGCGATTAATTGGCAGTCTCACCAGTCCGAAGTGGCAAGTACGCATCTTTATGAAATATTTCTTTCGCTGTCGCGTAACGAGTCAACTCCTGTCTTGTCTCCTTTCTCTCTCTTTCTCTCTCTCTCTCTCTCGTCCACGTCGCTGTTTATCAAACCGAGCCGTTCCATCATTCGCGCTCGCGATTCAGCCCTCGGACTTCCACTGTCACGCGACGTCATGTGAGCGGAGTTGGCTCGTTCGGGTGTGTTTCCCGCACACCCGCTGTCATCCGAAAGGGCATTGACACCTAGAGCGCATCGCCCTCGACAGACGGCCCTTATCTTCGAAGAACATGGTGTTAACGACCCGGCGTTGATCATCCGGTCGCGTTCCGGATAAAGGCGGGTCGACGGGAGAGGTTGAGGTAGGCCTTACGACGCGACTTGTCGCGCGATGGCGAACGAGTCGTCCGTAAGCGCCGTCGCGTCCCGATCGACTCGACGTCGCGCCGATTGTCTTTCGCGCCGCAACCTGTTCGCCAAGGCGGGGACTCGTCCGGTCCCGGCGGATTCGGATCGATTCGAGTTCGCCGGACAGACGACGGCCGACGTCGCCGATACGCGACGATACTCGAGGCTCGGAAGAGGCCCAGTTTTTTTCGCGCCTCTCTTCTCCGCGCGATAAGAAATTTCGCGATCTCGCGGTGGAAGAGGAGGGAATTGCACGGCCGACAATCCAGATAAGGACGGTGGGAACCGTGGGCGTTCGGCGAACGCAATCTCGAACGTGGTCCATCCGTGGCCCGTCGAACATCGCGTCTAACAGAAATGATGAATGATGAGAGGGGGAAGAACGCACGTAGCACGCACACACGTGCGCGCGAGCTGGATACGTACATTCGTAATAAATAGGTCAGGCGCTCCTCGACACCCGCGGTCGTTGACCCGGGACTCGTACCGCCGATAAAGCAGAACGTTAATTGTCTGGATTTTTCATTACCTATATACGCGCCGACGATAGAGGTCACCACGTTCCCGAGACACGACGTTCTCCCCCCTTTCCCCCCCCCGTTTTATTCTTATTTTATTCCTTTGTCTTACCTGTATCGTGACCTGATAAAACGCGGGCGTTTAGCAGGATACCTGGCTGCGCGTCCCGAACGAATGATCCTTGCGTTCCCTCCGAAAAGTTCCGCAGGGATGACCGATACGCATAGATCATTTGTGCTTAACGACCCCGCAAATCCGAGCTCGATACACTGCGGACAATCGCATCGTATTCGTTTATATGTTTTTGTGAGCACTGATTGAGAAAAAATGAAAACGAGCTACCTAAGAATAGTTAAGAAAAAGAACGAGACCATACAGCGCAGGATAGCAAAAGTTCATTTTTCATTTTTCCTTAATTTCAAAATATTTTTTTCGAAACTGTACCGCTCGTTGACCCAGTTCTAAATATAGATCGGAAAGATAAAAACATCTTTGAATGCATTGCTATTTGTAGTTTTGATAAGAGGGACCGTTCCTCGAAAAAGAGATTGTTTTCAGCGCACGGCATCAAGTCCGCCTTGTTATTCTTATAACACAAGAAAATTTGGTATTAATTCACAAAAAATCGATATTTGTTATTAAAACAGAAAATCTTCGTACGTCTTCGTAGAATGTTATCTAATTCGTAACTGTGTGTAATGTGATTTTATATCTCGTCCCTCTGGTGTCACTCAACCTCATTAGTCATTAAAGTCGCTTACTGGACGCACATGCGTGCGAGCTATTGTCCTCTAGGAGCATTGTTAAATTTATCAGAATTAACTTAGCGTGGTCAATGCTTTGATGTATATTTAAACTTTGACGATCACGAGCGGGCAGAACGCGCCGACCTTGAATCCAAAAACTATATTCGAACTGTACCACATACATAACTTATATTTGCGTTATCACACCATTAATTGAAACCGCGAGCTGTCTATGTGGTTCCAAAGGTAATTACATTAAACTAAAATGAGAGCTAAACATAGAAACGACTGTTGTGTCAACTCTATTGTGCGAGAAAAAAGATTTTATCCACACGTCAATCCTTAGGTGCGCGATTTTTAAAGCGAACACTTTTTATTCACAAATGCATGAAAATATCAATTTTCTCACACGATTTCCTCATTAATGATTTTTTATTAATCGTTACATCTGCATATGAATCCGATCTTAAATTTCGAAAGATTTAGAAGATTATTTCGTTGTCTTAAAATTTTTATTATACAACTACGGCTTTTTTGTTATACAGCGATGTTCGATTAAGAGTAGAGGCTCAAGCAATCTTTATAAAACTAAACTTCAACCTAGTAGTTGGGCAACTATAGCTATTGAAAATTAATTACTATATTTCCATAAATCACGCCTTTACATTTGTAAACTTACCGCACTTCTTTAACAAAATTATTTGCCCTCGATAAAGTTCTACCCTGCTATATCCCCTTCTACGAATAGTTCGTAGTAATAATTTAGAAGACGGCGCGGACATAGATATTCATTTAAAGCGTGACCGACGAATCGTATGACGAGCAATTTTGTGACGTCATATGCGAAATCATAACATTAATTTCGGGACATTAAGCTATATCATGTCATTTGGTCAATCGGGTTACTGCTCGAAATTCAAAACGAAGCCGAAACGGTATCGTTTTGTATCTTAAGTGATCGTTCACCAAGGACAACAATGGTGTTGTACGACACAGACGCTATAGCTCGAGTTCGACAAACAACGCATACCGTGAGAAAACTGAGCAATCGTACAGTAAGGCGTTTGTACATTGTAAAAAGGAATTGGAGATTGGAAGCCGATAGGAAGGCTCTTTCCATGTTTACGTCTCTCGGGTTTCTCGGAGCGTTTCTCGCTGGTTTTGGATCCTGTATAACAGTGCGATTATCTATGCAGGATGCGACATTTAAGTGCCTCGTATTTGAAGATGCGGAGAATGTGTAGAATGCAATTTACGTATTTCTTAACATTTACATGTATTTTAATATTTAAAAATGTAAATAAATCAAAAAATATATAATGATTTATACAATGTATACTAAATGTTAAAACGTATTTAAATGTTAAGAAGAAATATGTAAACGAAGAAATTTTTTTCTTCCTTGATTTCAAAGTTTTGAATTTAATATGATATGATTAAATTCATCGCATCGGCTGCAAGCGATCTATCAACTCCATTAAAAAAAAAAAATGACATTTCAATTAAATAAAGTAAATTTTTTATAAGAAAAATTACGCGTTTGTTTTTCGGAATTACATAAATGTTCTACACAGTTCTTCCGATTTAAACGAATTCTTTGGAAGACGCATTTAACGATTGTCTGACGAATCGCAGTGTGCCCTAAATTGATACCGCGTGATATACTGTTCGAAACAACACAGTGCGATCGTCGATCCGATAAAGCTCGCATCTTTCCATCGTCGGCGAGCAAATCTTAACTTCAACATAACATTCGTATTTTCGTATCTCTCGACGATGGGTTTGTTATATTCTGGGTACAAGCGAACTGTCGTTGCTAGCTAACCAACTAGCTTTGGCGCTTATTATCTTTATCGATGTTTTGCTCTAGAAAATTAATCGACACAATGAATTTATCGAAAAATCTCGAGTGTATTTGCCTAAATTCAGACGATTCGACGTATTTGAGACATCGAAAATGAGCTTCGACCCGATCGATCGGACGTATTTCTATTAAGCTAGCAGTCCTATCACATTGGCAATCATAGATAGCATCTCAGCATCGATTACTAACTGAATTATGTTCTATTTACGTTTGTTATTACGTTTATTATTTTTTTATAATTTTAAACTCAATCAGCTTGTACTAAACTCCTTCTAAATCGTTTCAAAGAAAAATGTGTAAAAATATTTGCCTTATTAAATGTTGTAACGCTTCTTAGAAAAAAAGAGCGTTTCCTTTTTTTATTAAAAATTTTAAAATGTTTTTTTTTTTTCTAAAATGGTATGTCTCGTTAACAAGAAATGCATTTATTTGCTATATGTAAAAGTAACGCTATATGCATAGTAATTTTTTTATTTAGATCACATTTTTAAACTTTCTGAAGCTGATTTCTTATTTCCAAGAAGTTGATTTCTTGTTTCTATTCTGTAAACAGTGTATTTTATGAGAAAAATTTATTCTTGTTCTTTATTCTTGATCCTTTTATTGAGAATTTAAAGTATGTGGTCTTATATTATTAGTATTACTTAAATAAAAAAACTTATATATATTATTTTCCCTTTTTTTTTTTTTTTTGATATGTGTTCCAGGTCATGTCTGCTGTCGCGCACACGCATGTCGCAATTCCGTGGATTGTATTTTTGCATAATCGGCTAATTAATTGTTTATTGCAATACACTGAGATTGCACGGTAATATGTTGTATATATGTCCCAATGGAAATTTTCGTAAGTCTCTTTTAAAAAGGTTTCCAAAAGTTTCTTTTAATTTTTTTAAAAATATTTATTTGTTTATATATTTATTTATTTCTATTTCTTTTTGTTGTGCCGATTGAAACTCCCTTCAGAAGTATTGAGGAAATCTACGTTTCTTCGAGAATTTTTCATAGCTGTGAGTTCTGCAATATTCTAAAATTTACAAGATTTCGCATTTTATAATTCTCGGTATTTAGATATTATTTTTGAAGTCTATAAATTTAAAACATAACGAAAAAGAAGTTCTTAAAAATATTTTGAGATATTATGAAAATTTCCTTGATACACCGCTTATATTCGTATAGTACTCTTCATTCAAGGATACCGGGGCGATTGTTGAATCTTGTTAAAAAAAATAACGTGGCTTGTGCGCGATAAGCGCCTACGTTATAATTTTAAGTTACTACGGTAAGATGAATCCGCAGTCATTACCGCACGGTGTAGAAAAATATGCAGGCATAACCGGGCGAACGACTATGTCAGACAAGATGCGTCGGCAATAATGCATTCGACGTCTCGTAAATTCGATGGTGACTAATGGCAGGCGGCCGCGCAAAAGCAACGACGTCGTGTCATCATCGATCAGCGGTTCATAACGGCTCATCCGCGCGTAACCACACGTAGAGATCTAATAACCGTCGCATGATAACGCTATTCTCCGAGGAAACAATGGCTCGCTTTCTCGCACATGTTCGTGCGATTCGAATCCCTCGGGTTTTTCTCACGTGTTCACCATAGATTATGTAAACGCCGTTTATCGTCTTCGTTAAAATGTCGCGCTATATCCGTTCCTCATATTATCGATTTACCACAGCGTTGATTTAAGAATTCATTAATAATTGCGCCGATCGTAAATCATCCTCCAACTTCAGCTCGAGAGGTACTTTTGTCTAAAGTCTGTGTCTTCCCATTCTATATTTAGCGCTGTATTGTACTATTTGATTTTCATTTGGTTGAACCTTTTCGTTGTTTGCCTAATTGAGAATTGATTAAATGTTGGTTGAGTTAGCAAAGTACTTGTATCCAATTCAATTTTTTCCGTAAAACGGGAGATATTTCGATCGATTTCTATCCATGAAAATTTCTCGTACGAATACTCTCGACTTCCTCCACTCTTTATATTTTATCTTTTTTTAAAATAAAGTGCAAACATTGATTCTACAAACTTGAAAGTATATTCATGAATTTTTATAGATTTTTTGAACTTTAAGTAGATGAAACAATGGATTCGAAATACTTCTGTTTATACGGATAAGTACCGTTTTTTACATGGTATTGTTAGAGTTAATAGAGGATTGCAGTTTTCTTTTTAAGTATCTGCTTCATTAAGGTTTAATTTATAACATTACATTTTCGTATGAACTACAATGTTGAATATTTGTCTTGTACGCGCGTTATTTTTTCCACTTCTTATAGTTCTCAATTTTTTTAGTATTATCTTAACGATTTGTTCATCTCTTAAATTTCTCACGGCAAATTAAAGCAGAATTGAAGTTTTTCAATTGCGATTGAAATCACATATTAATCCTTTGTCGGTAATGTTTGCACCTTCCGTCAGCAACCTGGGTTTCCGAAATTCAGAGATTTTTTAATTGTTTTGGACTGTATAAAAATCTGAAAAATTTCTTGTATATTTGTGAAAACTTTAACAGTTTTTACAATAATACAAGTTGAATTGTATTTCACTTATTTTTTATAGATTTAAATTGGAGTAAGGAAATTCACATTCGAAAAATCTACTTCAAAGTCCAATTTTACTAAGAGTGAATATTAATTTTGGTAGCATTTGTTTCAAATTTGCAATAAATATTTCTATCGAATTCACTCTATTGTAGTGAATTCTTTTATTGTTTCGCGAAACACGATGTCGTAAAAATAACCCAATGCGAACGGGCATTTTACATTTGAGCCGGCATCAACCGTGTGCGGAACGAATTATTATCGAAACAGTAAATTTAGCAATACGACCAGTACGGCGTATATCGAAACAGAAACGCCTGTAAACATTGTTCGTTCATCCTGATCCAGATAGCCGGTAGTCTCTATCCCGTCGTATTTATAGGAGGAATCTCAGTCCGGCCCTTTAGATCCGATTTGATCCGACCACTTCTTGCGGAGGCAAAGCGCGCAGAAGGCAACACGCTCGGATGACACGCTGCTTGGAATTTCAATAACAATCACTAACGACCAGTTAAGACAACTTCTGGCAAGTAATCCGATAGCGTTCTATTGATATCCGAGCTATAACACTTCGGATGTCGCACGAAATCGATCTCAGTTGTAGTATATCCTAGAGATCATGAAGTTATTATAAGATTTTTATGCTCCTTTTGACATTGTTTTTGATGGGTTCTAGAAAATTGCGCTCTAGATTTTCACGATCTTAGCTTCTAGACCATACCACCTGTAAACGTTTATTCTTCTCAATTGCATTGTTATATTTCATTGTTATTTAATATAATTATAATTATATCTAAAGAGATGTAAGAAGAGAGAAAAAATGATGTTTGGAACGCTGTCGGTTGAAGAGAAAGCTGATTGTAAGTTTATCCTGATTTCGCGAGCGGAAGTTTAAGTAAGCAACTTAATAGGAACGGCCACGATCAATTATAAGTCAAAGAAGAAAAATGAAACACCATTCGTCATACTTGGAAAATTATGCGAGAGTTTTTCCTCTCTCGGATAAATGCGTTCATTGAACAAAGGAGAAACATAGTAGTCTTTTTATCGACCGGATTCGATCGGCTTGCCAGGTTGAGCCATGACGTGTCCGGATTTACCGTACAAAAACAGACCGTGGCGAATCATCATGAAACGATTGCTGCAAGCGCGGTGTGCGCAACGCGTCTTCTGATTTTTATTAATGCGACGGGTACGCGTGCAACAATGTTCGTTGACAATGAATTACCGTCGCCGATGGCATCGTTAATTTATTGATTCTAATGCAATCGAAAAGTCCGCGGTGGACCTTGCACATAAATCCAATGCGCACGAACTATCGCCGGCTAACTTATCTGGATGACATCGTAATACATCACGTTCTAAACACAAACTTTTCCACTTTTCGTGGAACCATGGACATCTACCGCGTGTCCATTTTCATCCGCGCAGATTAATTTCTGCAATTTTATTTCGATTTTTTACAATACTCTATTTACAATAGATTATTTATTTCCAAAACCGGTTGTTGTAAACTAAGTTCTCTTTTCCTAAAGGAGATGTTAATATTTTCTTAACTTAATCTTAAGAAATTGCAAATTTGTACGATCGTTATGTCAATATCTAAAAAGCATGGACGAAAGCACATAAGACATTTTAATTAGCTTGATTTCTTTAAAACAAATAATCGAAAATAAATTATTTAGTGAATTCAGTTTGCATTGATAAACGTACGAAAGATTTCCTTATTAATTTGATGACATTGATGACAATTGGCATAAAGTACATTGACGATTTTTATCCCCAGTTCTTTTTTTAATTGAAGAAAATAATATTTACTTAATTTATGTTTATTGCTTCAGAAAGGTTTTAAAGCTGAAAATATAATTTAAAAAATCTTGTTATGATGTTTCGCGGAAAAGAGAACGAGAAAACTATGATATTTACGTCGTGGACTTCAATACGAGTAAGGGCGGGAGCAGAGACCGTTGCATAACGCATAATGCATAAGAAAATCAACCGGAGTCCT
Source organism: Cephalotes varians (assembly GCA_037157785.1). Classification (NCBI taxonomy): domain Eukaryota; kingdom Metazoa; phylum Arthropoda; class Insecta; order Hymenoptera; family Formicidae; genus Cephalotes; species Cephalotes varians. The sequence goes on along the minus strand of JANQDE010000016.1, from coordinate 774,949 downwards.
TCATTTTCTTCCTTTCCATGAAATGAAGGACTCCAGTTGATTTTCTTATGCGTTATGCAAAAGTCTGCTCCCGCCCTAAGAATCGCGCTACGACATTAAACAAGCGTATTCTCAGTGGGCACCCAGTACATCGTATGCATAATTTCGAGTTATTAAATTTCCGCGTTTAGTAGCCCGTGACTTTTACAAATGGGAAACTTCGAACACCGAGTAGCAATTCTTCGCGTCAAGTAGCGATAATTAACGATCGCGAATGCTGAATCACGAAGAGCGGTGCAGATATTTTAGAATCAGGATTCATGATATTAGACATTTCTTACGAACATATCCGTCCGGGTTGTGCAACGGGATGCCATTAGTCTTCATTAGAAACAGGATCGCGCGCATCTCGCGGCGCATTTACGGGCTAGGCATAAATCTATCATTACATTGGTCACGCCGCGCTGCAACGGCGACAATGCGCACTTCTTTGTAATGCATTGTGTGTCGGTTGTATTCTTGTCACATTGTTGACACGCGTCTGCCTGGTGATAATTTTGCACTGTCACGCGATGTCACCGTTACCTTGCAACATGTGCGTATAATTATACGTAATTATCATAGTGATCAACTAATTATTTCATTTTAAGAAGCTTTGGCCCAAGAGACGAAATGAACATTTCAAATATTTCGAATCATCGATCGCAATCGCGGTCGATTAAATCACCATTCGTTCTCGAATATTCCCGGTTATCGTCGCTTCCGTTTTAAGATCGCTCGTTAAATCCGAACTTCCATGACTTTAGAACTTTAGAATCGAACGTCATCCGAGAACTATCAGATCTTCTCGTTATTATTTAATTTTTCTCTTTTCGTGAGCTTTTCGCCTCGTTTCCAATAAAGCGGGGATCGATGATATATTATCAGGCGTCGTGTGGCGTCATCAGCGACCACTTCTAAAGTGGTCGTACATAGTTAATTAGTAGAAGAATGTTCGCCGATTAAAACTAGGTCACGCGACTGACGTCCATCTCCATGCCTGACCGGGTGGTGATAGTTATTCTTAGCCCCCGAGAGGTGCGAGAGAGGGCCGCCGCAAATTGCAGGGGTGCATTGTTGACATCATCCCGCATTCTCGCGTTGTTCACGTGAATGAACGTTATTGCATCTCGTCGACTCGAGAGCGAGAAGTTCAAGGACATCGGTCCGATCGTTTTAATGTTCACTAATCGATTAATCGCTTTCGCCATCAACGATGGACGTATTTACTAGTTAAATTGTTCCCTACTTTCTTGAACTGCAATTTAATTATCGTAAATTGCAATATTGGAGAATATTTTCTGCGAGTTTGATCTCATGCATTAAGTGCGTAATAAATATTTTATTATTTTTTGTTTTTTCGTTTGTTTGAACAGGATTGTTTCGATGTATCAGATCTTCACATCCCTCTATTTAAATCTGCAAATCAACCAGCCCGAATTTTTTTTCTGCGGCAGAAGCACCTGCCGCAGGTGCAGGTTTCTTGCCAATGAAATGACGTCGTAGGGCAATGGCCACAGTGTAGTCGAGTAATTGTCTTCCATGTAGACCAATTACGATTATTTGTTTATTAAAGATATTTTTGCGACATATTTAACTTGTTTATGTTACAGAAACATAATAGTTAATAAATTAAAAAATTTTTGAATATTATTTACTTATTGAATATTATGTTTAAAAAAAAATATTGAGAATTAAAAATGACGGGCATCATTTTTTGAAAGTATTAAAAGTAGCGTGAATAATAAGTAAAATTAATCACATTGCGATTAAATTTTCTGAAAAGAGATAAAGCGAACTTGAATTTGAAATGACTTTGGATCAATGTACGAACATTATATCTGATCGAATTTTATAGAAAGTAAGCAAAAATATGTTATTTTGATTGATGTATCAATTTTAGGAATAGCAATTTTGAAAGATACAAAAATTAAATGGTTTAAAGCAAAGAGAAGTTTGTGAAAGCATAATATGTATATGTTCGACTTTTGTTCGCTATAACGTAAGTTGCATAAACAATATTCATTTAATTAACTTTAAGTGTGTACTATTTTAATAAGACATATTTTGTTTGCGGTTATTATATCGTGGGTGCTATTATGCGGAGGTCTTCTATCTTATCGTTCGCGTAAAATAAGTATTGCTTGCAAGCGTCGCGTTCCGTCCTCGACGGAAAAGTCGAGCCCGCGGAAGATTTCATGCTTATCACGTAAAAAGCGGGAATGCAACTGCGCAGCGATATCTGCCGCACGCTATTTCTGCTGATAGAAAGAGAGAGGACACGAAGTACAAAGTTACCGTCGATATCAACGCGTTTCACGGATTGTGAAGGTCGGAAGAGCGCGACCATGTATACGCGATGCTTTTTCAAATTTCCGATAATCATTATTTACCGGATGCCATGAGACTCACGCGTACAAGTGCCGAACATCACAACTTCTATTCGTGAACTGTTTCTCTACTATCTCTAACCTACTATCAATAAGTAATCTCTACTATCAATACAGCTATTCAAAATAAAGCATCCTACGTAATTTATTATTTATATGATTACGTAATGTTAGAGTGTTTGTGTATATATATATATATTTTTTTTCATTTTTAATTTTGATGTATTACTACACTTAAAAAAATTTTTTTGATACATTGTTAATTTTTATATTTAATTTGTTCCACAATGATATAAAAATAAAAATGACAGATTACATAAAATCTGTATTTTTAGAATAAATTATTTATTCAAAAGAATTATTTACACTTGTTGCGCAAAATAAAGCATAAAGTTATTATTAACAGTTTGAAAAGAAATCTTTTGCATTAACTGATATGTTTCATACACGAATGCGACTGTCATATGATTTAACATTTATTTTAAAAAAGTTAATTGGAATATTGTGATATTTAATTTGATACTTCTTTCTATAAGCTTTTTCTTGTGTTTTTTCTATCGATAACAATACAAACTAATGATATTTTATCCGATACCGTAACTTTAACACGTGAACTTTCGCTTACCTTTTAACGCACCGTTTAATTCGCGAACATGTAGAGAAGGATTTGTCACGCAGAAAGGATTTGCAAGTATTTAATCGGCGGAATCGGTCACATGTGTGATACATAGTCGTCCGTGTATTTTATTAAAACGTTATTGCTACCCGGTGCATCAATATACATCGAGCGAGCAAACACACGGGACTATAAAGCAAACAATTCGGTACATTTCGAAACTAGTATAAAAACATTGTAAAGTAAAAACATTGAAAAAAAATGCAAAATTATATTTTAAAAATTATACGTTGCAATCATGGCAAAGAAAATTATTTTTAAGAAAGTTTTTGTATATAAATTTAAATTTTTTAATATTTTGTCGGATTAATTATTACATACAAATTATTATTGTATATTTGTTAATTTAGCATTCAAGTAATTTATTTCTGCATTTGTAGTGTATAAAAATCGATTTTTATTTATTTCTTATCAGAAAAATATTTTATAATCTAAAATTGAAAATTTTTAAAAAATATACCGTGAATTAATATGCAAGAAGATTTTTAAAATTGCCAATAGATGAATAATATCTTTATTATCATAATTATAAGCGAATTTTAAGTTAAATTTTTATTCGAAGATATATTTAGTACTAAAAAATAAACATTGAATCTAAATCAATTTTTGAATTTATGAATCTAGTAATAGTCCTGTTATTGTCTAATTCAAAGATGCGTCTAATCAAATTTTGATGAAAAAAATATGACCATAAAAAATGTGATTAAATTCTATGAAAATTTGCATCTTCCAGGATAAATAAACGAAAAATAATCTTATACAAGGTCTAGAAAAATATTTTGGATAAGATAGAATTTTATCGCTAAAACTACATTTTTAAAAGATACATATGCGAAAATACGTCTATCTAATTTTTCATATTTACGCAAGAGAGAAAGAGAGAAGGAAAGAGAAAAAGAAATTTATCGGAATCATTTCCTCTGTTCTCAATAAACAGGAACAGTAATGGCACAAAAAATGTTGGCCATCGATAATATTAAATTTACTATCACGCTGCTATCTTCAATCTTCGCCTGACAAGGATCCGTTGAGAAGTAATTGCTTATTCGCAGAAACTGATATCGTCCACCACATCGGAATTAATTTATTGCGTAATGTGTCATGCACATTAATAAGTTGCTAATATCGTTCATATCATGAGTCTGCGTCCAATAAGCTCTCGTTACGATATGGAGGCTCTCGGTATGATATGAAGATACATAACTCTATATCTACTGTGTTTGGTTGCATTAGGTCATCGCATGCCCTGGTTAATGTTATGAATTGTTATTGCAATGTTAATGCAACACGCGAATAGCTAATTAAATAATGCTGATTATTTACAATACATCTTGTGACAATCATGTAACGATAATTTTTTCTCAATGAAAACTTACTTGATCATAATGTTATGTATATGTTCAACATATTAAAATACACGTAATTTGATATGTTGAATTTTTATCAATTTTATATAGTCGATCCATTGCTTGGAAACTAACAGCTGATTATTTTTTGAAATATGGAACAAAAAATTTTGTCTTTTTAATTCTAATTAATACGCCGGGAAAACTAATTATTTTTGAATGTATGGTTAACAACAAATTTGGATGTTGGTATATTTTGATAGTATGTTTTGTCTATAATATTTTAATACCAAATACATACGATACAATACAAGCAACAAATTTTTTTCTGATAGTTTATTTTTGTAACTGCCTAAGTACGCTGAGCTATTGTTTACACTTATTTTACAAGCAACGAAACGTAGTTTTTTCGAGAACAACAAATTCAGGCAATTCGCCAGTATCAAATTTAAGCGAGCAATAAATTATTTTCTGATAATTTACTCTTGTAACAGTCTACACGCTGAGAAGTTTTCTGCTATTATTTACACTTGTTTTGAAATCAGAATGACGAAATCAAAACAACGATATCGGAATTAGTGAGTTGTATTTTGTGAGCAAAATTAGCAACAAATTTTTACGTTATTATGTGCAATTTTGTTGCTATATGTGTATATATATATATATATTGCTCTGCTAACTTAACCTTCTTTTAGCGGAACATTATTTTTTAAGAAAATTGACAAAAAAAAATTTTTTTTTGTTTGGCAACTTTTTAGCAACAAATGAGCAATAAAAAAGTATATTAGTTAGAATTGATTTTGCTCCCTTTGTTTCCTAACTTATAAAATGTTGTTTAATTTACATGTGTAGTTTTTATGAACATATCACATATCACGAGATCACTTATGTACATGCGACTCTTGTTTTCCGTGAGTAGCCGTTGAACTCGACACAGTTCTATGAACTGAAGAGGAGAATCCATGTACCTCAAAGCGCGGAGAGAAGCACACATGTAAAATGTATGCGTTAACCATTTATATACAAGAAAATGTGTAAACGCGCGCTTGCATGAGATATTCATCTGTACTTGTATCTTTAAGAACATCCCTACTCCTACGTGACATAGTTGTACGATAGAATATCAATAAAACCGGAAACGCGAGATGTTGCACTGCTAAAGCTTATGCATATAAGCTGGCAAAGCGCATTTACGTGCCTTCCATGACATTGGATATTATGACATGTGTGTGACAGCAATATGACCGTGTTAGTTACAGTGGCAGGACATTGTTGCGGCATTCAATCTCTACATGGACATGTGTCGTGAAAGCGCGTGTCTGCAAATATGACATAATGTGAAATTGGTCTTAATATCGAGCTACAGTGTGGAATTTATCACTCACTCAAGTATATAGCCAGGACATGTGTAAGGCTGTTCACATATTTTTATATGAATTTTATATACGAATGTTATAGTCACATAAAAAAACCAATCAGATTATCGTTATTCGGAAATGTTTAATCATAATTTTAACAAAAATTTTTTAGCTTTTTTTTTTTAAGAATTATTAACTAAAGAATTTTATTACGTCTATTTAAGAACAAAAGAAGACAAGAATGTCCTTTTGTCTTCTTTTATTCTACTTTATATAACTGCTATTATCTTTAACTCTTGGGATACTACGAATTAGGACTATTATATGTTCAGACAGAACGATTATCCTATCTGCAGGTCGCAAAGTGACTGGATACTTGCAAAGTAACAAAGTAACTGTGCAAATATTTACTATATAAATTTGTTCTAATGTTAACTGCGGGAGACATTTTCATTACGTTTATTGCAGAAAATATTTAACAATTAAGTTTAAGTAGATTATCTTAAGTAGATGTAGAACGAGTAGATTATCTTAAATACATATATATATATCGTAGAGTATAGTGTTCCATGGTAAGTCAAGCCACGTGTGTCTTCTGTCCCGTGTTTCAGGGGCAAAGGACTCTGATTCCTATTTTGCTCAGATACATCTCCCTTGCTCTCACGCTATGGCGGTATATGATGTCCCGAAGATATCTATAAAGTCCTCTTGAAACATGATTACGCTTCCAAGAAAGAACACGCGCCAAAGATTAAAAAAAATAAAATTTGCGTGGCTTGCCATACTTTTGTACCGTTCGTGCAAACACATTAGGATGTTAATGTTTCACATAACAATCACGAAGTATTTAGGATGGCGACATTAGTTTCCCGATGAAAATAATTTTCCAGATTCAAACGAGTTTTTAACGAGATTTAAATCGCCACTATCTTTTGTTTAAAAAGAACCGTTTATTCGAAATTTAAAGATAAAGTTTTTAAGCTTGCTGATAGCGCAGTTAGTTTTTTCGCGAGGAATCGTGAATTTTAGTGCTGCGATTTTTATTCTTTAAATGTCATGATATTAACATTGAAAATTTGAAGTGTCAAAGTTTAGACGGCGAATGGCGTACAGATAAAAACGTAGAGTGGAAGGAAGTAGACGAGCGCGAAACCAAATTGGTTCGTCGCCATCGAATCGAAAAAGAGAGAGAAAAGAGTCGGTAGCAACGGGTGGTCGCGCGTGTGCATCGAGACGAGCGAGTTTCGTCGTCTCTGGTGATCAACGACGTGTCGAACGTGTTTCCGACCGGGAAAACAACAACCCGCGACCAGAAACGCCAGGTTACCCCTCGTACACCTGCGTCCCACGCACTTCTCGTAAAATTCCTTGTGTAATATCATGGTTCAACCCTCGCGACAATTCCCGAAAATCAGCTCACCGGGAATGAACAAAAGAAGTCTGGCGTCTAGACGACTGAATATTACGATGTGAAGCGAGAGGGGTTTCGTTATTGTCTTCTTTTTCTCTTCCTTTCTTCTAACCGTTCGATATTTGCGTTTTTGTCGCGCGAAATTCGGTGGTTTAATTAGCATTTTTTTAATGTTTTGCTCGTTTTATACATATATTTTTTATACATATATAACTACTCTTAAAAGAAATATAAATTTTTTTATTATACGACGTTGATATGTATTTTATGAAGTAGAGAAATCAAAATGAGTTTTTAATGAATGAGAAAATAATTCAATTTTATCTCTGAGATTTATATAAAATATTATAATAATATTCTGACAGTAAAAATATGATATCACGAATTTTTAATTATGATAAAGATTCGAATTATCTAGTTGTTCTCTAAAAAATAATCACTTATTTTTTCAAGATTATTCTCTTCTTAATCATTTTAAATTAATTATTTTAAATTAATCATTTTAAATTAAAAAAATTTTAAATAGTTAAGAGAAACACGAATTCTAAATAATGGAAGAGAAAAATATGGAATAAGGTAAAAATTTGTCACACACGCACGCATGATTTACAGAAATGTTCGTATAAATAGAATTACAAATGAAAAATATATGATTCCTTTTGAGACTGATTTACAAAAGCTCCTTCGATGTAAGCACTTCGTATATTTGGCTTGAATTCTAAATGCCTAGAATTGAGTGCATCGTACGTATGTTACCTCTGGCCGTCTTATCAGCGCTGTCGCATACTGCGTATGCAGCAAAACTTGTGGTGATAGTGATGCAAAGTCAACGACCTGACATATCAATGCGAACCTACCTGACACCAGTTTCTAGATATAGTCACTTGCTATCCGTCATTCACCTCTCTGAGAAACTCGAAACAAAGATTTTCAAGAATCAGATAGACTTACAAAACTTCGCTTAACTACGTTACGTCTATAAACGTTTAGCATAACATATTTTTCTTTAACAACGTTACGTAGAGATTTACAGCTGTTCGATTCTAAGAGAGATTTTTTATTCCAAATTTTTCAAGACAGTGACGTCTTGAATAATCGAACGTTTTTTAAAATAACTTTTCATATTAATGTGGAGAATTTAACGATGTGAAAAGATTTTCTCTCTTTCCTCTTTTCTTTCTCTTCCAAGAGAATATTATATATAATTTAATATTATATATAATTTACACTTCATTAGAAGGAATAGCAAAATTAATCTTACAGTAGTTTTTTAGTTGTATTTTAATCTTAAGTAAACAGGTTTTATTGGTGCATACTTTGAAAGGTATACGTGAAAGTAATGTATGCCATGCCAATGAAAATTTTCTTAATATTAAAATACAGTGGAAAAAGTGCTCCGGGGTAATTTCATTATTCCGCTTGTTTAATTAAGTACAAGCAGAAATTTTTATAGCATTTTTATTCTTTGTTCATAAATACAAATTAAGTTTTATTTTACACAAGAGAAAATGCTATTGTCAGAAGTGGCTCTCCCAAGATAAATAATATAATATTGATCATACACTGCAATAAACATGTAAAATTGCTTTGTTTTTATTCAACTAAAAAAATATGATTAAAATTCGCTCGGATTATTTATGAATTGTTCTTATTCTAATCTATTTATAAAAGCAATTGCTTTTATCTCGACTTTTATTACATATACACTTCTCTTTGAAATTTTTGATGTATTTTTTTACTATATTTTTTTAATATATCATTTTAATATATCATTAATTGATAGCTAAATTTGTTTGAAAGATGCATCTAAACTTTTCCGACTTGCTTGGTCGAACCTTCAAAATTTTCACAAGCATTTCAAAATTTCGATACGGAGTCCATCAACTCAGAATTATTGCTGATGCTGAATATCGCTGATGCTGAAAACGCGAATCTTTCGCGTGCGATGCGCTCGGAATCACGTACACGCCTATAATCTGCAGTTGTGAGGAGAGATTGCGTGACCATGAACAAAGACCACCCTTGATCCTGGGCAGCGTTGCACGATTGTCACGAATTAGCGCTGTTATCCGTGCACACGAGACGCGCGGCTGTTTTACACGACGTGATTTATCCGCGGTCTGAATCGTTTTGATTTTACCGGCTCGTCGAATGTCGGTCAATCCGGCATCCGACTGGCGTTTTGTGCGCTGTGACAAATCGCAAATTCGATTTGCGCTCGCGCGCGTTCGCAGAGCAACGAAGCGCGATCGACGATAAATTCTGCCTGTCATGTAGAACTAGCGAATCTATAAAGTTCATTCTAGGCGTGAGATTATATTCAAGGTGAAAGTTGTAGCTCGGCCTGGCGAGTTTTCAATTTCAACATTCGTTCGGTTTGTCATTTATTTCAATAGTAAAATGAATCGGATTTTACTTGTTAAAAATTATTAAAATAGATACATAGTAAAATAGATTTGTGAACTTGTAGTATATTAAATTTTTTTTTTATTTATTCGACAAAGCAAATAAAATTGTGCGTAAATCGATTAAGATTTTATATATTTTTAATTAAAATTAGAACATATTCTAAATATGGAAGAAAAAATAAAAATATAAAAATGAATGTAGATATGGAATAAGATAAAGGATATCAATTAATAGATATGGAAGTAAGGAATATGGGACAATATACATCGAATTGAAAGTGCTGCGCACTTCTGTTTATATTTAACTTTAACTCTTTGAAGCTTTTTAACATATTTAAAATGTTAAGTTAGTTCTAAAATTAAACCGCAACGCAATTTGCAAAACAAACATGTTGAGTGATACTACAACGTTCAGTATTTGCTGAGCCTTTTCTTAATATAATATTCACGTTTACGTGCGTATATAATTACGATTAATATCTTAATAATATGACCAATCAGCAACTTACGTTCTTCTATTACGTAACGAGCCTACCATATTGAATCAGTTTGAACGCATCGTGAGCGGTCAGTTATATCAGTCTGCTGATGACGATATACCACTTATCATTTTTGCATCGGCTCCTTGAAGTAAAAATTCGTAGAATTAGAATACTATTTTCTCTCTTAGACGCTTGAAAGAAATTACTGTTTTATTCACGTCACACTTCTACGACGCCAGTCAATTGCATTGTATGTATGAAAAAAAATGAAGAATGCAATGAATGTTTGAATAAGTGTTTTGCAATTGAACTTTGCTTTATTTACTCTAATAGCAAACATTTAAATATAGAAAACCTGGTTAGTTCTTTGTGCGATTTATTCATCGTAGAATATATGAAGTTGCGCACTAACGAAACTATAAAACTTTGCATCGTAATTAAAAAAAATTGTTAAATTGTTAAATGTTTAGCAATTTTTTTAAATTTACGCTTAACTTTTAAAACTTTTTTATTACATAGTACAAAGTATATCGCATTAATTCAATGGCCATCAACGTTTATAAATTTTTCGTGCAAAATGTAAAAAGAAGATTGAATTTACGATAAATTGAGTTAGGTACTCTCATAACTCAGTCTCTGTGAAATGTAATTACTTGTAAAAGTTGAGTTATTGCATTTCGCGCGCTCACATGATCTTATCAATAACAGTTCTAAACTAACAAAGCATCATCTTGATGTGCAGAAAAACTCTGAAAAATGAAGGATGACGTGGATGAGGATGACTCCGGCACGTCCTCTTCAGGTAGTGCGTCCGTGCCTGAAAGCACCATTCCATATGGGTAAGTCAATATTGTCGTACTTTAGATTGACATGCTAATAACTTCGTTTCTATCGTAGCGATGAAGATAATGCTAAAACGCGATAGGAATCCATTTTGAATTTTATTTTTTCTATTAGAAAACTGATATTGTTATTACATAAACCGCGCGAATATAGATCATCTTTGTGTTGATTGTTTGTCGTCGAAATGACATTTATCGCGAATGCGCATCCATAGAAAAGATTTATGGATTTAATGCTATTACTCTTTAATCTATCATAAAATAGAATCGAGGCAAATCATTTATTCTTGAAGAGGAATATTTTACTCTTAAATGAAAATTCTTTTATTTAGAATAAAATAATCTTTTATAATCGGCATCGGCGTGCGGCAAGTTTACGCACATTGATAAATATTTATTTATTCTAAACGAAAGAATATATGAACTTAAATAAATTCATATGCTACCACCAGTTGTCTCAAGATAATTTAATCTTATTTAATTCAAGAGAGGGGAATAAGAATTATTGATCCAATCTTAATATTGTTTCATTTTTATGCTGTATAAGGTAAGTACATCAAGAATATTTTTTATCTTATGAGAAATCCTTTCCGAGAGTGCGATGATTGAGCTATAGTATTTTACGTATCGGGAAAGAATTGTTTTACTGATACGCTCTTTAGCACAATTGTATGATGCTATTTGATAAATTTGTAGCACGAGGAGAAAAAAATTTTGATAAAATTAGTCAAATGATTGTGATTGACTAAATTTTAAAGCGAAAATTAAATTAAAGTTTAAATTAAATTAATTAAATTAAATTAAAGTTTAAATTCAGTGTTAGGTTATCTAAGAAAAAATACGTATAGAGATTATTTTCTAATATATCGATTGAAGCGTTCCGCGTGTGAGTGTTTTGAGTGATTGATCTAAGAAAATGAAGAGCTATTGTGTATCAATGATAAAGTTATGTTACAAAAGTACCGTAAAGTTTACTGTTAATTCAATTGTAGCTGCTTGCGGATACAATCTCTCTGAATGATCGCTGCTCTTCGGTTAATTAATCAACCGTAAGTGCGGCGTATTACTCTACTTCCATCTAATCAGTATCATCAACAGAATGATCAAAAGGGTTTCGTTCTTCCAATAAAATGTCGTATCGTCTCAAAAAGCTTTCACATCTACTGTTTAAATGTAATTTTAAAACCGACGAAAAATTTTTTCTCCATTTCATTATCTTTTTTTTCTTTTTCTTCACGAAAATATTGTGAATTACAAATTTTTGAAATATTATGCAATTTCTATTCTCTGCGTGATCGAAGTGCTTTTAGAAATTTAACGTTAAAGTTGTGTGAACACGCAATACATTTTATTTTCTTATCAATAATTATACTTTAATAATAATACCAGTTGTCTTGATTCCAAAAACATTGAATTATTTTTCACTATTTATTGTCTATATTGCCGTGAAATTATTTATAATATAATTAAATAATTTGAATATACGGAAAAAGGAAATATTTCTATTAGATTATGACGTAATGCTACGAGAAAATATAAATAACTCGATAATTCTTATTTAATATTTTTAATTACAATAATATTTCCTTATATTTAGAATTAGAGCGATATAATCAACGGAATGTCGGCAATGGGCAAGTTATTTTATATTTTCGTGACACAATCCGCATATAAAATGCATGATACGTCGAAATCGCGGACTTATATCTTATTTGCAAGCAAACATAAGAAAGTAACTCGATATCTCGCGCGCGCGATCTTCGACTACATATACTGCAATAAAATGAATGTATCATTCTTTACTTAGAATGATAAAAAAAAAAGAGAGCGAAATCGGGCAATGCCACAAAGATACACATTATTGATGTCCGCAGCAACAAATATGTGAAATGTCACGTGGAATAAAACCTTAGCGAATATTACAACGAGCGCGCGATTACCGCGATTATCGTTTCGAGGATCACATTTGCGAATTTTATTTGCCCGTTCGTTTGAAACACGAGGTGCATGCAGTTGAAAAAAGTTGCGAATATCAGATGGTCATATTGGGTAGATCGGTTATCCGGAAATTCGATGCTTTTGTTCGTTATATCATTTGAAACGAAAATCATTATCGAGATTCTCCTACATTGGTAGAAATTTTGCAAACTACGCAACTACGCAGTAATTTTTTAAACATCGACCTTCGCATTCTCTACGTCAGTTTAGATAGCTCTAAAAAAAACTGAGTTCTCTTTAGTACTTCTTCACGACTTTATATATGACTTTATACATGACAGTCACGTAAAATCCCCACATCATTCGAGAGATCGAGACCCTATCGCTGAAAACAAATTCTTCTAATAATAAACTAATTGTTTATGAGAATGAGAAATTAAATATAGACTTGCGTTGTCATGTTTAATTATTATATATCAGTACAGAAAAGTATTTATCTTATATATGTATACAGGGATATATAAGAATCTCGCATTATGCGATTATAAATCGTAATTAAGGATGAAATACAATTTTACCGATCATTTACGCAATTAGACATTCAGCTATACAATCTATAATTAAATAATATAATATAAAATTACATACATTGATATTCTCATCACTCAATAATTAAATAATTTAATAATATTATAATATAAATCATGTAAATTAATATTTTTATATTTGAATCATCTAAAATACATAATATATGTGTCAGTCTCATAGGAAAGGATCTATTTATTTGATCGATTTTAGTTTCCATTTACTGTTTTGCAGATGTTGGTCAGAATTATCGAAAAAAAAATTTTACATAGATAAAAAAGGGAATGTTTTATCTTTGTGACGTTAATTTGATTTCAGAGATGTACTGTAAAAGGTTTCAACATTTTGGATGATTTGGTTTACGTTACAGCGATTTAGAGGACTTTAAACTTTCAAATTTTCAAAAATTTTTCTAAAAATTTATTTTTTTCGGTCAATTTTGAAGCCGAGAGATTCGGTAACGTTTCAAAATAGTAGCTTATAGTCATTAATCATCAAATTTAATGCTAACTTATTTCGATCGAATGGGTCCTTTCTATGAGACATATTGAAAGAAAATAATCGTCTATTGTGAGCGTGGCTTAAAAACTACATTGTGCGAACGCGCAAAAATACGGCGAAAGAGAAAGGAAGAACGAATATATCGGCTTCATTTTATATACACGCTCCGAAATTCCTTTCTTATCGTTGGTCTGTCAGTGTGAGCGGCGCCTAATAACGTATCGTTATCATGCTAAGCGCACGAATAGACGAGCGGCGGGAGAAGACGAGGGGAACGATTGGTCGTCTCCGCGTGGGGGGAAAACGCTGATTGGTCACCGGGAGTGGGGGTAGCGTTCGTTGAGCAGTTCACGTCCGACTGTCGTGAGTTGTGGTCTCGTCGCTACGCTCTCTCCGTCTCTCTCTCTTTCGTCTCTTCTATTCCCCGAGTTTTGAGCAGAACCGTGTGACGTTCACCGGCTGACAGTTTCGCGGATACTCGCATACGTAAGGTGCGCAATGTCGTGTCGACGCGTCGACGGCGCGTCGTAGTTTTTTTTGCGTGAAAACGCGCGGTTTTCCCGCGCGCGAACGCAAGCGCGTGCGTGAGTATATTTCTTGCTTGCGACGTTGCGGCCGGCAAATAGTAAACAGGTGACGTCGACGAACGGAGCGGAACGGCGGCGGCGTTGCGCCGGTAGCAGGTTGACCTTTTAAAACACACGGTGCGTCGCGTGCAAATTGCGCGAAATAGCAGCGGCCGCTGATCGACGGTGTTCGAAATAAATCACCGGCTCGGCACCACGGTGGACACGGTATACCGTGTCAAGGCCACCGGCGAGTTCGCGCCTCGTGTCACTACGTAGCGCATTTCTATGCGCATAGCCGGAGGAAGGAGGACAGGCGTAGAAGGCGAGAGAGATACAGTGAGAGAAAAAGAGAAATCGCGTCTGCGATTCCTGCATCGCGATCATCGACAAACTCGCGGCTTTCGCAGACTGAAAGACGGTATCAAGGCCGGTGGTCAACTTCCGGCGAACGTTTCACAAGCGACGGCATCAACCCCCCCTTGACTGCGACAACAATCGCGCGCGCGTTTGTCAAACTGTCATCGAACAGATCTCGATTGGGATTGATGAAAATCGCGTCGAGATGCATGACAATCTGATCTCTCGCTTTGGGAGTTTTCAGTGAAATGTTTGTGCGCGAAATCTACAGGGAGTAGAGAGATTTATGTCAAAGAACGCCACGGTCGATGTTTGCCGCGGAACGACATATCGCGGAGTGGTCCCGCAGGAACGTTCGAAGCGTTCGGTACGTTTTATCGATCGATCGATCGAGCTCCTCG
Organism: Cephalotes varians; assembly: GCA_037157785.1. Taxonomy (NCBI): domain Eukaryota; kingdom Metazoa; phylum Arthropoda; class Insecta; order Hymenoptera; family Formicidae; genus Cephalotes; species Cephalotes varians. Next base: position 759,667 of record JANQDE010000016.1, on the reverse strand, counting down.
ACAACTCGGAGTAACGTTTGCCAGATAGAGACGAGGCCGGAGGATTATCGCCGCGCGGAGCTATTGAGCGACCGCGATTAATCGCCGGCTAACCGGCTAATTTTAATTCGCCCGGCAAACGAGCCTTCGCCGTTGCGATAAGGCGCCGAGAGACATCGCTGCCGACGCGGACGATGCTGCCGTTCTCCAATATGGCGAGGCGCTACGCCTACAGGGACACCTGCTGCGAACTGTGATCTGTTTATCGGTGCAAATGAGTGATTGTTGAGTAAACCGCGGATAAAAATAAGTACCGCGAGTATCGACGGTCGTCGTTTCCTTCGCGACTCGAAAGTTGTGAGACTGTATCGGCAGATAGGGCGAGCAAATTGAAATTATTTGCGAATTTGCGATGGCCAACAACAACGGACGAACGTACTTTGTACGGACAGATGGATGAGGGAATTCTTTCTTCTTTCGAAGACGTATTAATTTATCGATAAATGCATCTCGAAGTGTACGGCATGTGGCAGCAGCAGCAGCAACAGCATCAGCAAGCGTACTTGAGGGGTTTGCCCCCTCAACATCCGCAGCAACAGACTATCCATCCAGGGCTCATCGGCACGGATAACCACGTGCCGCGTCAGCCGCATCAGCAACATCATCAGCAGCAACAGCATCATCGCTCTACCATTATGGATTTGCCGGTACCAAGGTCAGTCTCGTTGTCTTGTTAGAAGATCGCCGGGTGTATCAAGGCGAACGAATAGGAATCGCTCGGATTTGAATCCGAGCGTATCGCGAATTTGTCAACCCTCCAACAACGTTGAGCGGAGAGAGTTCTCCCTTGTCTCATCCAATCGCAATTTTTATTATTTTGATAATATTAAAAAATCTTTTTATTCTCAGCTAAATAGGATTTAATTTTTTTTTTTAAATACACCGTATTACAAACGATAATTTTATTAGCATTTTACCTTTAGCCTTATCGTGCATATAGCATACATATAGCGCATGATAATGAGGTATGTATTGATCTTTCACAATGCTCTGTGAATCACATCCAAATGAAGAATATTTTAGAATCTCGAATTGTTAATTTAATAACGTTAATTTATTTGAATTAGCCTTTCAATTTGGAATTAGTCTTTTCTTAAAAAAATCTTGAAAAAAATTATCATTTATTACACAACTGTTCTAATATCTGAATATATAAACATTTTGATCTTTCGAATTTTTGACAAATCTATCTTTTTATTCTTTTAAATCAAATATTGAAAATTACACATATATATATATATTTTTTATTTTGCTATATTTATTATAAGCAATAGTTTGTTGTGATATCAATATGTTTTAATAGAAGAGAAGATTTTTGTTGTCGATATTTATATTTTGTTATTAGTGATTAATAGCAATATATAATTAACTTGATTTAAAACTATAGAAAAAAAAGTAAAATAGCAAAATTATACAATATAAAAAAATTATTATAGAATTCTGGGTATGAGTTACACGCACTGTCCGGCAAATTTGAAAATGGAAAGATTAATTAAAGATATATATATATATATATATATATATATATATATATATATATATATATAATATTGTATATATTACATTTTTTATATGTACATATACACATTGCAATCTATTCGATATGTTGTAGCACATCAGCATTTGTGATTTGTGTATTTTAATGATCTTGGTTTTCACTCTATCTAAATGTATAACCGGTGTATCGTCATGCAAGAATACTTTACTCATGTAATAAATGTCATAAATTTATTCATGAATGCATAGTTGTCTTTCTAGCGACCAATTATTTTGATAGTGATTCATTCTCACCACGAGCGCGTCAATATCGGACATCGTGTCTCATTTCTTTTACATTCTGTTATATTTTAAATATTTACTATTTATTTGCCTCTCAGCTTCTCTCGAAATCATCCGGAAATTTTTACGGCGGCATCTCTAAAACCGGTCACGTTTTCATTCAAACGTTACTGCAACCAGTTCTTCCGTCTTTCACCCTTCTGTCAACACGTATATTTATGATTTGATTAAATCTGATATAAAAACGATCGCGAATAATTTAATAAAAGAATACAAGGTTTATTGCTTCTTTAGTTTTACAACTTTTATACGTAGCTATCTCTTTTTAATTTTTTGCGGACGCAAGTAATGCAAAGTATTTGATATTTCTTTATAAAATGTTAACCGATAATCTAACTTCATTGTTTATTATTCGAGCAATGTTACCACATAGCTACATTATGCAATGATAGCATCTGAAAATCTGCATCTGATTAATCTGATAGCATTTGAGAGCATTTTTAGACACGCGCGCGATTTTGTCATAAAATATCTCTATTGCATCGGCGATTAACTATCATAATCAGATACATAGATAATCATATCTAGAACAACTCTTATCAAACTTGCATTTTATCAATGTTGCCACTACGTGTGTACGTTTGTAGAGATATTAAAGAATTTATAATATGAGATGAAAAATGAATTAAAGCCGCTGTATAAATAAAAATAAGATCAAAGTTTATTGCAGCTGTTATACGAATGAATTAGTCAAATTAAAGCACACGCCATATACGAGGTTGGTTAATATTTCTTATATAATTTTTTCAGTTCATAAACTGCGCACCAATTACTTAAATCGACTTAAAACGCAATCCTAAACTAAAGTTAGAGTAATAATAATATCACAAATTAATAATGATGCTACCAACATCTTAAAATGCCGCAAAAAATGTTATCGCGAAAAATATTACCTCAGCCAGAGTTAAACCTCCCTGTTTACTCGGGACAGACATCTTTTCCAAATTCGAAACATATGATAATATTTATCGCCAGTATTAATAACCAGTATACATATATATATATATATATATATATATATATATATATATATTAGAAATTAAATTAATTAATTTATAATCAGGAATAAGTTTTTATCCTTAAAATTCAAAATAAAGCATATTATATTACGTGTTGACTCATATCATTTAAAAAATTATAAATTAATGACGGTTTGACTTGCAAATGTGGCAACATTATCGCGCGTGGCCACCTTCAGAACCGATAAGTTTGTGCACAAATAGCATTGAAAGTATGAGAACTCACGTGTCACACGTGACGATAATGCTGACTACTGTAGAAACCGACGACTATTAAAACGGAAACTACGTGGTTAATGTACGAAGCTGAAGATTTTATTATTTTCGAGACTATCTAACGCGTTTCGCCCTTTTGTTCTAGTCGTCAGGTGCAATACAGGTTTATGTTGCCAATTATCTACATAGTGTAAAAATTATCTACGTAAAACCGAGAAAATGTGAATAATGTCCGGAGCTAAAGATTTTATCGTTTTTGCGACTATTTAAAACGTGAATAAATTCTTTCGTTCCAGTTTTCCAGATGTAACTCACATTTATTTTCTGAAACTGTAAAAAGAGATTCCAAAATTTTTATTGGAAAACGTTGCTTATTTTCAAGAATTAAAAAGTTCTAATAAAAGAAAACGTGTGAATAATTATAAAAATGTAAAATTATTACATATTACAATATTAATGTTACAAATTTTATGTATTTTATTTTGTAGCTTTTAATTTACTGTATTTATATTCACAAATGTGGTTACTTATTTGCATATTTGCATAATTTATATGTTTCGTTTTACCGAAGAATAATTTAGAAAAAATAAATTATAAGAACATACTTAATAATGAAGAATTTAATAAAAATATATTTTTTTATCGTTTCGATTGACGTAAAGTTGCAAGTTATGTTAGAAGATTGATATGCCATTGGCAATATATAATATGTAGACAGTCAATGAGTTTTCATCGATAGTCACAAGTATTCGTATTAAAGTATACTTCATGGAAATTTAACGATCGTGCTGCTCCGCTTTCTCGATCGAATTTTACATTCTCAAACGAGATGAGCGATTTATCGCATAAAAACAAACTCGACATGGTTCTGTATGATTCCGAATTCACTTGATTTGCATGACGAATTAATTCAACTCAACGACCTTTATAAGGAACGACATAATAACGTTAATGATAGCCTGTCTCGTTTCCTCTCGAGAAACCTCGTGGTGTAGATCCAAAAGAGCAAAGGGTATAGTTTTATACTAGTATTATATTTGACAATTATACGGCATATATCGGTAATTTATTTAATAATTGATCGTCTCAAGAAAGGAGCAAACTGTAAGTAAAGGCTAAACAAGAAGCTAATTAGGCTAATTTCTAAGATATATGAAAGCTAATAGTGATTACGAAATTACATAATTTGACGATTAACTATTCGAAACATTTGCTATAGAAATCTAAATAGAAAATTTCGTAATATAGCTGTGTAATATCTTGAAGATTTTCTCGTAATTTTTAAAAATCTTGATTTATCATTATTAATTCATGAAAGATGATTATCAAAATAGTTTCGAATAAATATAAAAGTAAAAATTTTCTCCGATTAAATTAATTATTTCCCAGTAGATAAATTAGAATATTATTTATTGAAATTATGATATTCTGATTGTTTAATACCAATCAAAATATCAACTTTATTAATATTAACTTTGAGATAATTATTTCTTTTTGTCGTCTCTCCTCATCAGCTAACATTTAAACATTTTTCATATTATTTCCATAAGTTATAAAGTTAGCGAAGACACAATACAATAATTCCTATACTTATCTGTATTATCTCACTGATCGCTATTCATGGATTGGGGATATTTGCAAATCATATTTTGAAGCTTTTTGATTTGCAAATCTGAGTCTCTCTGTATTCACGACGTCTTTCCCGTATATGTTGAAAATAATTTCGATTGCAATGTTCATGTATGATTGTTTGTACCTTGCTTGCTCTCACTCGTTCGTCCCACTTATCGATCCCGTAAAATCGATCCGATAAAAATAATTGTTATATAATCCGTGCTTTTCGTACATCTATATTAAAATTATTGTAACAAATAAAATCTATTATTGCAGATCTTCATTTCGCTTTTGCAAAGTCGAGTCGTATTTTTCTATTAATTTCAATTCAACAAGTTAAGTATCACAACAAGTTAAATAAGTTAATTATCGGCCCGAATAATTAAAAAACTTAGGTTGCCACAGTTTTAATGGAGTATCAACAACATTATCTACTTCGTGGAAGAATAAAGACTCTTTTAATTTAATCCTGAAGTTTTCCGAAAACTTTTAACTGATACGAAATTATCTAATAATCGAATCGAATTACGGTACGGCTCTTTTAGCACATCAGAATTGAACATCCGACCTTCGAGAATATTAAGTATTAGCATCTACATGATCTTTCGGTCACGTGCTTTTTTACAACCAATGAACCGAAAACGAGCCTTTTTTGATTTTTTTGTAAGATACGATTCTTGAATACTAATTTAACTCGGAAGCTGACGATCCGTTCTCGCTCTGTCCCTGGCAAGATTTGATACAACCTATTCATTTCTTCGCTTATTACGTAACATCTGCACAAGTGTAAGATGTATAAGTATTCGTTACTATCTACTTTAATTATTATATACTACTAGCATCAATTTCGAGATTAATACTATCTTTGGCATTCTGTAATCCGGATTAAACTGGAAAGAAAAGAGAATGTAGTATCTAATCTAAAGATTTGTTTCTAAGAAAGAAATATTTTTCTAAAAAGCTGAGAAATGTACAAAAGAAGATTTTTACAAGATTTTGTACATTTCTCAGTAGTTACCTTTTCGAACGTTTGTTGTTTTGATACTGGCTAGGTCTTATACCGTATTTAAAAACAAAGCAATTCTTTATATCACTCTAAAACGAACGTTTGACGTCGTTCTGTAAATCAAAAAGCGTAAGTCGAGATGTTACGTGGGGAACAAACATGAAATACTTCTTTTATCTCAGTATTGCAGTTGGTCATTCTCATTCGAAAATATCGATTTATATAACTGTCTCGAAAACACGAGTTTTATCAGATTGCTACGATAAACAAGTAATAGTGATATCTGATTTATATAGTGTTGCAAAATTTATAATAGCTAGTAATCCATTTATTGTTGTTACACGATATGGAATCACGCAAAATAAATTATTATTTAACCTTGTCTAAATTTTTTCTCTATTAATTGTAATATGTAAAAATATGTAAATGTGTAAAAATATCTATTTTTTAACAAGATTTTAAATAACAAATTTCGAATATAAATGTGAGAAATAAGATTTAGGATTTTTTGCTTATAATCTTTCAGTGATTTAAATCACAATTCAAGACTTGTCTATGAACTGAAACAACAATTTAGAGTGCCTCTCAAAGTATACATTTGCATATTACAAATGGAGATAAAATATGTGTTCATGATTGGTGAAGGCTGGGGCGAAAGGGTTAATGTTACTTTGGAATTAATTGAATAGCGCTCGGAGCAAGGAGACCTTGAACGGTCGTCTTGTTTACTGCTCATTCGCAGTTCATTCATACTTATCGGACAGTCATTGCCTGAACCTATTTTGTACCATTGCCTAGGCCTCGCTGGTCGGTTCGAGTTCGCCAAAATTACCTGTAGAAATGTGTGACCTTCAAATCGTGGTAATCACGTTCAGAGGTGAAGGCTGAAGACACGGGCTTCTACGCGTTTAAAAAGGCGCGCTGTAGGTGTCAAATTATTGCTAACTGCGAAGTAAAGTAATCTCCATCCAGTTTCAACATATCATGCATCAATGTTACTTAATATAGATGATCAGAGTGCTTATTTTTTTAGCGAGAAGTCTAAAAATCTGGAATTAACGAAATCTCTTTAAGTAATTTTTAATTGTCAAGATGTTTTAATGTTAAAAATTAAGAATTGTAATAAATAAAAATTTATCAAGTTTTTTCTAAGAAAAAATCGATATATAAATTATAGAATCGATAATTAAAGAAACACTTGACATGATTCTATTTCTGCATATGAAATTAACTGACACCTAGATAATTAGATAATACAACTGGAAATAATCTTGTGTCTTGATAAAAATAGACGATGCAGCAAAAAGACATGTGTACAGTCTCTATGTATGACATGTCATAACGGAAAGCTTTTTTCGAGCTTCTCTCCATCTTTTTTTCTCTAGTTTTGAACATGAATATTGAAAAACGATATTGGATGAAATAATTGATTTTAATTTGACTAACAAAAATCGATCTTGCCAATTGTTTCATTTTGTACTTGTACATTTATCCTGTGTGCATTCGGTGGAAGACGGTAATGTACGATTGGGTATGCAATAGCGCATCATTTTCTTGATACATGAGACCAATCGTCGCCTCCTGAATTGAGTTCTAAGTATGAATTGATGTTCCGCACTAAGATACGCCGCTCACGTACCTCACATCGCGTTCGATCATCGCACAAGTACATTTACTTCGAGGAAGAAGCTCATTTGTATCCGTAAGCTCTCGCGATCGGTACTCCAAAATTACAGCGATGAAGAATATCTTTTGGCAGTTTCTTGTTACTATGTTTTTTCCAGCGTAAAATTAAAAAGATTAAGGCAAAATTAATTAAACTGATGAGATGCCCGAAATGTTTTCTTCAGTTATGTAATGATTATGTTTCTCACATTGATAAGAAAAAAACATGTGTTTATCTTTTCACGTATGTGTTGTTGTTGACAGAAAAATTTTTTAATATATTCAGGTTAAGAAAAAAGCAATTAATAATTCTATACAATAGCATTTATTTATTTAAGAAATATTGGATATAATTATAAAATAATTATCTTGAAATAACTTGTCGACACTTCACACAATTTTTACGATTTTCTACGTATTACAACACATACGCGAAAAGATAAACACATGTTTTTTTCTTATCAATGTGAGAAACATAATCATTACTGAAGAAAATATTTCGGGGAACTCATCTAGTTTAATTAGTTTTGCTTTAATCTTTTTAATTTCGCGCTGGAATAAAAGGATTAAAGGAAATTGCTAGCCTCGAGCGAGTTTTTATTCTGTGCAGAACAGTAAACCGTATTTCTCAAAGTCTTTTATGTTCTTCCTTCTAAGAAGGAAAGCTAAAAAAGGATATATGATATCTCCGATTTACTTTCTGTTAAAAGTTTAAATAAAAGTGATCGAAAAATTTTAATTTCTTTTATTTATTCATTATGAGAACTAAATTTGTCCCAATCATATATTTTTTAATTATTAATAAATATAATATAAATAAATATAAATATAATATAAATAAAAATTGATATTTATATTAAAATTTTTTTTGTTCTTAATTTCATATTTCTCAATTTCTCAATTTCTTCATTTCATTTATTCTTAATGCATTGAGCTTGAAGTTATATAATGAATTTTATATATAAATATATATATATATATATATATAATGTGATATCTGTGAAAGATATAGTATAATAAAAAATAGACTCACAAAAAGTTATTAGTTATACAAGATTTTCCTGATTTTAATTAGTTTAACCCAATAACGGACGAATACGGTTACATGGTAAACGGAGCAGGAACTGGTTCATTTGTGAACTATGTTCTCCCTTTTACATCGAGCATTTTCCAACATATGTTAATTTATTTAATTAATTACCTTGCGGAACCTCGAGGGAACGTAGAGACTAATAATTTCTGTCTCGCTCGTTCAACGATTGAATATAAATTTCATATCGAGGATGGTTTAATAAACGTAACGTTAATATGATGTTTTTGTATATTATACAACACTGTTACAATAACTGTAATTTCGAAGTACAAAGTATCAGCAAATTATTTTTGTATAATTAGAAGATCGCAAAACAAATTGCAAATGAGTATATCTAGTATATCTAGTATGAATACGCGAGATATTAATTTTATTTTTTAGAATATGCAATAATATTCTTAATAATGCTAAATTTTTTATTTTAATCGCATTACGATTATCATGATGTCATATTCATTTGATATTTCATACTTCGATTTAACGAGAGAAAAACCATTTTGCTTTCCTCAATTCTATCGAATTTAATACACTTCTACATTATAATCGACTTTGTACGAATGATATTGATTATAATTTGTTGGGGCTCAAGTGAATATTTGCTGAATGCCATCACGCACTATTTTCGTCAATTCACAGTATGCATTCCTGCACGGCCGAGGTCGAATCGATAGCATAAAAAAAGCGCTTAATCCTGCAGAAAAGGAGGAATCAAATTATATATTTCGAAAAAGAGTTTGGAAAGATATATAATGTGATAATGCAGTCACTTTATAACATGCATAACATCGTTCCGGAATTAATTAAGCATGATATATAAAAAAATAAAATAGAAAGTTTAAGAAAAAAATGCGGTAGCAAAATATTTTGAAATTAAAGAAATATCAGAAAATCAAATATCTTGAAAATTGTTCTAAATGTACATATGTATTTTCGATATATACTATTTTTTTCTTAATTAGAATTTTGTTTATCTTCGAATATTTCGAAAAAAAAAGATATTTCAAGATTAATTACATTTTGGACGTACATCTCTCTTCATCTTTCATCTCTTGAAGATCATTTTTCCACGTTATTTGCGCTTAATTGGCTTGAGATTCTTGAAAGAAAGAAAACTTTTTATTTTATGTTTATAAAAAAGTACATAGCATAATATATTGATGATAGAATTTTTATATATTTTATAATACTTTGATATGTTCAACATTATTATTGTGGGTGTGGGCGCTTCTGTGTAGTTCGCAACTACGCTTCAAATGTCACTAGGGCGAACGTCTCAATCCCGGCTTTGTACTTAGACCTTAGGCAACGTAAACTCATTACTTAACCACTGCTCAAAGTATCATGGTGCGTCGACAAGGTCCGTAATTGCGTAATGCTATTCTGCAAAGCACAGAGCTCTTACTGTTCTTACTGGCAAAGTTAGATCTCGGAAAGAAACAACAAAGTATTTTTATTGATTTGCACAAAAATTTGGCACACAAATTTTTGGCATAATTATTGCATTCTTTATATTAATTTGAATTTAATTTTTTATGTCAATTTTGTGTGTGTGTGTGTGTGTGTGTGTGTGTGTGTGTGTGTGTGTGTGTGTGTGTGTGTGTGTGTGTGTTTGTGTTTGTGTTACATGAAGTCACTTTAATACAGTTGAATAATGACAAGATATACTTAAGAGACAATTTATGTATTTAAATATTTAAATATTTTAAATTTGAGTATTAAAGTTTTATTCCTTCAAACTCTCGAGTTATGGATTATTATATTAGTGACTAATAATCGGTTGCATAAGTTGCATCTTTAGATATAGCTATCGAATTTTAAGTTCTAATTTTGTAGCACGATGATGATCATATGCGTTGTAAGCGTAAGACGCAAACTTCTAACAATAAATATATACGGACAGGATGCTCCAGCATCTTCAATACTTTTAGTTATCTAGTAGTAAAACGTTTAACTGCTATATTTGCTATAGCGGTCGCGGTTATTCCGCGGTAGAGAAGTTGTGCAAGGTCACGATCGAGACCTCCGCAAGGCCGCTGCATTATTTTCAGTCCCGTCGTGTCAGCGTTTCGTATTTTAGTTCGCGAGTATCTCCGTGAAAATGCACTGCGACCAATAGCGCATTTGAGTTTAGCGCCGTAATACTTAATGGCGCTTTCAAATGTACAT
>JANQDE010000016.1:714911-748940 GCA_037157785.1 Cephalotes varians | reverse complement strand
CAGCGTACGTTTATTACGTACATCTGCAAGTGCGTTTCAAAGAGCATTGTGTCGTATAAATTAAATCGGACTTAACTCCACGCGACCCTTCTTTTATTTCCCTTTTTTTTGCTCTCGTATACTTCGTCGTGACCTTAATAGTTGTCGTCGTCATCGTCGTCAATCGGAAAATTGTCACTTATTACCAAGCGCGTACATGCGAACGGGAACGCGAAGTATGAATGTAGTTGCAGTTTTCAGATGGCGTATTTGTGAGCCAAGTTCTTTGGATTTGCAGTCTCGATGTGCGATCAAAAATTGCTTACGATTTAAAAGACATCGGAATATACTTTCGCAATACGATAGCATATATGCATTTCGAATTTTATACATAATAGGTAACACATTAATTGTATAGATATTTATTACAATTAATTTTTTTATATTACGCAAGTACAAACTAGTATCAACAAAAAATTGCAATTTTAATTTTTTTTTTTCATGATGCAGTAGATGGATTTTTAATTGGAACTGATTGAAAAATTGAACCCAATTAAATTAATCATACAGCAACTTTTTTTATAAATTTGCTTAAGAGAGAAAGAAAAGCGAGTAGATTAGAATTTAATATCTTACAGATAATTTGTATCTGATTACACGTTCTTATATCAACGATGTCGTTTTTAAAGCGCAGTTTTTATCATCAATTCTCTATCATATATTTGTAATATGTGTTAAAAGAATTCTTGAAGATACGTATAAATAAACAATCTCTAATAGACTTTTATCGGAGGTTTTTCCTATGAAAAGTTGTCACTATAAGAATCGAATGCTCAGTGGACGCGCGCGAAGTGAGGCAGCTCAACGATGAACTCGGTTCTCACTGCAATCGTGATTACGCTGTTCTTTACCTAGGACATTGCGTTCTTAGTTACGTTCAACGGATTATCTCGGTTGCGTCAGTCTCGTGCTTGCAGAAACTTTACCGACAATAAAAAAAAATGAATATATATATCGTCCTTGCATGGACGATATACAGAATAAGAAGAAAATATGTCAGTCGGGCGCAATAAAAATATATTTACGCTGTCACATTATCGCACAGAAATATTTTCCCGTAAGCTAATTAATCTTATAACAAGCTGTATAAAAATAATCGCCGAGAAAAATAATGATCTCTCTAAACAGAAACGGGTGGCCGCATAATTGGTTACGAAGGTAAAACAAAAAGAACACGCTTTTTTTTTGTATTAAACGAGATATATTTATCTGCTTTCCGCATGTCTACCTCTCACTATTTCTTGGTCTTCCGGTGATAAAACATAATCGTCTCGCGACAATGTCTAATGGATAATTACGCATCGGGTCGTTTCGCATATACTTCGATATCTTAACGACACGACGTTCGCTTGTTTTTAACCGCTCGTAATTTGCATCTTAAAATAACCTTGCAACTGTGTTGCGACTTCTTTTTGCGCGGCACTTGCGTGCGCGCATCCGTTTGCATGTGCTTGCATATGCGCGTAACTTAATTTCATTTGTATCATTGTAGAACGATTGCGTAAAGTCGATCATAGAATTTGCACTTGCGAAAGTTGACATGATGAGGTACACGGACTGTAATTAGAAGCGTGCGAGTCCGTTTGGAAATCATTATCATTCGTTAAGAATGCTCGTTTTTGTCAACCTTGTCAACAGTGTTTTACATATTTATTATAAAATTATGTAAGACGCAAGAAGAAGATATTTTTTTTTGTTTAAATAATACATAGTACATAAATTTTTTACAATTATAAGGTATCACCTTGAAATTATACAATACCATTGATCAAAGATTATTACAAAGTATACATGCACATATTTTTTCACTTACAATTAGTTATTTGTGTAACGTACACACAAGCACATACGTATTTGCGAGTGCTATTCATTTTTCAAAATGCATGAATCTGCATATTCTGTGAAAAAATACGTGAAAATTTTATTGCTAGAGCACGAGGTAAAACTGGCATATTTTTAATCTTTAATTATTTATTTACTTTTGCATTACGTTTAATTCAGCTTGTGAAAACATTAAATTTTCTTTTTTCAAATATGTTATTTGTTCTTCATAGATCAATGAAGAAATATTCAGAACAATCAAAAATATCTCAGTTTTTCAACTCTCATTTGTATAAATATCTGAAAAATTTTGAAACTACTTTAATGAAAAGTTAATTCGGACTTCGTTTTTCAAGGCTAGATTAATATTTTGGGCGTTAAATATAGAAATATTATAATTTGTTTTTGCTTGTGTCAGTATAAACTGATCGGTAAAGTGTATAAATAGTGTATAAATAGTGTAAACAGTATGACATTTTCAAATTTTCGCTCTATAAGATATTGTAATTATCTTTATTCTTTTGTTTCTTTATGCCGCGGTAAACTAGTCTTGTCTTTCACTTTTCGTGTTTGTATCTGACATAGAAAAGAGAGTCACGTTGTTCTTTCGAGAATTTTCATAATAAAGATTCCTTGTCGCAAGAAAGAAATGCAATGTATTTTTTCACCCATACATTTAACATTAGGCGCGTATATGCGCTCGTGAGAGAGCTCGGCATGCCCAACGGGCCCAACCTCGGCGCGCTCGTTCTCCAGATTATTTGTCTTTGTGACGATCGAGAGTGCTTTCTCTTCTTGCGCAACAGGTTCGAGGTCCTACCGTAACCTCCATGCTCTTTCCCTTCTTTCGCTCTCTCTCCCCTCCTCTGTGTCTCTCTCTCTCTCGTTCTTCGTCCTACCGCAACGTTTATCCTGACTCTCTTCGTGTTCTCCGCAGCACCATTGCTCTTCGCTCTGGCTATCCACACTTGCCGGTATCGGAAATGTCATGTAAATTCTACAAGTTTTTAGTAATAAACAAAACTAAAAAGTTGATAAATATAATAATAATAAATCTTTTTAATTTTTAATTAAAGGTCTTACGTAAATGTTTTTAAAATTGACATTCCGCAAAAGGATGAACATAACGAATTTTTATTTTCAATTTTTTATTTAATTTTTGATATTTTATTTTTATTTTTATTAATATTTAGTTTTTAGACTTCTCTTATTAAAAAATTTTTTTTTATTTGTTTTTTTAAATTTTTATAAAAATGCATTTAAATTCGCATTGAAATTCAATGTGCGACTGCGTTTCGGATTTTACCTCGTGATCTCGAAAAGATAAAATTTTGAAACACAATAAATATCTTGCGCACTCATGGTGTTGTTATGTGTTTTCCTTATGAAGCTGCATCGCACGCGCTTTCTCGTAATAAACAAGAATCACTCGACAACGCAGCAATAAAACGCGCACGTTAATAAGACTACTACCTGAATAACGTTCTTTGACAAGGGAGCTAAAAAGGATATTATACAGACGCAATGCAATTGATGCTGCAACGTGTTTCCTAGCATTCAACACGAACGCGCTTTTGTATGCTTCTCATTTTACTCACCGGTGAAATTACCTCCGTGCAATAATCCACCGCGTTTTGTACCGCGAATTCATTTCCATGATGAGTTATATTCGCACGGTTATCCGCTGCTGCTTCTGGAAAATGTCGAAATAATACGCCGTTGCGTAGAATATGTCTACCTTCGATATTAGATGTCGATGGAGAGTATTAGTACACACGTTAAATAAACATACAACGATCTATTATATAATATTTATCGTTTTTTATAATTATTTTTATTAAGTTTTTGTTGTAAAAGCTTTTTTTTTCGTGGTTAGAAGTGGCAATGATTTTGTGTTGATACTCTTGTGACTTTTTATATTAAAAAATATAAGTTTAAAAAATATATATGTATATACATTTCGTTAATTTCTCGAAAGTTGCACATATCACGCTTACGTGCTGTAATTATTAAATATTAATATTTACTGTTACATTAAATTATAAAAATCAAGTTAAAAAGAAAGAAATGTTTAGATTCAAAGATTTTTATATCGTGTCATTAAAATTAAAAATAATTGAAGAGAATCAAATTCCATCATATCGAAAATCACGAGAGGTGCATTTTTCGCGAAGCGCTGATCGCGCTATCTAAAGAGTCATGTGATACGCATCGAAATCGCATACTAAAGAGCAATCGTGGAAAATTTCTCGTTTGTGCGTCGCATCACATCGCACGTGATAACGCTCAAAAAAAGATAGTTCTCTATCTGCCATCCCCTTTTCGCTCGCATTTCGCGCTCACTTTTAACCGGCGACAGTTTCGATGAAGCTGAACTCGGGCGAAAGTTTTAATTGCCTGCGAGGATTGAGATTTCGATGTCAGAAGGAGAAAGAGAAAACAGAGTGCAGAAACGTTATTTGCAAATAACTCATTCAGTCGTGCTGCAGTTGCGATGCGATGTTTCTCTCAATATCGCGATGATCTCTCACTCTCGATTTATTAGACGACGATGAGATGCACACACAATAGCCTCCGTATTTTCCATATAAATCGAAAAGTTTTATATCGAAATATTAATGACAAAGATTATTATTTAGATCGATAAAAAAATTAATATTTGTATACACAGTCTGTCCCAAAAATTTCCAAACTTTCTTTGTACAGTATTAACGGCGTCATCCATATAAATAAGATTACACTATCTTCACTTCGTTGAAGTTTCACAAATTCTGTAAGTTGAAATTCCTCTAACGATTGTCTCATCACAAGTATAAAACTGATAATATTTTTGTGACGCTCGAGAAATTACAATGAAGCAAAGAATGAATATCGTAAATTTCTCGCTTCGCGAAATTGATCCTAGTTTTTATTCATTTTAATCATTTTCCATATTCAGATTTGACACCATGTGACTATTTTTTGTTCCCGAAACTAAAAATGAAGCTGAAGCGAAAGCAATTCGACATTATTTTATTTGTTTTGCTTGTTTGAGTGGAAGAACTATTCTTGAGAGAGAGAAGTATTCTTAGTATCTCTCTCCTCTCCAATAAGAATGTAAAAAGTTTGCAAAATCACGAGTAATATGCATAACAAAGCTCATGCTTAAAACGTAACACGTAGTCGTCTCGACTAGGAACTGTTACACAAGTCGTTTCCATGTTAAGAAATTCTCAGCGCGTGTAATATATATTGTTCGCGATATGCGTGGTCTATCGCATGGAAATTCTCCTACGTAAATACAGAATCCTTCGGGTATTATAGTTTCAGCAGACGAAACAGATCTCAGTTTGCTCACTGATCCAGGAATCAAAGCAATATACATAGTAATCGCTTGGTCAGATGCTTAGAATGCGTGATAGAAGATCCTCCAGCGTATCAGCTTTCATACTTGCTGCGAGCTCCTCTGTATTCAGATATATCAGTATCCTTTGTATCAATATTGCGTCCGCAATCTCTCCTGGCGCGGAGGGATCAGTTTGTTGCATCGCTTTATATTACACGACCTACAATTGGCTCATTTGCAGCGTACGCGAGAAATATAATTTATTTTGCGAAAAAGAATGCCACTGATATTGATTAATTAAAGTCAAATGTTGCGCTAGCATATTGAGCAAAATACGAACGCAATTTACGAGATTAAATTGCAGCTCGGATAGTCTCCCCGCGCGCGTTCCTAACTCATAATTAACAAATGAAATCACAGTTACATCGCGCAATGCGTTTTGATTAATTCGTAGCCATGTGTGTATTTAACATGCTTGCATTGTGCATATCTTGTGTCATTACGCAACGCCTCAATACATTTCAGCTTTTAACAATTATAATTGTACTCGACATATAACGTTAAGTCACGTATACTTCACTCTATTTCCGCTAGTAGAGATTATCTTTCTACAACATAAACCTACACACCTACGAGTTCCTGAAACTAGTCTCTCCGGACTAATTCAACATCTCGGGAACTATTCTCATATAATTCCTTACTGTTTATTTACATTGAAAGTCTATAACTCATGATGTATTCTTGCTTATTACTTGCAGTTTCAAAAATTGTAAAACAATCTAAGGAATTATTAAAGAAATAATTTATATTTCAGAAAAGAAATTTTTTGGTAATTCTTCCATCGCTCTAGCCTTAAAATAAGCGTAAAAGAAACGGCAGTACATTTTTCGGAATTTTGAATCACAAAAGTGTTAAAGCTATATATAAACGATGGATTTTCGGACCAGGATGTTCATCAGAGAACATTATGTTCGCTAACGATAAGTGGTGAACAGTTGAAGCACGGTCGAGATAGAAGCGCGACAAGGTGTCCGCCACCCCCGCATAAGGGTAAGAGCCCCGAAAAATCGTCGCACACGTGGGCGCGTATAACAGCATTACGTGCGCGCCGCATTAGGCGCGCGCTGGATTATCCAAGCTCGTTGAGAAAATAAAACGAAAAAGAAAAGAACAAGCCAGGCGAAATTACGGGCGTCGTGAACGTTCAACTGGAAAGGCTTCAGAAAAGTCTCGATGAGCGGCGGAAGAGAGGCAGACGCGCTCCCGTTTGATCGTACTTTCTCTTTCTCTGTCGCCAAACAGCGGCTACCGAAAAAAAAACGTGTTTCTCGAAAGCTAGTTACGGGTTATTATCACAGTAGGCGGCGGCCTGTTGTTCTCCAGACAGATCGATAGTCGTACCGAATAAAATTATACGGATAAGCGAAAGAAAAGAAGATAAATCTGCTATAAGTACTCGAACTACGGAAAATGACGAGTGAGATCACAGTGATAGATTCTATAACGTTTTCTTTGATTATTTGATTGTTCTTACACACACACACACCTGCTCACACAAAAATTTTATCAAATGATCGAGCACATCTTGCGGCAGTACGTTCTTTTCTTGATCACATATTTCTCATATTGTCATCGAAAATAGTCGCAGCCTTCGTTCTTCGGGGGCGCTACTTGATGATGTCGCGATTAAAACGCTGACGGTTTTGCTGCTGCAACATTTCAAGTGCAAGGATGTCACGTATCGCCAGTTGGTTTCCGGCTTTAAACCCTTTGGCCCGCATTTATTAACGTTGCATTTGCCAATGAACATATGGATATTTTATGATGAGACATTGTGAAGGCAGTATCATCCTGATGAATAGATCAGAATTAGAAGAAGTTTTTAGCTTTTTTAGGAATGCAAAAACATTTCTTGTAGTTTTTATGATTATATGAATGATTTACATAAAAAAGATGATAACGGGATATAAAATCACATAAAATTATATGTGTGTATATCCGAATTAAGGCCACACACATACACACACACATTAATTAATTTATTTTTCTAAGATTTTTATTTTTGATATTGCAATTAAAAAAAATGTATTTTTTATTGTTATATATGTGTACATCAATATGTCATTGCTAGATCTGTCAATATCAGATGGCATCGTTATGATTGCATCGATCAAATCCTCTTGATAATAATTGAAATAAGAATTGAAATGTGCTAAATTGTGTTTAATGAAAGTCCAATTCTATTAACTCTATTCCAACTCTATTAATTCTTTAATTAATCTAATAACTAGAATTGAGCAATCAATTAAATTGTAAAAAACTATTTCTAATCTTAATGTAGTCTTGTCACAATAAACTACCTTTGCCTTTTTTGTATACCTGATGAATGATTATCGCCTGCGTTATATCGTTTTGCGTAAATCGACAAAACCATTTGAACGTCTGTGACAGTGGAAAATTTCTGTGACAGTGAAAAATTTATTTGAAGATCACACTTTAACTATGTGTTTTATGATGTTTTATATTACGTACGGCGTATATTACATTCACAGTCGTGTTTGCACGAATTCTCCAATCATCAGCAATCCTAGCGAACGAACGCGTATCCTAGCTACGTACAACCTTAAGTTTATTTTCGAGAATTTTATGTAAGTTCTTCATGGAAACATAAAAATCGATCATTACTGTCAGCAAGCGATATCGCGTGAGTGTTGAAGTGCCGATATTCTAACCGGTCCGTCAATCAAGTTATCAGTTCCGTCAAATTAAGCTTATCCATATTAAGTATTCGAGGAAAAGTCGAGTCTCGTCAAACTATTCTTATCTAATGATTTTCTCTAAATTCATTACGATGCATAAATCATTTTTTACGTCATAAAACCGATTTTAATGCTTATATCACAGTTATATTGCCAACAATTGTTAATTTTCACATAAACTTGACAAAAAATTTCAAAGCGATAAATTTCATAGAGTATTTTACAAATTTAATTTTTCAAGTTATACTTTTATATTAATTTTTTTAACGAATAATTATATTATATTATTATTTTAAATGCGAGAAACATTAATTTTTGTTGTAGAGTCGTATAGTAGCTATTCCATTTTACTTTCGTCAAAAGTTCAATTTCTTTGAATTTACGAAACACTATATCACTTGTATCAAACAAAATCATTGAATTCGTACTTAAAGAACCTTAAAAATATTTAATATACATTCTCACGTCACGAAACATAGGGCTTTATTTTCTGCAATCTAGTCTCTCAGCGGCGTCACTTTATATCTATGGCAGCATTTCTCTCGGCAGAATACACGGATGTTTCCACTCTGGATCCTCTTTCTCCATGCAAAGACCAACAAAAGCGAAACTTGCTGTCGCATCCGGAAGAGCGGCTCGCGCTACAACATAAAAATGTCCACGAATGACGACGAAAGATACGCGAAGCGTCTGCATCCCAAGATCGCTTTCAACCGTCGAGACGTATCGCTTGTCTGGCGGATGAAGTCTGGGATCTGGTTTACAGACGGCATCACGTCTGATAAGAATTTGGCCGCGTCGTCGGATACGCGCATCGTGTTCCTGATGAAAGGGGACTATATTGCATTACAACGGTGCATTGTGAAAGTTTGTTAGGATTGTATTGTAAAATTGAAAAAAAAAAAAAATCTGTTCTGCGTTGGAAAATTTTAAACCAAAATTTCTTTGACCGAGAGAAAAATGAAAAATTGGTTTGCAATATGAATTTATTGCGTTTTATAGACTGCAAATAGAGAAATTGTGATATTCTATCATATTTTGTTACATTCTAAAAGTTCGTTCAAATTCTATTAGATCATGAATATTTATTTTTGTTAGCGTTTAAAAGATAGATTTAAAAACAATTTCTCGTCGGTTTTACGCCTTTGTGGATAAAAGATTATAAACTCCCTAATCATCGATATAAAATATTATATATAATTCAACTTGCTTTCCTTTGCGTTTATCATAATTCAACTTTTTCTACAAAATTAATTAAATTTGCAGTTACATCGCATAAAGCGGTCTCTATGTGTTTCTGATATATAAGCGAAATATTTATCATCGGGAAAAAACGGTTACATTTTTAATAGAAATCATTTAATATCGCGCTACTGCAACACGCGAGGAAAGAGCCAGTAACCATCGACGATCGTAACCGTCGATGTCAGTGTCTAGCAAATAGAGGATGTAAAATGACGTTCAATACAGGCTCCGGCGCACAAGAGACGAATCGACATTCTGACGTTTAATTAACTTTGTCGCGTTAATTGAGAGACAGCGTTCGCCGCTCGGAGGTGGGTCCATTCGACGGTCGCGGGATGGTCTGAATACATAGTCCAGCTTTCATATTTCCGCGCACAATCAAAGAGAGTACTTCTTTCTGCGAAGTTCTCCATCAATTGAAAACGTTAAAGATGTGTTACACATGGAAAAGTTCAGTTATAAATGTCGGTTGCCGGATATGAAAAATCGATTACCGTTTAACGTGTACGAGCAACTAAATCATATTGAGATCTGATGCAAACAAACTCGTTAATATTGTGGGACTTAATTTTATCGTGAAGCGAAGCAGATTGAAATATCATAAAGAATTAAAAGATTATTTTTCCAAATACATTATTGTCCCGAAAATTAATATCTTATTGCGCAGCAATTTTTACCTTTTATAAAATTTTGAGTTTTAATAAAAAATAAGGAATATTTTGATAGATATATATCATGTAACAAACTTTTGATAATAATATGTAACGAGCACGCAAAGTTATAATGACGAGTACTTTAGCGTCTAATTACAATTAAAATCCAAATTTATATAGGCCTTTCATTACGCAATATTGCTCTGAGACCAAAGCAGAAAGTAAAATCTCATGTTTCATGACACGAGAGAATTATATGATTTCATTTTAATGTTATCTAAATAATTGCAAATTTTGTAAATTACTCTAACAATTTTATCACTAAAGAGCAAATTCGAAGAAGTTTTCTCTCACGATAAAGCAATACCGCAATTTTTTTCATAATTGCATCATTTATTCCATACGTCATTTTTCCTCGCATTACGCTTATCTTGAAGATACACAATCAATTGGATGCGGAATATTTCGTTTACATTACAACCATCTATTGAGATTAATCCATGATCTCAAATTAAAGTCTCTCTTTTGTATGCAACGTAACTGTATGTTATTGTAATTTCTCAGTGATTAATTATCTAGCCATGTCATTATAATCTATCGAGCATAGTTGAGAGTATAGCGAGTGATTGCCCGAATAGACCGACCGATTGATTACGGAACGAATTCGCAATGTTCATCAACGTTAATTGATCAGCCTATTGCGCACCTCTCTCCAATTATGCGTACAGCTAATAAAATATTGCACTTCGTGACGCTATTGAGAAATTGAGTTAAATAACTCATTCGTCATTATTTCGATTTATTATTTGTGGCCGCGCTTTATCAGGATTCAGCATGTCGAGTATACAAATTAAATTAAATGACGGCAAGAAGAGACAGTTTTTGTGCCGAAATTTGCCGAGTCGATCATGAGTAAATGAATCAGTTTCAGAAGCATCAAACTCTCATAGCAAAGCGAATTGTTGAACCTATCAAAGAAAAATAGATTTTCAATGTTGTTAATACATGTTGCATTCACGGAAAGAACGGTTTTGCTGAAAGATCTAAAATTTTAGCTGGATATAGATAGATAGATCAGATAGATCAGAAAAGTAATTTTGTTGACCTATCGAAATAATTATGTAGAACGCTCAAACTAATTGCTATAATATCAAATTTTTTTGCGAAATTACTCATTATTTTTAAGGTTCCAACAAAATTATTTTCAGATCTGTATCCAGCAAAATTTTAAACACCTCAGCAAAATCGTTCCTTCCGTGTTGGTAATAAATTGGTATCTCGTAGTAGTGAGATTTAAAGTAGAGTTTTTAGATAAGAATTTACTGCGTCCGGAAAGATATCCGCTAACATGTTGTTTTACTATCAGTTTACGTCGTATGACAGATCATTGACGGCGAAACTATAACTCTCTATATTTCTGCTATGTATTTTTAGAAGACTTTTCTGATACGTACGAGAAATTACGTTACGTAAGATAGATGTCCCGTCCTTCAAAACATGAATGATCGGTTGCCCGGCGACATGAGAAAATTACATACAGTATTCGATAAAAATTCTTGATGCAGCAATCTTGCGCCGGTAGTCATTACACAAAGTTCACGAAGATCGTAGTACCGTGATTAAGCAGATCACGTTGGAACAATCTGACAAAGCTCGGCATGATATGAAGTGATTAGATATCAAAATGCTTCGCAACTGACTGCGACAAAGTTGACAAATGGAATGGTTTATTTGAGCTAAATGATTGCCGCTGTTATTTGCTGTTCCATCGACAATTTCAATGTAACGCAGTTCGCTATATAATAATAAGTAATCTTTTATACCGCGTTATTGATTTCACTACCGCTGCATCAAAAAAATTCCGGCTATTGTTTTTAATACAATGGAAAATATTGAGAGATAATATAAAGCGCGAATGATATGTATTATAAATTCCGTACATTATTTTTATTCTTATATTGGAAAGTATTCAGACAAAAAGTTTTCATCGAATTCTGATAATTTTTTAAATTAATTTTTATTTATTAATATATTAAAAAAGAGATGCAAATTCGAATTTTCCATGAAACTAGGTCATATGCAGAATTATTCCTATTTCATATTCGCCGAATCGATCTCTCCCTATGAAAAGAATCATTTACGCCATTTTATTAAAACTAATTTGTAATGGCGTAGTGCGCACACTGTGTATCTTTGTGTTAAATTTCCATTTTGTTCAACGATGGTCGACGCTTTGTCGCCGTTAATTGGCGCGTCTTTATTCGCGTCGTGCGTTTATGTCGCTTGCGCGCGCAACAAACCACGAATCGCACTGCTACATACTGCAGGCACTATATATTATATCTATACTATCGATAATATCGAACTCGCATTGTAACGTAACGTAGCGCGTAATTCAATTATTTAGACCTCGCGGAGAGAGCCGGGGGAGGCAGCGCTATCAGCGATGTTGCGGCCATGTCGCGCGACAATTTTTTCGACGGCAGAATTTTTTTCACGAGCGATTTTCGAAAATTGTATTAGAATCGCAAGGAATTATAAACTACCAACACCACCGTCGACGCCGCAGCACGCTCGCTCGTGAATGAAGAAAATTGCATCCATTAGCAAATTACTTTTACCTACTTTAACCGCCTCGTCTCCGGTGACGCGAGCGGCAGAAGGGCTGTAAAAGGGAGCGTCGTTAGTTATATTGGGTAGGACGGAAATAATATCGCGCTCGTGTAGCCGTACTCGAAAATAAACCTGATTCGAGCGGTCGGCAAACAACAATTCTTCTCTTTTACTTATTTATCATTTCGCGATGTTTGTCGTCGATTTTTCCAGGCGGCGGTTTCACGATCGATTTATTGTCGCTTTGCGGTGACTCTAACGATGCGAAACGAGCGATCGCTTTCTAACAATTTGCGGAGGTAATTAGTTTTTGGAGCGGACGCTCGGCGTCAGCGGGTTATAACACAGTGAACTTTGTTACTCGTGAAATTTATTAATCGCTGCCCCGTTGCTTTTCACCAACACAAATTTCATTCTGACAGCAAAAACGAATCTACTGTGAACTCCCAGATGATTATTATCAATTCGTTTTATTAAACTTTTATTAAATTTATTAACATGAAAGTGACACGTGATACATATTACTTTAAATTGTATGATCAAAATGTGAATCGCAATATTTATTATAAGAAAAAACCATATAAATCTTTTGAAATATTTTGTTTTAAAATACTTCATTTAACAATAAAAATGGATAGTTCAATTGTGATAACTTTTTGCGAAGAAATGAGATTTTTATTGGATCGGATGTGTTCTAAATTCGAAATAATAAAAGTGAAAAAATGAAGAATGTTTATTGACGATCATCTATCCGTGTAAGATTTTAGAAATAAACCTTGACTGCATTTTTCTATCTTACAGGATTCTTGAACGATTCGTTATCGGGCGAAATATGAAACGGTAACAAGATTTACTTTCTCTAACTCTGGCATTTAATATATCTTTTCAAGCTGGTAATCGATCGGCAAATATCGAGTTAGCTATGATATCCATCAATAGCTTGCTAATTCAATGGCTTGTCTAATGTATGTCTAATTTATTTGACATTTATTTTTTTATTAATTTATTTAACACTAAAATTACAATGAATACGAAAACATTTTTTTAGTTTTGCTTTTCTGATATGAAAACTTCGATGAGATAACATAACATAATAAGCAATCACTTTAGTGCTAAATATATGATCGAAATCATTTAATATGTCGCGCTAATGTAATTCCTTCTTGATATAAAACCTTTTTGATATAATTTCTTCTTGATATACAACAATATACAATATAACATATACTTTATTATGTATTTATTGTTAACGTTTTTTTCAATTTATATACATATTATATTTATATTTACACACACCTGACACGTTTTTTTTTTAATAGAACAAGTTGCTATTTTTCGAGTATGTTTTATTAATTTATTTTATTATTTTTTTCGATATTTTTATTATCAATGATAAGTTGTCTGTATAAATTGTTGATAATTAAAAATTCTGAATATTCATAATTATTATGATGAAAAATTTCCAATATGAAATGTAGTAGTTAAAAGAATTTTATGATATATTTTGCAAAGGATTAAAAACTATGACGAGAATATGAAAGAGAATATAAATCTTTTTATTGAAATTAAATATCAGAAAGTATTTATCGTCAAGTAGATAATTTTCTCGGATGTCATTCCCTCTATCTTCCAGTGTATTTAGTGCATGTCGTAATTCGCGAACTTACTAGATGACTTCCAGAAAACAATTGAAATCTTCAGAAACGAACCCAAACATTATCGTCTTCTCGACAATCATATAAGCGAATGCAACTGACTAAACAATATCCCGATCGACAGTCTCGTTAATAAGTTCTGAGCGACAGCTGTCCACACTTTGGCGCACTTGTGACCTTTCTGTTAAACTACACGTGGACCACGGCTACGCACGGTACTTCATTCCAATGACGACTTCGTCTTCCAATTTTCGAATCGTTCATTTTCTTCTTTATTCTTCAACTTTGTTTACTTTTACATTTTAAATTTTTTGTCTAACATATTCATGAAAAAAAATGATTACGAGTAATAAGATTAAGACCTGATGATCATCGATAGTCGAATATTTAGGTAAGATACGTTTTTTAAATGTAACTTATAACTTGTATAAATTTCGCCATCGATCGCAGTAAAAATTATGTACTACAGATTTTTTAGTACATTACAAAGGAGCAAAAAGAATGTAAAAACCTTCCTTTTATAACTATGGAAAAGACGATTTTATTGCCTTGAGTTTTACAATCTAATTTATGTAACTGAAGAATAAATAATCATAAATGTCGCATTGCGTTAAAATCTTTCATTAATCTGCGAATATTAACAAAGGAAGATCTCCAACTCAAATATTTAAAAAATTAAAACTTTGACAATATATAGAGGATATTTTGATATGTAATAAGCTATTTTTTTGCTATATACTTGAATTCGCCCTAAAAGAATAAAATAAAAAAATAAATTTGGCCCATTTCTTATTTTTATTTTATTCTTTATTAACAATAGAAAATAAAACAAAAATTTATAAAGAAAATTTATTTTTTTTATGAGACTTACCAATTGTTTAAATAATTTAAAAAATGTAGACCAAATAAAACATGAGGAATATATTCTTAATGTTTATTTATTTTTAATATGGTTTTTTAACAATATTTTTAATATATTAATATGTTTTATTTAACTTTATTTGTATAAACTTATCACATAAAGTTATATAACGCGCGCGCGCACGTGTATAAAATTAAATAAACATGTGTACATTATCGGAGAGATATGTATATATAAATATAGAAAAATATTTTTTTAAACTTATTTAATCTTATCTAAATTATTTCTAGTGATTATGAAATTCTTCAAAAAAGTATTCGAAACAAAGTAATTTTTTACATTATGAATAGCGTAAAATAAAAAAATATTGAAAAAATATTTTTTCTCTGTGTCTATTAATATATTTTTATAATTTTTTTAAATAATTGATGTGAGTTTTTTAATCGATAAATTTCCTTAAATAGAAAGAAGTTTTTTTCTATAAAATTTTGTTCTATTTTTGTTAGTGAATAATAAAATAAAAACAAAAAAGGTTTTCAGAACTTGATTCACTTTTTCCAGTGAATTTTTAGGCAGCAAAAAAATACATATCAAGACATTTTTTATCTGCTAAAGCTATATAATTTTTTGAGTTTCCGAATTGTAGACTTTTCCTTGTAAGCTTTATTGTTATTACGAAGTATATCGTTCATTTGCTACAACGACACAACTCAAAAAACGTTTTTCATAAAAAATTTTTTATAAAATGAGTTTCATGTTTTGAAGTATTAAAATTTTATAATATCATTAATTTTGAAGTGCGGTTTTGATATATAAAGGAGTAAAAGTACGTTTTTTAAAAATATGTTCTTTTTTTTTATGTTTCCGTTCTTTTCCTGCAAGCAATTAAAAAATGACAATTTTTAAGTTATGTCATTGTCATAGCAAATGAACGATATGTCTTACTGAGAGAAGCGTGGCAAGACATTCTATGAATTATTGAAGTTCTAACAATAAGCGCAGTAATTTTATGTCAATTGGTACTCTATTCAAATCGTGAATTGATTAATGATTCGCAAATAAAAACATGGACGTAGAGTAAAAAAATTTATTGTACGTCGTATTTAATAAGAACTAAGGATTTGTATAAAAATAGTCTAAGTTCTATCTTTATCTTAGACCTTGTCAATTTAAAGCAGCAACGTAATTTAATTTCTTGTCTTCACATTTTTAACGGATCGAACGGGAGGGAGGGGGAGTAAAAATTATAATCCTNAAACATAGTTCTTGGAAAGCGCGCATATAATCACTCGCTCGACTCCACCTCTTAATGACGACGTTAAATTCGCGCGGATTGCGAACACGCGATGGATTTTTCTCGAATTACGACTCGTTCCTGTGCCGTGCCGAATCGGGCTGATATTTCGACGTTTCGGTCTTATTTCGAGCGTGTAAATACTTATCGTTGTGTAGGAGCGAAGAGAAACGAAATTTACTCAGTTCCTTCTTAATTGAGTCGAGTAACGCGACTGTACACGAGCGTGCTTCCGACGTAATTAATCTCGAGTATCAGTCCGCCGGTTCCCAGCTACAACGCACGGCGCATTACGGTTAATGCGCGTCGTTGCGTATAACGCACTGCACGTATACGTAACACACATCGCGGCTACCACAAAAAAAAAGAACCTGCTTACCTCACCTCGCCGATAAAAATTAATCGGTTACACATACTGTTTATGTAACGCACATATCGGCTGCAATGTCGATAAGCGTTGGGAATTATGGTAGCGCGAGGTTAATAATATGCTTCTAATTTCATAAGATTCTAAGTAGTTATTTCTATGAAATGATTAATTAATGTAACGCACATTGGGATTTACATATGCTTACCGTTAGATTATTATTGTACTGCTAATAATCAGTGTGCAGAGAGAGAGAGAGAGATAGAATGAAATATGATTTGTATTCATGAGCAACCATGCACGCGGATGTGAATTTTATTTATAGCGCGAACGATGTAAACATAAGTGCATAATAATAAAAAAAATACTACTGCCAAGTGGAATTGACATCGTCTCGCTAATTGACCTCCCAGAGCGAAATCTTTTCCTCATGATATCTGAGCACCAACCATGTGCGGAAATTCAGCGACGAAGAAAAAAAATGGATGGAAAGTTCGTATTCTTTCGCGAGCGACGAGTCATGGATGTTTAGAAATTCACGTCAGTCGTCTTTCGAGTCTCTTCGCTTTTAATGACATGAACGACCACAAATGATCTCGATGTTTTGATGTGATCGTCACGAGCGAAGTCCGTTGTCATCGTCTTCGAGGCTTACCCCCACGCAACGTGTTGCCTCATCCGACAATTGAGATTATTATCGTCGTTGACGGACTTTCTTTTCGGCGCCGTTGTGACATAATCGTCCCTGAAATGCATCGATTCGATTCGTCCGAGAAGCTTCACGCATAGTTTGCTTAATAAAGATTCGTTAAGATCGAAATCATGTATTGATTCGAACTTAAATTGCGCACCAGCACAAAAAAGCTTCAAAATTTTATAATGATTTTTTATATAATTTTGAAACTGTATAGCTTTTGAAACTTAAAAACAAAAAAGAGATATCTTCTTTTAAAATAATTATTATATGATATTTTAGACACAGTCTCTATTTTTAAATACAAGATTTTTTCTATAGTGCATTTATCTTTATTTAAATATTTTATATCTCAAAATATGAATGAAAACATCCAATATTTATGTTTAATAGCAATTTTTTTCATGATTTTTTATGTGTAACTTGATAAAAACTTGATAAAATGTAACTGCTTATACTCCATTTACAAAACGATGATTTAATTTTAATTCATCTTACCGTAAGCATAATATAATTTTAATCTATCTTACAAACACACAAACAAAGAGAGAGAGAGAGAGAAAGCAAAAACATACAGAGAGATTTAATTTTAGTTTATCTTAGAAGAAGCAGTAATTTAATTTTAATTTATCTTATTGCTTAAATATTTTATACACGCACACACGCGCGCGCGCGCGCGCGTGTGTGTGTGTGGTACGAAATATGCAAATATATATATATATATATATATATATATATATATATAATTGCTTTAAAATAATAACCGAATAAATGTCATAGGAGACTGTTAAACATACACTCATTTATTATTATATCTATAATAAGCTTTGCTATACTTGTTTTTCCTTGAAATGACTGAAATAAATTGTTTATCAAAAGCAGAAGCACTTATCACCGCATTTAGTTTCAGGCTAAAAATAGCAATAATGTAAACGAGTAGTCGCGAAGAATCATTATGTGATCATCATTATTAATCTTTATTTAAAATATACTGTCGACTCGTTACATGCTATCTGATGTGGAACACGCATGATCCGACAATTTTATGCTTGCCAAAATTCCACCACTTCTGAAAATTCGTCTGTGAAAATGATAATCGTCGCAAAAGCATCTATTAACGATCCAAAAGAAGTGTGATTCCGTGTCGTATCAGATATCATGAACATCGTTGTTTTCAATATGATTTACGCGCATCGAAAATATGCAAACATTTTATTCACGTACTGAAAAAAAATCGCACTCGATTTATGTACTCGAAACACTGTCAAGAACCTACTTGTGATTGTACGTTGATTCTTGAAAACGTCACAACCGGCTTTGATCGAAATAATGATCTTAATGTGTAATTGAGATCAAAAAGGTTCATACATATTTTAAAGAGATTTTGTTAATAAAAAAGTAAAACTTATTATTATAACACAAATTATAAAGATATAAATACATATAATAAGTTATAAAAATGTTGGAGATTTATATATTAAGAAAAAGTATAATTGTTTTTTAATGTTATGCAAACATTTATTTAAATAGAGATATTATATATATATATATATATATATATATATAAAATGGAGATTTTAATATTATGTTTTATTATACAACCTCTCGTGTTATAATAATATATATAAGTATATGATATTTGTTTTTAAAACATTGTATTATCTGTTTAAAACATTGAATTAATTGCATGTAATGCTCAAGAAATAAATGAAATATAAATTTTGCTTCTGACTCAAAGTGCATAAGAATTCTTGCTTGCATGTTTGGAAGGCAGATATATTCGGATTTTTTCAAGTACTTTCGTATTTATCTTCACGAATTGCGAGCGACATGCGCGAAACATCCGCTCAGGAGATTTCACGAGTGTGAATTCACGCATTCGCGTTTTCGTCAGTTATTTTTAAAAAGTCAGAGGCTCTCAACACCCTACAATTACGGTTTCGAATTCACCTTTCGCAACCGCATTCCAATCAGAATTGAACGATCCGCTTGTGCGCGAGATATCGAAGATTTTCCGATTGTTTCAGATATCATCCAAATGTTTGTAATGAAATAATTAACAAAAAGAAAAATATATATTGAAACATTGAAAATGATTATGATGCTTCTGTGATGAATTATTAAAACACACACAACACAACACACACAAGTGCCTCTTGAATAATTGAAATTTTATTGTAGAATATGGCTTCATCTTGATTCTTAAAGCATTTTACTTCCTTCGTTATTAATACACTTTCGTTTCCAACAGCGAAAGCACAGAAGTTACAAATAAGCAGTGGAAAATTATCTTTCAATTAATATGAAGTGCACTCGAACAAATAAATTGATCACAATGTGATTGCATAATTAAGTTCGTTTTTTTCTTTCGACGTCGAATTGCATAACTGATGTCTCGGACTCTCTTCCTTCTTTGAACTGTGCCGCATAATCGATATGTCGATTCGCCATATCTATATCTATTTCACACTTGAACAGTCGATATCGTCGTACAAGCTTCACGGAATTTTGCATATTGAAAAATATTTGCGCGATATTGATCCTTATCTGTCGCTTTATCGAATTAACAATTCGTGAACCAAGCACACGTGCACAAGGGATGAAATGAGGATTTCACGATGCGATCGCATCAACAAGTTATCGCCGTTTAATAAACACTGGCTAGTAAATAAAGCTTTATTATTCGATCCGTTTCCGCAATTCTCGCTGTCCTCTAAGTCCCATTACGTGCTGCAGCTATACTACTCGTTGGTGGCACGGTATAAGGAACGGTAAACAGCCGGCAGGCGCATTAACGTCGTCAAGATAGTCTTCTAAGGACTCAGACCGAGAGAAGTTAAATTGCCGCCGGTCTTATTCGTGAATATCGGTCTGTTTTAAAAAGACAGTTAATCCCTAATAGGATTGTATTCTCGGTGAAATTGTTTGTTTTTTATCGAATATTTAATCTCCCATCTCTGTAGAGTTTGCTAAGATTCATCATGGAATCTTGTAAAAACTGCACCAATTGCATTGAAAAATTTTAATTTTTTAATAGATAATATCTGTATAATAAGCGCAACTTTCTCGAAAAATATTGGCTAATCAATTTCAGATTGATTTAGTAAAAAAATTCGATATTTCGAATATATATCAGTATTTATATATTTTTATGTTTATATGAGAAATACTGATTGCGTGATAACTACAGCAGCGAATTAATTAGATTCTACATTTTACATTCTATATTTCTTTCCAAAATCGAAAAAAATATTACGTAAAATAATTACTATAAATTAGTATTCACACGAGATTTTTTAATAATTGAGATAATGATAAATTTATTAACGCAATGCAAAATATTGCTGGAAGGTTATATTAATTAATATTAAACAGTTAAGTATCTTAATAACCATCTGAGAAAAAGCCTTCATTAAAACGGCTATTTTGAAGTTTCTCGTTACTCTGGAAACCCGGGAAGTTTCGTCTCGAGGGTTTTTAAAAGGCTTGAATAGTCAATGTTAAATTACTTTCCGGCTATGCTAAATTACATTAAGTATAAAATCTCATTAGGAATATATGTCTCTCTCGGGACACTTTGTACAGCGCGAAAACGCCTACTATCTCCGACACGAACTCCTTTCGAGGAATTGTGAACAACAAACAGACGAGAAGGATGGCATAATGGAATTGTGGGTTTTACGACCTCTCTAGTTTCGTCTTTCTTAGAATCTACCCTTGCTCCTTTCAATCTTTGTGGCTGCCCTCTTCCAGCATCCTTTGAGTCCGGTTGCCGATTAAGGTTCTGTTTCAGCCAATCACTAACGAAATCCAACGCATCCGGACTTGCGTGATTGGCTGAAATAGAACCGGGCAACCGGGAATCTTTATCGACAACCAGTCTAATACGGGCTTCACGCATTTTACCAAGGAGTGGTCATGGTCGAACTTGGTTCAGCGGGGAGAAGTTCGATTGGAGAGGTAACTGGGGTGTGTCCGACGCATGTTTTTCACGCACGAAAATGGTAACTGAAATTTGACATATGTGTGGAAAAAGACGCTGCTCTTATCAATCTTATGTGCAATATTGTGATAGTTTCGCGTTTAGCGATCAAATTACCGCGTAAAACGGCGCGTAATGGCGATAGAAAAATTATATCGTTTACACTAAGTCACTATTTATATTCTTATTGTTAGATCAGATTTCTGAAATTTTGCACGACCAAAATATTAGATCTTAGCGAAAAAAAATTATGTACTTTGCGTGAAATATTTCTTCCAAACAACTCGACGATAAACGATCGTGACGTGAACGAAGAGAGAGGCGAGAACTAAATCACTGCGAAGCGGCTAATGTAAAAAACGGTTGTACAAGTTATACACGAGTTCCGTTCGCGTTGATCGAAAGGCGATAAATATGAGAAAGGAATGTTGCCAAGTGAACCAACTATTCTGCATAAATTGTCACGATAAATAAAATGGAAAAGGAAGAAAAATCGAAATAGAATTTGAATCATGAAGAATTTGAATGAAATTGTTATTACATTGATTTTACGCATTGTTTTGTGTCTCGTTGAATACAACCTGACACAACAAAGACGTTGTTCCAAAGCCCAGTGCGACTATACGTACCGACTGACAACCGCTTCCCTCAATGTATACCGGCGCAAGGATGGTCATGGTCGATGGTAGTGGCTCGAGACACAAAGGGCGAATCCAGTCGAGTTGGAGGATGAGTTGCGATGGGAGAAATAGCGAAGGAAAGAGAAAGAGATGGATAGAAAGGGGAGACTCTTCTCGAATAATCCGCGGGCCGAAATATCGAGCGCTTGGAACCACTCTCTCGTGGTTCTCCCCTCCCTGCCGAAGCTTTCGTCCGGATCGATAAAACGCTTTTACCTCATAAATTATCTACTACGTTACAGTCACTTCCGCCGTTATGTCACATCTCACGGATTCATCTTTAAATATATGCGATCTAATAGCTGTAGAACGCCCGATACGTTGGTTGACGGAAAATGCAAGTGTCGGCCAGATGTAAATGTGCCAAAACGACGGATCCTAAATAGATTGTATCGTTTCAGTAAAATTCTTCTATTACATAGCTCGGTAGTCGTCATTAGGATGCTTCAATGTCGATCAATACGTAACTTATCCCGACCTACGACTATCTGGAATATTAACAAACCGCTTTCATCAGTTCAACTATTGTGATGTAATACGATCACGTATGGCGTAGCGATGAATAACGTATCGCCTGCGTATGTTATATAATAGAGATATCTTTCATTCATTATAAAATTATAAAATTTTATTTATAATATTGTCAAATAATAAAAGAAATATTAAAGTACGCTAAAAATTTAATTAATGTAAGATTTTTTTTTTTAATTTTTTTAAAACATTGCATTCAGCAATTGAATCAGTCAATTTCAAATAAGAATTAATGAAAATTATGGAAAATTACTTGATGGTAAACAGTTAACTATAAAGCTTAAAGTCACAAGGTTTACGAGCCTACGCATTCTTCGACGTTTGTCATCGCCATTTTTATTCACGTCAGGCTACGAAGTTTATTCCGTGTTATTTATTCATGAGCGCAACGTACGGGACATAGATTGAAATTACAGTAGAGCTGGACGTAAATCGTAGAAGGGTACCTTCCGATCTGCTTTCGC
The DNA here is from genome assembly GCA_037157785.1 of Cephalotes varians. NCBI lineage: Eukaryota > Metazoa > Arthropoda > Insecta > Hymenoptera > Formicidae > Cephalotes > Cephalotes varians. The sequence goes on along the minus strand of JANQDE010000016.1, from coordinate 725,956 downwards.
AAGATAATGCTACAGTGCGCAGTTTCCTCGACTAAAAATGGCGGCTCCATTCCAAACGCGCCAATGTAGTGAGTTTAGCGAACCCTACCCAAACCCGGACCTGAATCTAACGGAACGAACGTTTGTGTGATGAACGAAAATGAAAGGATCGGGCGGGACGAGAAATAGACCGAAAGTACGGCGAGGGCGGTAGAGCGGAGAGAGAAAGAAGACATTGACAAAATAAAACGTCATCGGAACGAAAAAGAGGAATGGAGTTGGTAGGAACGAAAGGGCGGAGGGAAGCTTAGAAAGAGAGAATCCCGGATAGAGTCCTACGACCTGAGCACCGAGAGGCAGGAGTGCCAGGAGGAAAGCGGAGGAGAGGACTGATTTACGATACTATCGTGAATAAGAGAGAGGAAAGGGGTCCAAAGGGTGGCTGGAGGAAAGAGAAGCCAGGGGGACAGAGAAGATACGCTGGCAAAAGAGATTCGGCTTCGTGCTGATGCGAGGAAGAGGGGCAATGGAATGGGATGGGCTGACGAGGGGAACAGCGATATGGCCTCGGGAGGGCTGCGCGGGAAGCGAGGAGAGGAGAGAATTCGAGGCTGTTGACCGGGGCTTCGAATTCGAAAGGCTTACTTACGCGGGCTCGCAGTGAGGCAGGACGCGGTCCCGCTTGTGTGCCGCATTGGCGACATGCAGGAGAGAGAGAAAGACTGAACGGCATGGAGAGAAACATGGAGAAGAGAAGAGGGCGACCACTACACACGCAACCGCCGACACCGCCCGAATTTCGCAACAGCGGTGCCCAAACCGTGCCCCAGGAACCACGAGTCCTCAACTCGTCTCAAGAGATTGTTCAAACAAAAGTAAATCCAAACATTTATTCGTTGTTCTAGATTGTTTCTAGATTATTTTGTAGTAGAAATTATTAAGTTAATATTTATATAAACTTAATAATTTCAAGTAATAAGAATTTCTTAAATCTTACGAGTCTTTCAGAATATTAAATATTTGATATGTAATTAGTGTGTAATTTAAAGTAACGAACAAAAATAAAACTCTTGAACAGCTGAGAACAGTTAACTAAAGTAACGGATTATTTTTTTATTACGTTATATTGATCGGGTACGTTAGTATGAATAATTTAATACGACAATATTAACAATCAAAAGACGTCAATGTTAAATGTTTAAAAAAATTTAATTTTAATAAATTTTTTTTATTAAAAATTGCATTAATGAATAAATCATCTCTAGTGTCTACATGTATGTAAGTTTAATGTGATATAAGAATAGCATATGACGTCATTGTCTATTTTGATAACACAACGCTAATGAGATGTGCATCATTTTGTGTGTATCAGCAGCGTCGCCTTAGAAATTTAATACGCATGATAATAAAATTCTAAGTAGTGAGCTACAGTTATCTCATTTTCTCGCATGATAACGTTCTTAGCAAGATAAATGAATTATGTAATGAATATAACAACGATATTATGAACCAAGATCATATTATATTAAATAATATACGATGTTAACAATATAAAAGTACGATATAAAATTTCTACGCTAAATGTATTTGTAGAGAAAGAGATCGTGCAAACTGTCTTCTTATATTTAATTTTTTTAAACATAATTGTTAAAAATATATGCAAATATTTATGCAAATTATAAGGAGAAAAGATTATTAATTTCATTTAGGAAAGACAGAAAAGAATCGAAAAATCTTTAAATTTGTAAATTCTATAACATAAAACATTTATGTTGGAGATTATTATATTAATTTGTTTTAAATATTAATAAAAATTTAATATTAAATTAAATATTTAATGTAGAAATATATTAAGGATTTTGCGGGCTTTTTTAATAGAAAATCGGAAATTATTTCTAATATTTCATATATTTGTTGCTGGGGAAGATAATAAACACGCAGTCAAAAATGGCGAAATTGAGCGCGCCTGTTGTCTCGCACAATTTCGCTTTGTCGAGCGACCTTGAATGTATATATCAGTCGACCGTTGTGGGAGGGTAGCAAACTCGTATCGATCCCCGCAGGAGCATGGACTCCTCTCCGGTCCTATCCTATTCCCAAAGCCATGCCTACCGAAACCCCTTCCCCATGACGGATCGAAAGTCTCGTGTCCTTGACGATGGAGAAGAGGGCGCGGCATGTCGAGAATAGGGGTCGAATGGGGCGGATGTCCCTCTTAGGGTACAAGTCTCTCGGATAAGGAAGAGATTTTGACGAGCGTGAAAGGATCGGAAATCAGCAGCGTGATGCGAAATCGTATTGTGCGTGTAATCATGACATCGTGTCAATTATGACATCGGAAGCGAGCTTCCGAATTTCAATTAGAGAATTGGCTACACCCGGCTATAGTGCATCCATCAAAACGCGCGGTTGTACGAAGCCGTAGTAACCAAAACCGTTATACTGACGATCCAATTAGAAACGCGAAAACACGCCCTGTTGAAGGCGACTTGTTGAGAGCCAAGCGGAATGCTTTGGTCTAAAACAAGGGAGTACGTTTTCCTTGTTTCCTTTGTTTTATTCTATGAATAGCAGGGACAAAAGCGAAAAAAAATACCAAATTTTTTTAAAAGGAGATATTTTTTAATCTATAAAAATCAATTTTTTGAAAAATATGTATGTTGATAGATCAGTTTGAGAAAAATTTAAGAATCTTAAAAATCCCTAGTCAAAGTTAATTACAGAAACGTGAAAGTTACATTATAATTTTTACTTGTACGCGAGGTACGATAGCCAAAGTACATCTTTTTTAATTTGAAATTTTTAATTATTTGCAAGATATATGCGCATTTCGTGGAACGCTGTGTGTATTGTTAATTAACTTAGATAAAAGTCGAAATTGTATTGCAAATGTATACAAAGTTTAAAATGCACTGTTACGAGAGGTATTAGTTCAACAATCGCATTATTATAAATCGCATAGTAACAAAAGAGATTTGGAAGAGATTTTATACGGTCAGTGCACTTCTCGGGACATTAATGTTTAGGCATGTCTTTCGTAATGATTGATTGAATCATCGGTGAATGTGCCGCGCTGGCCGGTCCGTAGATAACGGCAATAAACTCCTGACCATGAACCCACGGTCGTTAGACTTCAAAAGTCACATACTTCGTTTCCTGAATCAATAAGGAAATGGTCCACCCACGATCGTGATCGTGCACTTGAATGCGCGCTTTGTGCTTTACGGCTTATGATTCACGTGGGACGAATACCGGCCGTTCTTTGACAGGATTAATGAAACACGCACTAATTACTACGATAATTGCATTTACAATCCGTCATTTCTATGGTGACTCCGCCGTTGCGTTATCTTCGCGATATCAAAGTGCTTCCATATTTACCAATCCGCAGAACGTACGTTCAAAAATATATCGCATCGCGCGATGAAACATTCGGCTGGCAAAATTCGTGATAATTAAAATAATTTGCTTTTTGCCATTATTGAAATGTCCAGTAGTTATTACGTTTCCATTTTAGATATTTCATCATTTTGAATATGTATACATCGCGCGCAATAATTTAGTGTGCACATATTGAACTTGTGTCGCATGTGCGAACATATAATGTTTATACGTTAATCCTCAAAATGTAATTAACATGAGACTTAGCAATTTGCTGTGATTTTAACTCTCAGCTCTATAAATCACCATCTACATATATAATTCTCTATAAATTTAGGTACATCATACATCCGAGAATCTATAGGATATAAAATTTTATTTAATATGTTAGATATTAATTGATATAATTAGTTAGCATGTAAACTGCTGTACTTTTATATAATTACGATATTATTATTTGAATAATTTTTCTACGTATTTAAAATAAATTTGAAATTTTAAGATCGAATTTTATCAAACACATTTCTTCATTTTTAAGAATTTAACAAAGCCGAATTATTCCTCGAATATTATCTTTAATTTTACTTGATAAATAGAACGGGGCTCTCTCGTCTGCACCAACCACGGTGCAAATTTACAAAGAGAATTTCATCCACATGAGAATGTCTGTCGGCGTGTTCCTCTTATCGCGTTTGCCACGACCTATCCAACTTATAATTCCAGGACACTTCTCGCACGCTCTCACGTCTACTTGTCTATGCGAATGTGCTTATGCATAAAGGGTACAAAGAAAAAACAAGATGTATGGGAACGGGATCCGTCAGATTTTTTTTGTCATCCTGTCTACCAGCTTAGCTTATTTTGCAGATGTATATTCATAGCACGTACAAGGTATGTCGGGAAAAAGATCAGAAGTTGCGAAGATCAGCGAGAGGAGAGTATGAAATTATGAATCGTTAAACAAGCGAAATCGAATTTAATTGTTTAATCAATTATATAAATAATTGAAATATATAAACAACTTATCTTTATTATTAAGCTATATATATATTACTGCATTATATTAAGAAAGAAAGAAGAATAAAGTGTACAGTCCGTTTTTTTAACTTTATTATTATTAGATGAAAATCGAATTGGTAAAATCGTTCGATCTACATTACGAGAAATTAATTCTACATTACGAGGAATTAATTCAATCGACTGTGCTTTGTAGACTGATGAATTTATCAAAATCAAACGATAATGAAATAAATTAATAAAAATGAAAATGTACGATGGCTAAATATTATGCGTGGTTCAATATCAATATCAATATCAATATCAATATAATAAAATTTCCTTTTGCTATTTTTTGTTATTTGCTTTATATATTTTTTGAAATAAATAAATACTTTGAAATAAAAATTATTTTTAAGCTTTGATTCATGAAAAATAGTTTGTATGTAAATACCGAGTCCCGAATGTATGAAATAAGAATATATGAAGATCTAAGTTTTTATTATTATTATTATTTAATTTTGCTAACCATTATAACAATTTTTTAAATAGTTTCTCTCTCTCTCTCTCTTTCTCTCTTTGTCTCTACTTTTGAAATAAAATTCTTTTATCGGATTTTACTCGCTCAAAAGAGACAAATCAGAGAAGAGTGCCAAAATGCATTTAGTCCTACGAAAATCATATTACAAAAATCCATTATTGTTCCGAAATTCGTACTTTTTCTCCTATACATTCTATTAGAAAAATAATTTTCTTATACTTCTTGGAACCTCATTTATATCGCCAATTATATACTATTGTTCATCTTAAATTAAATTAAGGCTTCTAATAGATAAAATCGATAAATTTTCACTACTTTTAAAACTAGTTTAAGATATACGAATTTTTTCATTACTTAAACAGATATAATCCTTTCAATAATTTTTAAGTTTAAAGTTTGTTTAATTTTATTTGCGAATAATGAGAGACACATATTTTTATTCTTTTTAAATACATCTGATGATACTGCTTGTGGGAAAAATCTTTCAATATTGCTTTTGATGCGATCTTGAAGTAGATAACAAAAAAAAGTTATTTCTAGGGGCAATCCATAATGTCTCGAGTTGTGACTGTGGAAGTGATTTTTGTTTCGAGCGATTTTGTTTCGTTTAAAAAAATAATTTGTTATGGCATTTTCTAAGAATTAATTGTTCCTGCAGGCATAAAAAACATAGAGCTATGCTTCTAATGAATACTTTTTAATAAATGTTTCGCCAGTTTTTTAATAATAATATTGTGACTTCCAAGCCTTTCGGCTTGGTTGGTTTTGTTCATATCGTCTGGATGCCATATACGCGCAAAGAAAAAACGTAGATGATGTAACTTGGGAAAGAAGCGGTCACATTTGGAAGAGTGCGCGTTTATAACCATCTGGTCTAACATAATTTATCGCGGTTATAGCGACTCCTAAATTAAGTCCAAATTCAAATTAATGACTTCTGTCTTAATTGCCTCGTCAGCATTACCGCGAAATAATATCAGTTTGATGACGTACGGAAGTATATTTTACATGGTATATTTAATATTTATAATAAAATTGTATTCTACACAACAATTATCGCATTATTACTGCTGCGGTTCGCTATTCGAACAACGACACTTTAATCACCAATCATGTCTATTTCACATTATAGTAATATGCCAGATTACTATACTATCTGATGACATAAGTAATAATAATATTACAACAGATATAGCTATCAATAACTCTTTCTTTCTCTCTCTCTCTCTCTCTCTGCTCTGCTTTGTTCAATTAATTGATTAATTTTTTTTATATAAACGTGACATACGATCATTATTTTTTTGACCTCACTTAATTAAACAACTCCTGATACGATGAAATGAAAATTAAATAAAAATCGTGTGATTCATTGATGGATATCGCTGTCCTCTTCGTTTATAATTGTCGGAGGTCGCAATAAGAAGATCTCGTTATGCAAAGATGATCTTACCGAATGCCATCACATTTATATTCCGACTGAAAATTATACGCATGAACGGGACTAATCAGTAAAACGAGAAGAAAAACAGGAAGTTATATAGTGAACCATGCGCAAAAGCGTTAATAGATATGCGTGGTCGTTTATTGATACTAACAATTTGCCTTCGTTTTCGAGATTCTTTCGACGCTTCTCAGTGATAAAGACTTATTTATTGATGAATATTATCTCTGCTGTCGGCAGATTGGCCTTGAAGAAAGATCCGTCGATTACATCATCGTCCGAAAAGGTTTCGGCCTTGCGTTCGGTCGAATAAGTTTCGTGGCGTGTTCTTTTCCCGCTCGATGGAAAAGAAAGCGTGATGTCAGTGTTGCTTTTTAATTAGGTCCCTAATCGACAGGAGCGACTTTCGCAACCTCGACCCATCACTTTTCTGACGAGGATGAATCGATCTGTTTAAACATCCGCCCGTCCTCGAGCCCGTTATCTCGCAACCTCGGCAAGAAATATATATTCATGTGTAAAATTACGCTACGCTGTTATTGTCTCGCTGTATTGTCGCTTCTATGCGCCCGACGGTGGCATCGTTGAATTTTTATGCCATTGTTTCATGGTTTAAATATTTATTGCCTGTCGAGTAACGTCGCGACTACGAGATATACGTCCTGCCATCATGCGAGTTGCGTTATTACATTATTACATTATTATGATGTCAGGATATATGTTCGGCAGCTGACGTTTACATCGGCGGCTTATTTGTAGAAAATCTGTTATTAGATTCATTATTATCATGCGTATTCAATGTTTTTTCCGTTATCAATTAGTTTTTGATAAACTTGAGAAATGTTGATGACTATTTGTCAAAATGTATCCGTTGATGAAGTTCTATTTAATTGTGCATGTAATCTGTGTATTATTGTCAACCGGAAGTTCACAAAAAATAAAGAAAATCTGTGATGTTTACTTAATCGTTGTTATCGCGTGTGGAGACGAGAATAGAATTGTTATTTGCGCAACTTGATAACGCGATGCACAGCTATTCAAAAATTCAATGCTTGCTCGCTTAGGATAAGGTTCTACCAACGATTTGGATAAATTGTCTTTGTCTTTTATTCTGTTTTACCGTGCCTCTTGAGACCGCTATCTCCCTCAGCTGCATCAACTGCGACTCTTGGTAAAGAGTCAAACATTAAAACAAAATCTTGGTCATTATCGGCATGATAACGTAACTCAAGGTTACTCACACCAGAGTAAACAATAATCACATTTTGTAAAAAACCAGATAACCTTCGTACTCTGATTTTGGAAATCACATTTTCGATGTATTATGTATAATAAAAAAGAAATCTATCGCCAATTTTTACTTGAATCAAATCATCCCTTGTTGAACGCGTTATCTTTTTAATAAAACTTTACGCAAGTGTAATATTTTGTAAGTATAATTTTCACAATCTTAAGTGATCTATTGTAATTATTTTTACAATAATCCGTCTGAATTTTATGAAAATTATAATCTTTATTTATTAAAAGTTTATGGAAGATTTCTAATGCTTGAAACGCGCTATGAAAAAGTCATACTCGCTATATAATGTTTTAATTGAAGTTTTTTGATTTTTATTAAAAAATATTTTTGATGATAATAATATTAATGATATTCATGCGATTCGATTAAAATGAGACACACTGTGTACCGAATGGCATTTCACGTTAGTGTAATCTGCGTCATCGATGCTATAGCACATACTTCAATCAACTGTATATAACGCGCGCATCCTCTTCACTTAACAACGATAATCAACAAAATAGATGTTCAATTTCTATAACACTTCCTAGACTTTCACAAATTACCGTTTATTAAACATTGTACAATCATAAACGTTAATATGTATTAATACGGTACGGTAATATGTATTAATTCACTCATGTATTAATATTTACGATTACATAATGTTTTGTGTCACTATAATTTGCGATTATCGATTTGCAGATGCTAAAATTAATTTAACTCTCTCACCAAGCTCTATTCGAACGTTAAATCTCGAGCAGTTTCTCTCTAATTTCTACGTTTTTTATCTCCACGAATTAATAATAGGTCGCGGACATTTTATTTACGCGAAGCACATTCCAAATAGCGTTTTGCGTCGCCGCGTCATCGCTCTTTCTCCAGAGATATCCTCGAGATATCGTTTGCTCTGTTCTATCGAATGAACACGAGACACTCGAAGTTCGTTCGAATAGGCACTCGGCCAGATACGCAGCGGATACCAGACGCTACGCCAAAGCGCCGATTGTTTATCGCCGGTGACGTGTTTCGGGGAGAAGTGTCGTGCGAGATAAATATTTCGGGTAGTGAATTAATTCAACGTGTGTTAAACCAATTAGACGGACTTTCGCGGGCGATCGAGAGATTTACTGAAGTCGACGGGGAGAGATAAATTGACCGCGCCGCGATTCCGGAGAGAAGATCTCGGGCACACGTAGATCGTAAATCGAATGAAATCACACCGCCAGCCTTGATCTATAACTGTCTTGTGCTTGAGAATGTGCCCCCGCATGGCGTCCTAACAATGTGCTTGATCCTTTTTAGACGCCACATTGTAACATATATATGTAATTGCATATATAACTATATATTTGTCGATTGTCGATCCAATATTGTCCACGCTGCTGATCTTTCTCTTTGTGATAAAAATATATGTGCGACAAAGCACTGTGCCAAAGAAGTGATCAATCATCAAAGAAGTCAAGAAATGATTTAAAATGGAGATTTAAATATCTGACCACAACTCATCAGTGGAAATTTCCGCATAATTTTTTTATATTTATTTACAATCTTTTTCATTTGGTCATAACGAAGAGGTTTATTGAGGGTTAGGCCGTTAATAGCTCTGATCCTATTATATAAGTTATTCCATCGCACGAGCAAAAAGATTAGAGTCATAAATGCACGTGTTGTACCGTCAAGATGCGACGAACGCGAGCTTAAATATTTCCTCACTTTGGTCATTTTATACGTGTGCACATATGAGCAACAGGTCGTCATTCCAAACACTTACGCAACGCATAAATCAGCAACATTGTCCCGAATAAGCGAGTTTGCGATTTTACGAGCAACGAACACACCTGTTTCTACAAATTATAAGAAAACATTTATAAAAATTACTAAAAATTGTATGTTGAATTATATTTACGCAAATTATAACCAATGCATCGAATTATAATGGTATAATAGTAAACAAAATATATACTACTATAGTATATATTTTATCTACTTTGTACAGGAGCTAAAAGTATACTATGTAATAGATCGTACACATGATATTATGTTAATTAGCATAAAACCGAAGAAAATATACGTCATCTCGTTCTTTCTTGAATATCCGATTACGCAATCCGATTAAGCATACATAATAATAGTGCGTTCACGAAGTAGTATTTAAGTTACAGTAATCTATCAATGTGTCAATCTATTAATGCAGAATTAGACGTTCGAATAATTCAAAGAAATGATTGATCTTGTAATGTTTTTGTAATTTTATAAGCCCTTGACATATATATTTAACCTTTAAAAACCGAGAAGTCCATTTTTCGGGTCTAAACTGGTTACAACTTTTTCTTGAGATATGACTTTATTTGCATATATTTAAATTTTTTTTCAAAATTAAAGGCTTCAAAAAATTCATTTAGTTTGCAAAGGTTAAATTACTGCAAAATTAAAAAAATAATAATTCCATATTCGATCAATGTTAATTGTATTATAAATAAAAAAAATATATATATATAACATATACGAGCAGACGCGTATATATTAGAATGTTTAATATTAATACACAATGCACGATGAAAAAAATTATTATTATTATTAAATAATGATTATTTTATTTATTAACTTGCAAAGAAATCAATTTATGTAAATGTACATTGTAAAGAAAGAGTTTATATAATTTTTTTTATTATTGACATTATAGTTTAATGTCAACGTTGAAAATCTTTCAAGATTTGATATCTTAGATTTTATGATGTATATACGCATAACATATTTTACACAGATATTTTATAGATATTTTACAATAAAAGTAGTTGATATTTTTATATAACACACCCACGCGCGCGCGAAATATACTTCGAAAATCTCAGCGCTATAAATATACACACGTGCAAGATATACACTGACTGTTTATTGAAGTACACATGTACACATGTTAACTATCGTCATAGTTGTGCCATGGCCTTACTTTTGTGCATAATTTCGCTGTACTATACAAGTTTACTGTATACTGCAAGAAGTTGCACGAAAATAAAAATATTATAACTTTTGTGTGAGAATACGAACTTGTTTTACGGGGGAAATGAATTATGAAGACAAAAGATTACATGTGATTAACACGTTCGTTATCACGCGTCACATATGTGTGACACAGCGGTTCGTTTCGAGAGCCCGATGTCACATATGTGGTATTCTTGATTACCTATATTATCATGTGTACAAGTTGATTACCAATTATCAATTGTTGTAATTATTGCTGTTGATTATCCATACATGTGTTATATATATATATATATATGTGAATATGTGCGATATATTATGTAAAACTGCAAAACTGCATGGACCATAGCGGATGTTTTTCCTTGGTAGCGAACGTGTTAATTAGGATCGGTTTATATGTATGTGTGTGTGTGTGTGTGTGTGTGTGTGTGTGTGTGTGTGTG
>JANQDE010000016.1:648736-714830 GCA_037157785.1 Cephalotes varians | reverse complement strand
GTGTGTGTGTGTGTGTGTGTGTGTGTAAAATATGTGTATATGTACAATATGCATATTTAAACAACAAAAGTGTGCATATATGTATATGGAGATATATGAATATACGTACGATGTGTCTCAAAATTTTTCGAACTTTCATTAAAACTCATTCTGTAAGGTAATAATTATAAATTTTTATCAATAATTATTCGAAATACATCTCTTTGAAAAAATACAATGTTTACAACAGTCTTAGAAAACTCCGCTGAAAGTCTTTCTTTAAGATGGTCAAAATGGCTTCGGTCAAGAGAAGGGAAAGCCTTCTGGATGTCCAAAGTAGATATATTTAGTATATTATGAAATAAAAAAACAAAAAACTTATGTTTCTTGTATTTAAATTTTAATAATTATTACAGAAGCGTTTTATTATATTGTTGAAGGAAAAGTATTGTCTCTATAATAATAATTTACATCTTGTCGCAACTTATAATTAAATTAACTACAAAGAAGTTAATCTGCGTGTAGAGAGAATGTTCACACACACGGTAATCGCAATCAACAACTTGTTTTTTTTAATAGGATCAAACCGGTTTTTTTATATTATGTGAAATATCGAAAATGATAATACAAAATTTTATACGATGAAGTTTTATTGTATCTGAATTTATGGAAATGTAAAACTCGAATGACGTCACTTACTACATTATTAGCGTGAGAAAATGTATTTTTATAAAAGTACAGAGCAATTAATTTTGTATACTAATGATTTATGAACGTCATTACTAAATTTTGCATATTGTTTTTGTTACAGCAATCCACGTGCGTCGCGAAACATGGCGGAGAAGCAACGCCGCGACAATCTCAACGCAAATATATCGACGATGGCGACTCTTGTGCCAAGCGTTGCTGGAAGTTCGAGAAGAATGGACAAAATATCCATCTTGAGATTAGCTACCGCCTTTCTGAGGACACGTTACAGTAAGTTAACCTTGTCAGAACATTTTTTTCACACACTTTCCACAGCATCTTTTTAATAAATAAATCATTTCTGTTATATTCTATTATTATTATTGCGGAATTATATTCTATTGTTATTGCAAAATCTAATTTATCTATTATGTTACATTTTGTTATATTTTAACGGCTCTAAACAAATTACGAATAATTAACAATAAGTTAAATTTGTTGTTGATCATTCGTCTATATTGTTTTGATTATACTGATGTGAAAAAAAGCATTACTCATGATCGCGTGTCTTGTGCATTATTTATTACAGCACTCGGAAGCGGCTCGACGAACTTTCTTCCCCCGCTGTTCAAAGATCAGTTCGATCTGGAGCAATTTTTTGTCGACGTGAGTATACAATGCTTATCTCTGATACAGATCAATCGAGACGATCAACACTCTAGACTCATTTTTCAAATCATAACAGCATCTAGTTGATAGCGGAGGTTTCTTCCTCGTAGTCACGGCAACAGGAAAAATCGTTTACGTTAGCCGACAAGTGGAGCAACATCTCGGTCATGTTCAGGTGAGTTTTCCTTGTATAAAGAACCATCTATACTATGTATATCTATATAATGTGACCGAAAACTATCATTTTGTCGATGTTTTTTCTCCCTTGAAATTTTCTTTGCCGAAGCTTTTTATTTTAATCTATTGCATAAATATGCGAATATTTTTCACTAAGAAAAAATTTGTTTTTTAAAAGAATCTGTAGTATTAAAAGACATTCGGTTAGCTTTTACATTTCATATAGAAATTAACGAAAACGTCGAATAATTTATGATCTTGGAGACATCGGACTTTTAATACGAATAAATTATAGTTCCAAGAAAATCGTAAATTCCTTATTGTATTGACGTTTAGATACTTTGAATATTTAAAGTGCTTACATCGCAATTGATTTAAATTTCTTCACTCCCGTGCACAATAATTGAAAACCAAATTAATCGCGAGTGTTATAATTATCTTTGTTTTAATCGACCGTGTGTGCTCTTTAATATTCATCCTCGACGCCTCGAGGATGACTGTAAATGATGACTTCAGGTAAAAATGCAAGCGCGTTACGAATGAAAGAATTGCGAATAAACAAACGAATACCTTTTTAGTATCGTTTACTCGGCAGCGAAACGATTAATACGCTTTTTCGTGCGCTTTTTCAATAACAAGGTCAAGCTTATCATCGAGCTCAAAGTAGAGCGTTTGAAATGCTCGCCTCACAACTTAACGGGAGCTATTTACACCATCGACATTTCACGGAATTCTCCAGCAATTCTCTCTATGGCAGATTTTCTTTTTCACATAACATATTTATATTGCGAAATATGCATCTGTGCAACATTTTCGCATCGGCGCCGAGAAGATGAGCGAGCGGTACAGGACGATCGCGATCTTGTGGTTGCAGCTTCAGCTGCAGCACCGACCTACCCTGTAGCGCGCGGAGTTAGGAATTATCGATCAAATGAATGCGTGCAACGCAAATATGCTCCCATGGCAACCGGCGTGCTCTATGCCCTCTGCTCCTTTTCGCTCGCTGCGAAACATGTGTGCCCACCAATATCCGCGTTCGTTTTGTGTATTTGTACGCGGGAATTACCTGCGCGCGCAATTGCTCGCGGAAAGATACGCACGTCCGCTTGTGCGTATCGACGAAAAATTCACCTCGCTGCAAATGAACCGTGCGATGATACCGTTTGGTAATTATTCACCGGATCCACGTGCGACTTTTTATGGAAATTCACGTGTTTAACCTCATGCATATATATCTCTCGCGCTGAGTTCGGCGAGTTTCCGTAAAAATCCATTTTAATTCGTGGAACATGAAACTAAAATGTTAAGGAATTTCATTTACGTTATTTGGCTAAACCTGAAAGCACGTTTAAATATTTTAAATATAGCGAATGAATACTTTTATATAATATGTAACGATCTTTTTCAAACACAATCATAACTATATTATAATAGCGTGATAATTATCTTGAATTAAACGTTACATAACTTTTTAATTTAAATAAGTAAGAGATATCGCTATGAGAGATATGACTTAATTTTATTTATATTTGTTATGTTTTATACATATATATATATACATAAAACAAATTATATAATATCTGGATTATTTTATTGAATCACGTTTATTTAAATTGAAAATACAAATTATATAATGTTTTATATATATATATATATATATATATATAAATAATACGGTTTTATTTACAAGACCAGAGGATTTACATGAGTTATTAAACGAATTATTATCTGTGATTCAGCTTATTTACCAATGTATGTTCTATGTCTGTTCTTCTCGCGCGAAAAGAATGAATGATAATCCCATATCGCAAGACGCAGAATTTTGTTCATCGAGAAATAATTAACTTAACCAGACGAGATTAAATCGCCGCGAGAATCAGTACGTAAAAGCGGGACGTGTGATTAACCGAAGGCAGATTTAAGGATCAAGTAATGAACGTTACGGGAATAATGAGCGTGCTCGTTTATATCTTATGATAAAATCAGTCTATCTGCTGCAGATATTAAGCGAGTATTGTACGCAAATAATTAGCGTGATCAATGTTCAGTTATACATGTACGTATAACGAGAATCTCGCTTTGCTGCCTGCTGTGCTTCTTTGTCCCTGGCCTAGCATCGCTATCCGACGAGATCTGGTGTACCAGCTTTTCCGGACTATCGTAATTATGCACGTGACGCTTCTTTCTCAGCGCGAGAGTAATCTCTTATTTCACTCAAACTCGGCGCGCTGTGAAAAGACGAACTCAAAGAAACTAGCTGAGATAATGTATTCTTCACGTGGATATAGAACTGCGCAACACATTGAAAAAAATTAAAGTGATATGCGAAAGAAAAAGCTTAAGGAAAAAGCTATAAACGGTACAAAAAACATCTTATATTTTCATCTTGGCATTAGAAATCGCGGAAGCAGGGAAATGTCATACGTTAAGAGATATTGTATTTTTCAAAGTTGAATTGCAATGTTGAAAAGGCAAGGTCCATCTCAAAGTGACTTTAGCTGCGAACGTTGCACGTGTATTTAAAAAATTTGAAAGGCTTTAAGTTTTTAAATATAGATATATATTTGATTCTCTCTTTCTTTCTCTCTCTCTCTCTCTCTCTCTCTCTCTCTCTCTCTCTCTCTCTCATTTTTTTCATAAAATATATGAATCAAGTGCGAATGTTTATCTTTGCTTTTGCGATCAATATCATCGGAATCATTTATAAATTTCTTCGTATTCTCTTATCAGTCTTAACGAAAGATCATACGAAACCTTATCATTTGTCGGGCAGTTTGCGAAGAATCAGAAGCTAAATTCTGTAACTTTTAATGATCCGTTATCATTATTGTCGTTGAGCAACTTTTTATCATATTATGCCTGCGCAACGATATAACGATTCTATCGTTAAGAGTTACAGAATCTGGCTGCACGTCAATAACCTATTGACTGGAACTCGAATCGCGAGTCTACATGGATCTTCGGATAATCGAAATTTAGAAACGGAGATCAATAGCGTTCAGCATTATGATATCTAGGACGTATCTATATCCATGAAAAAGTTCAATAACATCGAGACTTATTGATTCCTTTTGTTATTCGCAAACATGAAACAGCTAACAGTATGATTAATTATGTACACAAAAGAGAGGAAGGCTTTTTTAATTATTACAAAGAAATCCTATGTCTACGGAGCTTCCATTCGTCGAGCTTCAATTTCGCAAGGGCTCCGAATTCCCACGGTTACATCGAGCCGCGCTTAGCGAAACAATCCCTTTTGTGGCGTATATAGGAGTGTGCGAGCGCTAAGAATAGCTAAGCAACCAATTTTGATGCTTTCGGTAAAAGAAAAGGTTTAGATTACCAGTGACGCAAGAGATCCTCAGGTCTTCAAGGCACAACAACACAGCGAATATAGGCGGTGAATTATGGATAGAAGAATATACCTGCGACGATGTAGTCGTATATAATCAATTAGGATAGGAGGAGTTACAAGAGTAGATTAAGAGTAAGAAAGAAATACTAATCGATCTCTTCGGCAGATCGTGTCATTGTTTGCATCGTTTTGTAATTTATATTTTTCGATGACATAATTATTATAAAATAGATGTTAGAGGTATTACACAGATAGATATTACAATATCTAGATAAATATTAGATATTTTATATATATATATATATATATATATATATATGTATATGTATGTACATTACAATTAAAATTATAAATATCCGTACACTTGTAACTACGTTTAGCTTCTAACTCTGATTCTTCTCTTCTTACTATGATTTTGAAAATTAGCTCAATTACAAGCTCAATTTTACGAGAAACTATCGAATGCGCGTAATTGTCATCCCTTTGCGAATCGGCACGATACAATTGTCGCTTCTACTTATTAAATTTTGCGAATTTATCTTTTCTTCCTTTCTTCTTTCTAGTCGATGATCTTTCGCTCATTTTGAAAAGCCATAAGATTTTATAGATTCTATCATTCGTGTGTATCTTGATATGCTATGACTTACTGCTTGTCTGCGATGCATTCATTGCATGAATTGAATAAAAGAGTAATAATCGTGTTAAATAAAAAATATTAAAGAGACTGAAGTTCTAATAATCTGAAATCGAATTAAAACAGTCTTCCCGGTAATATTATCTGCGTGCTTCTGAGCGCTAGCTGCTTAGGGTTATCGGCCTTTTGTTTGCGTTCAAGGTCGCACATGTTTACGGACCTGAGATCTTCTAGGAAATCGCACACGACGAGAGAGATATTGGTCTCGAAATAACAGGATGAGACTTTTACACCACTACGATGAACGTACGCTCGATGAAGCGCCGATCATCCGGACAAAATTAATTGAAATTCACAGAGATTCACTCTCCGAATTAGAGAATCCGCCGGAGACTTCAATGCACGTTTCAAATTCTCGCTCGGATTTCACGAGATTCGCAGCGGGGAAACTCGGTGAATGTATGCTATCGCATCTCATTCCAGCTCCCCGCAACCCTTGAAGGTTCCCACTGTGTTTCTGCGAGAAAACAACGAGGCGAACGGTGGTGGGACGGCCGTGAATAAAATGTAAAAAAATGTCCCCCGCGCTATATCGATCGCCGCCTTCGCCGGTGGCGCTCCAGATTCAGGCGTAACGATAATTCGCTACTCTGCCGTAACGAACCGGCTCTTGGAATCCGACCGAGTACTACTTCTTTCTCTTTCTCTCTCTCTCTCTCTCTCTCGGTTCTACTTGTACAAGAGATGCCAGAACTGGCGATAGAGAAGGAAACAAGAAAGGAGGAGTAGGTGGAAGAAGGGCAGACGGGAGTTGTTTGCTCTCGTTTTTTAAGAAGGCACTCATAATCAGGCTGTATTGTTCTCAAGGAGAAACCGCCTGCCGTGAAAATGAGCTCCGTCGCCGATGTGGTGCACCTCCGTCGTCGTCGTCATCGTTGTCGTCGTCGGCGTATCGCAACGCGATTCGCTGCGCAAAAGATATCCGGCCTGACGGTGTGTGTAGAACTCTTCACAGAAGGAGTCTGAGGACTTCACGAACGGAACTTTGAAGTACCTCTATTCGGAGAATACACGAAGGTGCTCCGCGTGTATGGAAAATTGATAGCATATAAATATGTTCGTCGCTACACTTTAGTTTGAAGACAAACATTTATAGATAATAACTTCGAAAATTAACGATGCGATATTGAATTACATTTTTTATACAAAATATAAATGTATTTATATAAAAATTATAAAGATACCATGTTGTTTTATCAAAGATAGAAGAAGGAATGATTCTTCTCATTCCAAACTACCGTATTACTCCTGAAAACGCGAAAACAAAATTGATTGGTTGAGAAAAACAAGAAGACCAAAGTTTTACGCACGTGTCTTCCCCGTAATTCTATAATAATTAATTTCTTTCCTTAATACAATGGGGACCAGAAGCGAGTGTTGCGCGACTATCAGTGTCAATGTATAAGTCACGAGTTAACAAAGGTCATCACGGCGGTGTGAGGCGGCTTCATTTAAACTTCTCGAAATTAGACTCTCTCGTCTGAACTTTGGAATTGTGTTTCACAGAACGAATTGCTGGGTCAGTCCCTATACAATTTCGTTTATCCCGAGGACCATGACGAGCTCACGCGTAATCTCACGCCCGACGGGATGCAGCCGATGTCGGCGCCGTCGCCGACGGGCATCGCGCAGGTGTCCGAGTTGGCGCACGACAACAGTTCCAATTCCTCCGAGGAATCCTCGACGACAAATCACCGGACGAACGAGAGGACCAAGCGCTTCCGCGAGCAGAGACGGAACTTCAAGATCCGCATGGCGCAACGCACCAACTCCAGACGCGACCACACGCAATACGAGTGCTTCGACGTTTCGGGTCTCCTCCGACTCGCAGAAGCCTGCAAAAACGCGGACACCAATGGGAACAGAGGGAGACAACGAGGTGAGTTTTAATCCTTTCGACATCGATAGACAACTGTTATCTTGTAATAGCTTGAAATTTGGTTTCGTTACGTAAATGGAATTTGATACATCGAATAAATTAACTTTGGAAGAAAATCTAAAAAGATTTAATTAGATTAAGAATGCAGCTAGAATATGTATTTAACTTTCGTCATATTTTTTACTTTCCTCCTGTACTATTTAATTTATTGTGCCTTAATCCGTCATTCTAATTAGTTTGCATAATCTAAAATATAAATTACATTTCGCGAGTATAATACAAGAAGCGTGGTGACCGCAAGTAAGAGCGATTGTGATTGATCAGAGTACATGCTGAGTTGACTTGCTGATTCGGATAAGATACGGATCTTAGTCCTGAACTTCAGAACTTTTGTTATTCTCTGTTCCAATGTTATTCTGTTCCGCTCATCCTTTAACTTATTCATTTGCAAGTCCTTAGATAAAACATCTTATTAAAATATTGAAGAAACAAAATAATTTTATAAAAAATTATATTTTTTAAAAAACTGTGAGTTAGAAAATTGATTGATTGAATCAGTTTGAAAGATAAACCGACCATTAAATAATTTAGGTAAGTAATTTAGATCTAGGGAAGATATTTAATAGCGATTCACGAACAGATTGAGTGAACGAATATCTCGTTTACATTACTTTACGTAGCGTTTAATCTGATTACGATTCAATCGAGTTCTCGGCTACGTCGTTTTATCGTGTGGCACGGTTAACACAATAAGATCATTTCCATCGGCGAATAATCCGACTGTTGTTGCGCCAGGCAACCGCAGACGTCCCTTCCGTATAAATCAGCAATATCGTGCTTCATTATGTATTCTTTGTCGAACGGTCCGTGGTAAGCGACTCTCTCGCGCGCGTATTTCTCGGATCGATGGTCTTGTTTTATCGCGCGACACGGTTGAAAACCTGTAGCGCTGGTTTCGAAACGAGTATCGCAAATATTTACGCTACTCCTGTATTTAAATTTAGACCTTCGCCGTCGCGGACGAAGATACGTAGGCGCAGCATCACGAGCGTTTAGCGTAGACTTTTGCTTGTTTCGAAGATGAAAATCAAACGGCGAAAAGCGTTTAGAGAGATGAATGATTTGCGATTCAAAGAGATGAACTCGATGAGGGCGGGCTTCGACCGTGCTCGGTACGGATTTCTTATTATTCAGAATATCCCAAACCTGTCGCGCCACTTTTCAGTTCGCGAATTCTTTGATATATTTTGGATCTTTCCTTGCCTGAATTTAGTAGAAGCCAACATCCGATGTTCAACTTTCTATTTTTTGGCAATGAATAATCTCTCTCTCTCTCTCTCTCTCTCTCTCTCTCTCTTTCTTTCAAATAAGCTGATTTGAAATTATATTTTCATCGCGCTTGCTCAAAGGGAGTAAATATGATTTATTAATACATTTTAAATCTCACACTTTCCCAGTAATTTATTTGTCCAGGACTGATCAATATACTGAAAAAAAAAACCTGGTAATAACTACCAAATTTATTTTGTTTACCGTATTGGTGCAATATTTAGTAAGTATTATCAAACATAATAATAGTAACCAACCGTTCGATAATAATTACTAAATAAAATAAAATTTGTGTTAATTGATTGAATTTACTAACTCAATACTAATTATATTATTCAAACATTTGATTAGAACTATTTCACCCAGCATTAGTAACTAATTAGTTATCTCGGTTGATTATTATTACCAAACTCTTTTTCAGCGTTTCACCCTAAAATCTCAATCACTCTATCGTCGATTTAATTTAGAAGATAGAAGTATAAATATTGTAATCTAACGAGATAGAATCTAAAAATCGCTTCTCATTGAGTTTTTTTTATATGTATTTTATGATTGTTACAAGTTCAATTCGTTCTCAAGATAATCACTTTTTACCTTTGATTTTATCTCATCTGTTTTGCTAATTATAATACATTTGAAATGGCTCTGACAGAAACGACGGGTACCAGCAACGACATCGTTTTCGCCGGCATAGCGACTCTACCAAAGAAACGGCCCATCACCGAATTGTCGATAATGGACGCCAATAAAGACGAGTATGTGACGCGGCATCTGGTCGACGGGCGTATCATTTATTGCGATCACAGGGTGTCGGTCGTTGCCGGATACATGTCGGAGGAGGTATCGGGCCTCAACGCATTCGCCTTCATGCACAAGGATGATTTTAGGTGGACGATGATTGGCCTACGGCAAAGTAAGCTTTCTCATTTAAATGTAATTAACGCTAAATCCTTGTATTATAATACTTGGCAGCCGTCATAGTGATATCAATATCTTTTCTGTTTCCTTTCCCTTCTTTTGAGATTCGAAGAAAAATACCTAATTATTCGAATAATATGTATACTTTCATCACGCATGATTAAATTATTAAAGTTATACACTGCGATATATATTTAACAGTTAGATTAATAATGTTATATTATGCATTACGACGACATTATTTTAATACATTCAGGCTTTAGCTTAGCGCGAGCGTTTAATGTTTTGCATGCTATTTCCATAAACGATTGCAATTTAAATATGGCAACAAAGTTTATGTAAAACGATCCATTTGGAATTCAACGGGTCAAATATCGTTTTGCTCACGTAATTAATGATTTCATGATTTGTTATGCGTATTCGTAGTGTACGACCGTGCCGAAACGTGTGGCTCGTCGTGCTACAGGCTGCTCACAAAGACCGGCGAGTTCATTTACTTACGGACCCACGGTTATCTGGAATTCGACAAGGATACACAAACGGTGGAATCCTTCGTTTGCGTCAACACTTTAGTTTCGTAAGTATCATTTCGCTACTTTACAGCAGATTGGGGTAAGAGACAAGGCGATTTTGATCCGAATAACAGCATTAACGAGCAATAAACATTAAAAAAATCTTTTTTTTTTTTCAAATTATAGAATGACCATCACAGAAATTCATTTTTGTTGAGGCAATGTGTCAAGCAAAATTTTTGTTTTTATACTTGTCCTACTTTTTCACTTGCTTCAGCCGATCCTATCAAGAAAAAAAAGCTGTTTTTTTTTTTGTTCCTCAAGTGCTAAAACAAATGCGTCGGATATATCATGCAACACGTATGCAACACATATAGCAATGGGGAAACTTTGTGTGCAGGGAAGAAGAAGGTGTGCAATTGATAAAAGAGATGAAAGTAAGATTCTCTGCGACCGTGTCCGCAAATAGTAGAGGTCTGATTCGAGCTGCCGACATTAACTCACCGGGAGAACTGGTAAGTCAAGCTGTATATCATGTTTGTAAATTTAACGCAACGCTTTCATTCACAATGCATTGAAATTTCGAGCAAAAAGGTTGTTTAACAATCCGAAAAAAAATGGTTTATTAGAACTCAAACTCCCAGTCGTCGAATCCGAGATGTAGCCTCGAAGATCCGTCGCAGCTCGAGGATGCTATCACTCACTTAATCAGCGACCTACCCTCGCCGGCTGTATCGGAAGACCATTTCTCTCCTTCGCCAATGCCGCACACACAATACGTGAAGGCCGCTATATTCTCTTCTCGTATGCCTCCGGTTGCCGCGCAAGCTACCAAGATTGGCATCAATAAAATCGACCGCTGCGTTATCCAAGGCAAAGGCAAAGTAACTCCAAAGCAGGAGTCCAAACATACGCTTGAAAAGTTGATTAATCCCAGTAGCGCGGAACAAAGCCCAATATCCGATTCGGAGAGTGCGATACCGTCCGGCAAGCCTTTGTCAATGTTCGAAATGATGAACGTTGTCCACAACAACCATGACAATGTCCAGAACACCGATACGTCTATACAATCGAAAATTCTTGCAGCTCGCAAGTCTGGTAAAAGCTCCCGTATGTCTCGTAATCATATATCATATGTGGATCCTCAAAACGCGAACGTTTTAAACACGCAGAAGAAAATAAACCAGCGTAACGTAGGTATGTTGTCGCCAGACGCTCTAAACGAAGGCACTACATGCAATATCAAAATGGAACGTTGCATCGAGGAAACGTTCAATCGCCTGGAAAAACAGGAGTCCATACTACAATATTTCGACGACAGCGCGAGCGATAGTTCTATCGTTTCGTCGGGGATCGAAATGCACAATCGATGTCCGTTGAAGAGAATATGTAGCGATGAGGACCTCATGACAATGCATAATAAGAAGAGATCCAATGATGTGTACGCATCGAATGCGAACAACGAACAACAGCGCGTTTCTTATTTGAAATGCAGGTCTTTCGCGACTGAGTATCCGACGCTCTCGGACGAGTTTAATCAGTACAATGACGTCAATTCACAACCGCTAACGATGGCGGAGTCGCCTAATTCGAGTCTGCATGAAGTCGGAACAGATTATCAACAGTTGGTGGATCCGGCTGTGCCGCTAGTAACAAATCACGACGAGGAACAGTTTATCGAGTTGCAGGATCTGAAAGAGGATACATTGCTAAGGTCGGAACTGGATGCAAATCCAGGTAAATTACTAGTAATAATTTCTTCGGCGTAATAGCGAATTGAATCTTGGTCTCGGAAATGTAATGATGTAATAAACCTTAGCCTCTTAATTTCATTATAGTAGCAATTTTTATGAAAATTTCTAATTACGTATGGGAATTCTGAAAATCTTTTACTTGACAAGTAATTATATTGAGCTATCCAGCACCCTCATTACCATAGTCATTATAATAATCGTTTACTGAAGAAATAAAATATCCAATTCTATTTTCAATAGCATTTTTGAATAGTACATGGTACATCCTATACATATATACTCTATTCATATACATAAATCTCAGCTAAATTTCATTTCATTTTTCTTTCCTCAGTTAAAGTCATATTACAGCGTTATCAAAATTACATATAATTACATATAATAAATGACATATTCTTGAACACATTTTCTTTTGTTCGCAGAACTCATGATGAAGATATTTGATGGTTTGCGTAATGGATCTGCAGGTTTTGAAAGTGAGTTTATATTTTATATAACGTTTATAAGTATCTTTGGAGATGTGTATGTCTAATTAATTCTGATTTATGATTTCAGGTTTTAACGAAGCAAAAATACAACAATTATCATCTGATGATGTAAGTATACAATTGAATAAATAATTTATTGCAAATTTAAATCATTAAAAAATGTAGCTTAGATTGATTAATTCTCGAGCTAATTACGTAATATATTTACAGCAAATGGTGAATGACGAGTTAAGTCGCACATATTACCAGCTAGCAGACAGTATGGCATTGCACGACTCTCAGATCAGCATATTGGCGCGTGATCTCAAAAATCCGGCTCTCCGTGCTCAGAGAGAGAACTTGTCACAATTACAGGTACATAGGTTGAAACTAAAATAATATCGCGCGATATATTGAAATTACTTCTTCTTTCAGGCCGAGCATAATATGCAGAAGCAAATGCTTAAAACCTTACAACAGGATCACTGCAAAATGCAAGTGAACGCCAAGCAAAAGCTTGGAATCTGAGAAACGGAATGATCTCCCAGTCATTTGCGCGAAAGCCGCTTTCAAGAACGCGAGAGCTTAATGTGATCCCGAAATTGTTGTAATTAATAAGAAATAAGCTTTAAAAATTATTCTTTCCTCGAAGGACTAGAATAAAACTTTTGCGCATTCGCGCATACACAATTTGCATAATACTTCTCGATTGATTCCAATATCGTATTCTGAAATTCCTCTGTTTCGAAATTATTGAAATCATCAAGATTTACGAAATTCTTAATTTAATTATCAATGCAGCAACGAACAGAGACAACTTGCGTTAGTGCGGGCACTATAAAATTACTCAAGAAGAAATCAAGGCACTATAAAATTACTCAAGAAGAAATCAAGGCATGTTTAAGACCACAAGTGATTTATGTATTACTAAAACAGTGTGTTTGTTTCGATCTGTGTTTTTCCTCGATCAGCGGAAAAAAACTAATAGAAAGACATTGGAGAGACGAATGGAAAAAAAGAATTTACACAATACAGTCGACGCATATAAATGATTTTCTTTGTCGTTTTTTTAACTCTGTGGGATTAAGGACTTTATTGCGCGCGATCTTTTGCATCGCGCGTCTCGCTCACTAACTGATTATGCAAAAATCGTACAAAACCGTATACTGTTATTTAAAACGTTGATACATTATAAATAACAGTCGCTACTCAGGCAGATTTCCTGCGGCGATCGAGTGTTATGCAGTTGGCAATTTTCAAATTTTACGGTGTAGTGAACTTGTATATATGATATACATTCGATACATTTTAACACAGCACGGCCGCGTGTGACACTTTCCTCGTACTAACTCGCTCGCCGCGAATCCGGTCGAGCTTGAATGCTACCTCTGCGATTACGTATTTGTATCGGATGGATACAAAACCAGTCTCACTTATTTCTTTATTCTATCGATTGTAATTGCGAACTTATGATGTTATATATTAATAATACTCATAATGCTGACATCTTTTTATAATTATAAAAGGACGTCACTCAAAATGTGAAAAGAATTTGATAATTTTAATGAATGATGTTTTAACTTATCGCGTCTTGTGTAAATTTTATTGCGTATTTATGTGAAAGAACAAAAATAATTTTGTAATACTAAATTTAGGGATATGTCTATAGGGTTGCCACACTATAGACCGAATTTGTTCTACTTTTAGGACAGTTTTACAACTGCATGTACCTGAATTCCATTTATATTTAAATGTTCTGTAATGTTTGGAAATTGAAAATCTACGTTACATATTATTAAAAAGTGATGACAAATATAAAATTAGTTATTAAAAATAAATCTTATTTTTTACTTGGTTAACCCTTCCCCCTCGGCACGATTGCCTTGTACATGGTTTTACTTTTAGATTCTACTTTCAATACTTTTAAAATGTGGTAACCCTAAATATATCTCTAAATTTTATTAAATTATCGTAAGTGCAATAGAGAATCTTTGAGAGAATATATTTTAATTTTGCAACATAAAAGCATTAAACGTATACAAAATAAGTATAAATGATACATTTAAATCGACTCATATTATTATTTAATCAAATTTCTCATAAAAGCGCATCAATCTGCATAAACAAAGTTTTATTATATACACAAAATTTTAATATGTTTCTTTTGCTTGAACGACTTTTTATTATGTTCCACTGGCCTTGCTATCCATCCAATATTATGTTACGCAAATATACATGTTAATAAACGATATTTTTATTTTACCGTTGATTGACTTCCGCATTAATAATGAATTGCGTGGAAGTGGACACGATTGACGTATATGTGTATCAGTTATTGAGATAAAATACATATTAGACAATCGTGTTGTCAACAATTACTTATGATGCAGGTCAACGTGAATATAAACATTGTATGAATCATAAAAGTGTTTAAAAGATATTAATATAAGAGAGTGACGGAAATTGTATACTTGTCAACGCATTCAGCACTGGCACTTAACAGATCTACAAATTTATTTGAATTCTACATGTACAGGTAATGTAAAGGCTGGTCCTGTAAATAAAAATGTTAAACCTGATCTCAGATGGCGACAGTGTTTCTAAGCGTTTCTTTTTTTTTCAAACAAAAATTATTCATCAAGCATCTAGAATGTATATCTGTTACTTGCAACCATGTGCTGTTTCGTATTAGGTTAATAAAAAGATTCATTTTTTTTCTACTGTTATACTAAAATGACGAACTAATCTGAAACATACGAATTTTTTGATCAACTTAATACATATAAGTTTTTCATGCTTCTTTGTTCTGTTACCGTACATCTGTAAGACTTGGAATTTCATTGTCACTTGTAAAAAATACAATGTAACAATATATATATACATACATATGTATGTATGCATGTACACACAATGCATACACACAAATGCCATGTATATATACATGTATATATACTCACATTATTATATATTCATTGTAAAAAGTTAAAAAGTTAACTCGTTTTTAGTGTTACATTGGTGTCGAGTGAGGAAGTCAAGATTATTGGTCAGTAAAGGCCTCTACATAATTACTATTGTTATGTGTAATGCCGAAATTGTGAAGTTTAAAATAACCTATTTCTCTTGTCAGCTTTTGGGGGAAAGGCTTGACTACTTCCTCACGCTGAGCATTCGTCTTTGAGAATCTATGTTTTTAAGCGGAAATCCACCGCTGAAAAAAAAAGGAATATCTAATCGACTTGTATGTACGAAATTCACATTCGCATAATTAATGACCATGCGTAAAACGAGCATCAAATCGGCTCAACATCGCTCTTGATGCCCAATTTCTCTCGCGGTCTTATAGTACAAACGACAAGTTTAAACTGTCTGTGTTCAGTGTACCTCATCCTCTTCTCTCTTTCTCTTCATACTGTCATCGTGATATTAATATGTTGTATGGCTTTAAATATATCAGTTTCATTGTGAATATATGCATGAATTTAAGACATTTAAAACAAAACCTGTTTAAAATATATATATATACATTTTTTTTTTAATTGCGCATGAACATACGAGAAAATAATATAAGTTGGTCGATTTAAACAGGAAATATAACAGTATAAAGATAAGTTTCTTTTTCGGAGTTCAATTTTTGTGATTTTTCCGTATGTTTACAATATTTTTATAAAATTATTTATGAGAAATAACATTTAAAAGATATTATTATTGGAAAAAATTGAATATCAATTAATCGAATATCATTAATTTTTACAATATGCGCCATTCTAAATTGAAATAAGTTATGAGAAGCCAACCAAACGTTACTACAATTTGTATGGCACACTGTGCATTGTAGTCATTTAAGAATTCATTCATGTTACGAAATGGAGTAGAGGCATCTAAATTTGTCCAGGATGGAATTGTGTGTATAATTTTATTATACACAGAGAAAATTAAATTACTTGTATATGTGCATGGCCGCACATGTTAGAAGGTGTTGTTATAACAGGGATTGAGAAGAAAGAGATCCTCTAAACTCCTTTATCTTAAGGTAACTAAAAGAGATATATAAAAAAAACGGACGGCTGCTCGATATTTATTGGAAAAAAGTGGATACCAATGCAACACAGACGGCTCTACGGTTCATTATACGCTAAGATAAGAAATTCAACTTTATATATACCGCTGTAAATATATACATTGCGTTATTATATTTTATACTCTGCTTATTGCACATAAGTGGCTTTTCGATTTCTTTCTATAAGGAGCGAGAGCAAAGGCGATTAAGTATGTACCTTCCTCTCACGTCTCCATATATTAAATACAGAATGTGGTAAACGTCGGTGTCATTTGAATCTTCATAGCGATTTATATAGTTTAATTGTTATTATTGTTTTTTAAAAACACGAGAATTTTGAAGATTCCTATTTGGGGGATGAGGAATATCCCTTTCATAATGTTTTTAAGAATGTTATAAATTACATCGAGAGTTAAATCTTTTTAAGCTTTTCTATCTTTTTAATTTATATTAATTTGCAGCGAAGCTCATATCGGAGCAGGATATGTATAAGCGGTTATTCGATCAATTATTAAGATGAGTTTAATATTGTATTGTAAATGCTCAGATATTGAAGATCGTACTTGCACTAGACATACCGACGCGAAGACTAATTGTAAATTTTCACGATAATGTGTGTATGGCTCGTTGAATACTGCGCGCACATTAAGAGAGTTGTTTTTCGTAAAATGGGACAACAAAAGTTACAGTTTATACTTGCCTCTTCTGCAGATTGCTCATACATTATTAGTTAACACTTCCCGTTAGCTTTATCATTTTAAACAGAACGATGACGAATATATAAGCTTGTGAAATTATTTTGAATGAATCTTAGCCGGCCGATAATTATAATGAGCGAAGACATTTGTAAAAAGATTTCCAATATATAATCTCAGTGTTTTTTGCTGTTAAGAATTATGTAAATTTCGATAAAGTTATTGCGAAACGTCGAATTCGCGTTGCGAGCTATTCTAATAGAAAATCCACCGCCAAATTATTTGACATCTTCGACTTCATGTATCTTTTATTTTATTTTATTTTATCTTGAATGTTTTTGCTATATATGTATATTAATAACGCATCGTTGATTTCATCATGACTCTGTATGTTGAGTTTTTTATTTTATATGTAGTATATTTTGTCAGAAGGCACACAAGTCCAGAATATTTTAATATATCTAGAATTTTTTATAATGAATGGATTGTATTAAAATGTATTAAAATAGATATTTGTTAATGTTTGATTACTTATTTGATTAATTATTACGTTGGTTAATTATTACGTTGGTGCTTATGACATCACAACATAATGTGTATGGGTTATAAAAACGACTATATAAATATTTTATTTCTCCTTTTTTCTACTTTATCTTAGAGGTGGATCATTCTTGCCAAGAAAGAATGTAAGATAACAGGAATCACGGAGATACGTGTCTGTTGTGAACGAGTAATTTAAAGAAATCGCGCAGAGATTTATAAAAATGTTTACGGTCGAGTTGCTTAGAAACGATGTAGATATTTATTTGACTCAAGAATTATTGAGCATGATAAAACTCGTCAAAGAAAATTGTAAATAAGAAACAATTTGTTTTTCCAATTGGATGAACTTTTCGTTTTTGATCAAAAACTAATAACTTAACTTATAGTTTGCATAAATTTGGCTAACTTATTCTATATTTAATAGCGAAATAAGAGATATGCGTGCATATATGAAAAAGAGAAAAATATGTAATTGTAAACAATAAAAAAATATAATGATGAGGAGGATCATATACATGTACAGTTATCGTGTCAAGACTGAATTATTAAGACTTCAAGAAGGTGGAACATTTTTGTAAATAATACTGCCTCTGGAAGAAATATATGTAGAAATTATATGAACATTATGGAAGTGTCGATTATCGTTTGATTTATATTTGACCCTTGTCTTCATTTATAAATCTTCATTCATCTATAAAACAAAAAAAGCACACCATTCCAAAACGTTAATATCACGAGTTTCTTTTTTTTTTTTAATTAAATTAACAGACTTGTAAAATAATTGCAGAATCAATTGGTTTACAAATTAAACCAACTATATGGTAAAATAGGATTTCGTCGCTTCAGATATAATAATGCATAATTGAATCGAAGCGATTTCCTCCGATGGATTCAAATTTTTATTACGATAAGAAGATTAGAAAAGTCAATCGATATTTCTAATATATTTAGGTAATTGCTATTAATCATTATTTAATTGGGCAAAGAATTGTCGGATATAAATTTATTGAAAATTCTCGCTCGTTTTCCATCGCACATCACTTTTATTTCATTCCATATGTCTTAAAGAGATTCAAAGGAAATTATTGTAAATCAAAATAGTAGAGACTCGTATGCGATGTTGATACCGTAGCTGCACGAGAAAATAATCGAAAAGGCACGGTATTTCGAGGCGATCCGAATCAAAGGCACATATAAACGTTTTGCGTACCACGGTTAGTAAATGAAAGCCTCTTAAAATGAGAAATCATTGTAATTTGTCTCTTAATTTTTATTCAATATAATCAAGGCGTGTGGATCGTATTTATCTAACATGCACCAAATCCCAAGTAAGACAACGCACAGAGTTCATATTGTCGAGGAGATATATAAATTGTACAGACAAGACGCTGCCGCGCGAATAGGAGATCCCAGTTACGAAATCGTAAGATTTTATTGCAAAATAATTTTAATCCTTTAATCCTGAATAATGATATAAAAAATGTCATATTAGTGATAAAAAAAATTGATGTTAAGTTCTTTCGAAATAACTAAAGATTTGCAAATAAAACATTTTAGAGATTATCATATTTTGTTAAATCAGTTAAAACAAAAAAATGCCAATAGCGCTAGTCAATGGATCTTAGTCATAAATTTTAATGCTAATATTATTATTGTGTAAAGATTTTTAATACATTAATCAGTTTATAAATTGCGCATCATTATTTTCGGACTTGAAACATAATTCTAAACAGAAGCTAGAATAATAATATCCGTTTTAACAATTTGTTAAATTGTTAAAACGGATCACGCAACCAAGTTGATTACAATCATCCATTTGTCGGTGAATTGCAATTCGATATTAGTTCAAGACCAATGGAACACTGATAATAGATAATTTATGCGACTGGGACATCATACACACGCTCTGCCTACGCAACGTCCTGATAAAGGCAGTGTGAAATAGCGAACTGAATAAAAACAGATATCGAAAGCGATAGGACATCGATAATACTGCTCGTCACGATTGCACGCAAGTGATATCGCTTTCCGTTCTTATTTTTCTATCGTCTTGCATTTCCGGCAAGCTGTACGTACTTGCAATTTGGTTCATATTCTGCGTAAATCGCTGGAAACGTTGCTATGCAGCGCAATAATGATATTTCGAATACAGAGGCTCATGTACGTTTCGATAACATCGTTTTTTTTTTCCTTTTTTCGCGCGGGTGCAAACTTTACTTGTCGTCTTGTACAGTGAAACTTATGATCGATGAGTCTCTGCCGCAAAGAAAGATAGAAAAATATACGAGTTTCTAAATAACGACGCGCCCACGCGCGGGGCACCGTTTTCTAATAATAAGAACAATACAGTCGGAGACCGTTCTAGACTATTCGTTGCTACGAAGAATGCCATCAGCAAGAAGCACATCCGATACGCGCCGAAAGTTAAGCCTTTTCTCAAATCGCTCTAGCTACGATTTCTCGCTAAACTCCGAATGATCCAACACTCTCATTCTCTATTGTCATTCCCTTTTCCTATACGTCACTAAGCGGATTAACTTGGTCGTGGAATCGGGGTTTTAGGAATTAACTCGCTATCGATTACCAAATCTGCTTATTAGAGTCATTAACTTTCTTCGGGCACGACGCGACTATCGTGCTCTCTTCCGATCTTAAACAGGAACGAAGTTTATTTAAATAATAAAATGTAATATCTTTTGATAATTCGATGAATCGTGATATTTAACCGTCTAATTGCCAAATTGTTGTTGGAATTAAAATTAGTTTTACACCTTCCAATTTCTTCATGTTTACTTTCGACCGTTTTGATGAAATTTAAGTGTTTTAAAAAAATATTTTAAATATCAATAAATCTTTTGTAATATTTACTATTCTCATTTTATTTTAAAAATTAATATACATACAGCTCTTTGAACAAGTATATAGCAAAAAATATTTTACTCAAGTTTACATCAGAAGTAATATGTTCCTAATTAGGAACATTGGCGGTTAAACGGTTAAGATTACTTGTAGAAATCGCTCTATTTTCAATTATGAAAAAATATAATTTCGACAATGAAACTTCGCAATTGAAAATAGATCAATTCTCATCAACTATTAAAGCATCAGCATTTATCTTCATTTACTTAGTCAGTTTTATATTCGTCAATTTTATATTTGTCAGTTTTATTCGTATCGTTCTGTCATTGTTTTATTAGTAGAAACTAAGGAATATTAAAAATATATTTTAATTCCATATGAAAACATCATTAAAATATCATTTTCACCGATGTCCACACAATGTCCATAAAAGTAAATTTATAGTTATTTAATGAAAATTATTTCTTCTCTTTTATTGTATGTAAAATCACGAAAAAATCGATAACAAACGGCAAATAGAAAGAAAAATGATAACGAGATAATAAACTATTAACGGAGGCTCGAGCTCGTCGTGACGCTTCCCAAAATGTTCCGTACACATAGATATACATATATTCAATATATGTATAAATTGGGTGTTTGATTCGCGTTTATTATTTTATATCTACAACTAGCGGGCGATATATACAGGGATTAAGGGGGGAAGTGAGATTTATCATTTTCTCCGCAACCACTATAAGTCAAATTAAGAGCAATTTATTCAATGTAGATGTCCTCTATCGGGAAAGCAGTCTCGATGAATTTCGTGTAGAACCGATGAAAAGCGCGTCTGGAAGAAGAGAATCTCGAGTTATCGTCCTTCTACAAACAGTGGATTATTCGCTCTTTTCAAGATCTTTTTAGAGAGAGAGAGAGAGAAGGAGAGAAAGAAAGATTCAGAGAAAGATATTTAAAAAATTTTAACTATAATATATAGACTATATATTACTAAATTTTTAATTATAATATAATATATAGTTGACTATAATAAAATGATGTAACATAGCACTGATAATAATTTTAAAAAATTATGAAGTAAAAATCATAAATCGAAAATCGAAATAAATCGAAAAATTTTACATTAATGATTTTACCCAAAGTAACATGGACCAGTTCAAATTTTCAGTTCATCTCACAACAATTTAAAAAAATTTAGTTTTTGGAGAATGAAGCTCACCCAACAGCTTCGGCGACGGGTCTTGTGGATTCTTGACCGATGAATACGTGGCAAGCGAACCTCTGCAGAGTGGGGTGCTTCGTGATGAAGCCGAGGTAGCGATGATCGCGAGGGTGAAACGCACAGAACGATACATTCTTCAGCGAATAGAAATAATCGTGACAAGGACCCTGACTTTTCTATAAAAACACATTGGCAATCAAAAACTTTATGATTTTCTCCTTTTTTTTTTCAATACTTACATCTTAATGCGTAAAAACAATTAATTGTACATGCATAATTGGCCTTAATTAAATAATGTCTTGCTACTAAAATAATCGTGCAGAATTAACGTAATTCTCTTATAAATTGTTTATAAAAAAATGTGACAAATTCTTTCTAAATAATATTTAAGATATTAGGAAGCTTAGAATTTGAAACGTTTGCTAATTGTGAGAATCAAAATAAATAGTTTTGTATATTGCGCGTATGAATGAACTTCAATCGATCGCAAGAAGATACTCACTCGCGGTTTACTTCTATCGACCATTCGAAGACCCTGATCGGATACCTCCAAGATGCAGCTCTGTGAGACAGGTGGATCCTGCGAGGAGTTGCGAAGGATCCTACGCACCGCCTGGCAAACTACTCCTGTACCTTTATGCGCCAAGGTTTCCACCGAGCCTAAGTAACCCAAGAGATATCTCTCTCTCTTCACTTTGGGCGCAGTAGGATCGAAGTCACTGTAGTCCATGTCGACCGCATAAGCCGATGGAAAGATACCTTGTCGGCCCGTCCTCAGATTTACGCCTAATTGCGAATAACAGAAGGATAGAATCTGTCAATACTAATTCCAGCATTAATTTCATTTTCTCCTTTATTTTTTATTTTTACAGACACACTCAAAAAATTAACAGTTACACACAAGTAGATTAAAAACCCAAATAATAAAATATGTCCAAAAATATTTGAAAGGCAACTGAAAAATGAAGTTTTTTTTTAAACATCTCTACATCTTCTAAATATTTATTGCTTAAAAATAGTTATCTTTGTGTAATATGAAGTAAATAATTAAAAATATTGTATTATGGGATAAATAATTAGACTATTACATGTACATATATTGCACGTGAAATGTTACTGTCATTGTCAGAAATCTGAAGAAATCGACTCGATTTTTCATTAGACAAATGAAGGAAAAACATATATTATTAAAACAAACTCGATATTGTAAAATAGATATTTCTACGCACCTTCACACCAGAGATCATCGGCCTCCTTTTGCACGTATATCGGATCTCCAATTTCAAGATCAATTTCGTCATGATGCCGCGATATGAACTTGTGCAGGCCTCGATGCGTTGCCTCGAGCAGTTCCAGTTGGGTAAAAGGTACGCCTCCGCTTCCTTCGGAATGAAAAAGCGAGCAAGTATTGATTCTGAGAGTTATTCCGATAAGTTCGAAAACTATGACATGAACAACAATTCCTAGCTTTCCAAACTAAGGCAATAGAATCGCCAGATTATAGCGTAGCTTTGCAGAAAATTCCAAGCATAAAATTTGAAGTATAAAAATACGAAGCGTATCGTAAAAATATCATGTGAAAAAAACGATACTTTCTCTCGAATTTTTTATAATTTTGCTTCTCATTAGATTAAAATTTAAATCTAATAGCTGAATTATTTAACAACAAGAATTAATTAAATTTTAATTAAATTTGCAATTTAAATAAAAAAACTTGATTCATAAATATCCAAGTAGATTTCCAAGTAGACTTTGATTTTTAATTTTATTATCATGTATTACATGTATAATGAAGGGAAATAAGTTACATAAATAAAATTTAAAAATTAATAGGACTTAGAATTAAAAGAATAGAATCAAAAGAAAGAAAAATTAACAAATGTTCAGAAATATCTAAAAATATTATATATATATATTATATATATATGTTTAAATAATACAATTTTAACAATTTCAGAGATGTTAATTTTATATTTTATAAATCAGTAAATTTTACGTATTGCACGTATAAACCATACAGAATCATTTTTAACGAATGACAACATATTTACAATTTTCTTTATTTTTTCAATTATCTTTATTTTAGTTTCTTTTAATAAATTCCAGTAATTCATTAGATCTAAGACAGATCTAACGAATTTACTAATTGACTAATTTCTTATTTATATTTGTAATAGTAATTGCAATAGTAATATTAATGCTCTATCTAAGAAGTAAATATTCTTTCTATCTATATTCTGTGTGGTAATTGAGTCAATTAATTTAATCTGATACAAGGGCGAAAATACGATCTTTCGGGAAAGATCGTGATTACCTGGGGTGCTGCTGGGCGATACCGAGTCCGTGTTTTGCAGAGTATTGCATGGTATGGGTGACACGCTTTTGGGGCCATTATCAGGAGAATGAGCGGTAGAATGACCGCTGTCCGTAGCCATCCTCTCGCTGTCGGGCGAGCTGTCCTCGTGGCGGAGTCTGGGATGACATTTCCTTAAGACAAGATGAGGCCGGGACGATGTCGAGCCGGTGGCGGCATTCAACTCGTCTGCCAGCGAGGATGACGTCTGTAAGGACGTCTGGCACGTAGGCAAAGCTGAAACGGCATCGGAGAACATCAACACGCGAAATTCTTTTTCTTTTTTTCAAAGAATTTTAAGCTACTATGTGAACTTGACACGTTTTTGAAATAATATTCAAGTAAAATACGTCAATCTACGAAACAGCACAGTTTATCGCGAATGAAAAACGCTGCTCTACAAGTATTTCTTATAGAGCTGACATGATGCAAGTGGACATCTGGATTTTCTTTCACTGCGGTCGCGACAACATGATCGGTTTCTTGGTATACAAGATGCATGTGTGACATGGTGACAAGTGTGACAGATGAAAATGATATAGCTGATACTTATCATTCATTGTATATAAGCGATTAAATTCTAAGATATATCGTAAAAATTATATTTACTTTACTATATTGAAATCAAACAACGCATTAAAATATATTAAAATGATGTGCATATAATGATATGTGAATATTATGTAACAAGATACCTAAAATTGTAAAAAATATTAATAGATTAATTAGATTAATTTATTTATGATAGCAGATTAATGAAGTTCTGTAAAATTGCTCCAAGATAAAAATAAAATAAAAGTAAATAAAGTGTATTTTGACAATTTTGTTTAGTTTTGTAACTTGTTATTTGTATGTAAAAATAATATCTAAAATTTAAGTTTACTTTCTTATTCTTATGTTTAAAATTAGTAATTAATAAAAAATAAAAACTCCTATATAAAGCTATTATATAATTTAGCACACATTAATTCTGTGATAAAAAATAATTTTACAAGAATAATTTAAGAATAATTTATGTAATAGAAAAATCATTATTTTCTTGAAATAAATAAATATAATTGGAAAAACATTTGAATTAGTAAAAAAATAAAAATTATATTTAATAAACAACTTGCAGAAAATATTCTTGTTATAATTAATATATAATGATAAATAATTTTTTTTATAAGGGAATTATGTTCTGCAAATACATACAATTTTTTATTTAAAAAAATGCATTTACAGTTGTATGCAAACTAACGATTTACTAAAATTAAGACTTTTCTTTAGCATTTTTTTTTCTCAGTGTAGTATTAAATTACACCAGTTCAGCTATCGGAACTGTAAATGTAAATGTAATACAAAGAAATTCTGTCATCAGCCAGACTTCTCTTATTATCATTGAACATGTGTTCGTGCAAAGCCTTCCTTACATTTTTTGTTTTTAGGAATTTCCGGCAATCTTCGACGTCTGCGCTCGGTGCTGCCACTTCCGGGTCGATTTGATGGCACGTGCTCCGGCGTAGGCCAGGAGCTCAAACTGGAACACGAATCGCCGACATCACTGACGACACTATCTCGGCCACCGTTACCGGATACAGTACCACCCCCGCCCGGTCCTGGTCCGCCGCCGCCTACCGATCGACCCCTGCTGCTCAGTCCACCGAACAAGCTAATGTCATCCAAGGTAATCGTATAGTGAGCTAAACTATCATTTTTCATGCTGCCTATTTTCATTCTTCAGGAGAATCAAATAAAAGGTGACTCTTATACTCTTCGTTAGAAGTAGCGAAAAGATTTCTCGTCATGCACGTTGGACTAGAGTTCAGAAGAGTTCAAGAGTTCAGACTTGAGAATTAACTGAATTTTAATACTTAAATTATAAGAAGAAAAAAAACAATAAATTATAAATGTGTTAGGACATACAGAATTTCACTATGTTTCACGTATTTATAATTAATTCTTTTTTAATTATAATACACAATTTAATAATGAAATAAAAATTAAATTATTTATTGCAAAAAATAATAATGTATATTCTAAAAAATTCAAGTAGTATAACATATTAAAATTATACGTATACAATGTACATATAATCTGAATTCTTTGTCATAAACAAATCATTTATTTTAAGTATAGAAAAAAAAGTATATTAAAAAAATTTTCTTGATGTGATTGCGATGTGACATAGATTATATAGAAAGTTATAGACACAATAATAGATAGAAGAGATGAGAAAACCCGCGCTTAATTGAAAGGAAAATATTAAGAGTTTAGAAAATGCTATATTACATCAATCATCGTCTGCATGCATGCAACACAGTTTCCAACCGCCGTGGTGGGCGATACTTAATTAATTATTACGAGCGTCTCTGCACGACGCGAACTATTTCTCTCTCGGACTATTTCTGAAAGCTTCAATTATTTTTAACAAGGTCAGACTGAGATTATGGTGTTACTGTAGATTACTATGAATGCGATGATGCACATCGCTCTGTATGTGGATGATACCATTGTGGATTAAAGTACAATTGCATTTGACAACGTATAGCATAAGCAGGACACGTGGAATAAATTATAATAGTTGCAACACAATTCTTGCTGTGCTTGTCACAAAAATTTTATGGCAGAAATTTCTTTCTTTCGCAAAAAATTCTATTCTTTATCAGCAAGAACTCAAATTGACGCGGATATTCTGTATTATTAATAAATCTAATCATCCTTTTATTCATTTTTTTATTTCCTGCAAGTTAAAATTCTCTCGCTTTAATCTCTTAAATGTTTTTACCCTCCTTGCTTCGAATGCTTCCATTAAAATATAATGTTCAAGTGTTACAAATTTTATTCAAGTCAGTATCAATCAAAAATAAAATTCTTCATCAATTTTCCTTTCTTAAGGACTATTAAGAAAATATTAAAAACGTGCAAAGATAATTAGTGACAAATAAATAAACACTTACGACGTTACCAACCTAAAATCGCTGTCAGCTATGATCGAGCAATGATGATCCAGCTCCTCATCGGGGGTGGTGTTCCCGCTTTGATTGTCGTGCCGATGGATAACAACGACTTCCTCGTCTTCGGAGTCGCCGGTGACGACGTCGCAGGATCTGCCGACCTCTCCATCGCTTCCTTGCGAGGAAGTCGGCGAGTCATCGATCATCACATCATGTACCAGCCTAAAATTATTAAATACGCGAAAATTATATAAAAATTATGTGATATGATTTAAGCGAGGCGTAAGTGTTATAATAAAAAATAAATGAGCTGTATGACAATGAGCTGTCTGACAACAAATCATTCTCTAAATATGTAAGAAGGCGGAAGTATGATAGACAATAATTAATTTATTCTTCGCAAATAGCAATTATTGCACATCGGGTGTTTTTTTATTTTTAAAATACGCAGAAAATATAATAATGAACTAAAACATTGCTAATAATATAATGGTAATCACAACATATAAAATAGAATTAATGGCGATACTGTTTCTGGCGATCTAGCATAAAAGCAATAGAACAAAAGTTGTTTATTAAAATTAAGAACTTGAAAAATATCTTTCCGTTTTATGCTTTTTTATTTTTGTCTATTACATTGCGCCATTTATCACGCCATTTAGATACATACAAATAAATGCACAAATAATTTTATATATAATGTTCGTGAAAATTAATAAAAAATGAAAATTGCAAATAACTTGTACTCTTTCATAAACGGAATCTTGTTGAACAGAATCCCGTTTATGAAAAAGTGATTTGAGGGTGTTGTAATATCGAAACTCTCATTAGAAGTATTTCTCTTTCACACTCTTCAAATATTTGCACTATAATTGACAGATAACATTTTGTATCTAGTTGCTTATTGATTTTATAAAAGCTGCATTTAAATAGATTTAATAAAAATGTAGATAATAAATGAAAGGCGATTTATTAATTTCGCACACTCTGTTTCGAAATGCGAGCAAATTGGATCGAAAATTAGATCGGAAATAATTGCAGATGCTACACTGTCGCGTATCGATCTTGCTTTATTTTTACAGCTACGGACAGTGACACGTTTGATTCATCACAGACGTATTTGCAGCCTGATCTCACATGATTCGGTGAGAGACTTCATACAGACATCCGAGAGACTTCATACAAAAATGTCAATAACCGTATAGAAAAATCTAGTTATACGTCGCCATATTTTTTGGACTGATAAAAAAATGACATGGCGCGTTTGTACTTACGCATATTGCTTATATTAATCTTCTATTTTTAAGACCGAAATATATATCTTCATTAGAACGTTCTAAATCTCGCGTGATCGAAATACGTAATTATACAAACATTACGTTTATGAAAGCAATCGCTATATTCAAAATTATGCAATTTCATCTTACGCTGTGTAAACAGGATCATCGGTTGCGATAAGAGAAGTAATATCGTACGTATGCATCAACAAAAGATCACTGTAGATCACATCCGTCATAGTTGTCTATACGCGCATCGCGTTGCAGTCTCACGAACTCGTATCCTTGTGTCACTTATGTTCCAGGATCAATAATTTTAAAGACATAATACGACTTGGCGATTTCTCTATAGCTTTCAGCCTGGTCGGATGCATCTGCGAATCCGACATTTTATAAGTCCTTTGAGTCGTGACACAAATGTACATATCGAAATAGGTATGCATTTTGCAACCCCTGCATAGTATAGTAACATTTCATCATTATTCTGAATAGAAATGGAAAAGATGAGACGATAACGTTGCTCTGGTATATAGTTTCACTTTTTCTAATTTTATAGACGCCATACATATAGATGTCTTATAGAAGATTCTGTATAGATTGCTATATTTATGTAGAAATATAATATTTTATATATATATATATATATATAAATTTTTAATAATGTAAAAATAATTTTAATATTGAAGGATATCACACATTGAGTTCATTGACGTGGGAAATTAAAATGACTCATCCTCAAACAGCGTCTGATCTACTTTTTGAACTTCAATTCTGATTGAAGATGTTTACAGTTTATTACAGTTTATTAAGATATAGAGTATAAATAAATTATAGTTGCATTTACAGAATAAAATTCATTGAAAGAAACAACAAGATCTTAATAAATATATACTTCAAGAAATTAATAATATTAGAGATATACAATTTTTTTAATTTACAAATTACTAGTTCTGTGCGTATAATATTAAACATATAATGCTTCAAAAAAATAAATTTTAGCGTATATTTTTTGTAATTATAATGTACATTGATATTGTATATAGATAAAACAGTCCAAAATTAAATTAAGTTTAGTCAAATTGCTTAATCTCGCCAGTTTTGTCAAATTATTTGGAATAATGTGTTATACAAAAATTTTCATATACTAGCCCATTATTAAACTATCAACTTTCGA
Organism: Cephalotes varians; assembly: GCA_037157785.1. Lineage (NCBI taxonomy): Eukaryota > Metazoa > Arthropoda > Insecta > Hymenoptera > Formicidae > Cephalotes > Cephalotes varians. Next base: position 685,297 of record JANQDE010000016.1, on the reverse strand, counting down.
TCTCATCAATGTGGTGTCTGCTATCTACAATCTACATTATCGCACCCCGCACATTTCGCCAAGTCCACTCGGTAACGATACATGACCCGCGATACATTTTTTTAACTTCTAATGAATTCTTGGACTTGATCTTCATGCTTCATGCTTCCGATATCTAAATAATCTCCTCCCTTTGATTCCTAACTGCCGCTTTCTGTTTCGTCGCAATCTATGTGTGTCACCGTCGTAATTCTTATCGTATCGCTATCGTGTCATCTGTTCGAAGACAGATTCGCCTACTCACGTGTAGTTGGAGAGCGGTGCCTTCAGGTGTTGGGGCAGCCTCTCGAAGTAGTGCCGAAATTCCTCGAATTCGCTGTCGGCCATCGTCACGATGTTCGCAAGGATGAGGTACAGAGCAGGGGTCGATTCCGAGGGCGGCCGTGACGGCCTGGAGAAAAGCTGCTTGTTACAATCCCCAGGAAATGATACGGGATGAGATGTCGCTTACGTCGTCGTCGACGTCGCTTCGACGCCGCGCGAACCCGACGCAACCCCTATTGATTCCTGCGTGGCGAACGTCGCGCGCTTGCTCATTCGCGAGGGTGGACGGGAGTCGGTTCTCGAGGAAGAAAGAGAGAAGGAGAAAGAGAGAAGGAATCAGAGGGTGAATGTTTGGCTGCGTATTCTCGTCTCACATTTATTGTTAAATGCAATGTCTAGAATATCGAATGTAATTTTTACATTAGATAAATAGAAGTTAGAATTCTATTGTTAAATAAGAGTTATTAATGCCAGTCTTAGTTTCTGTTTGCTTTAATTCTTTTGAAAGATTTAATTGCTATGTTTAAGTTGAGATAATTAAGATACGATAATTTAATCAACATATTCCATTTTTGAAACAAGAATTTTATTATAAAATTATATAGTTTTAATGTGATAAAATAAATCTTTTGCTGCATAATTTTCAAATATTTACGAAAAGCATTGTAGAACCTGTGAGATGGTTGCATGTATGCACACCGTAAAAATGGACCAGGACAAGTCTTTGTTTGAACATTTGTGGATCTAGCGCGTCGCTGGTCGATATACATTACGCAATGAAACATTTATCAGCGGGGCACATAAATTCCAACTCCGGGAGAGACGAGTGTAAACTCTCGGGAGTAACTCGGGAGTAAACTCTTGGAATTCGCATTGGAGAACGACACAGAACTATATAAAATTCCGAAGAGGCGGCTAAATATTTTACAGTCATCTTGCAATCGATGTTTTGCGCTTATACACTCATACTGCAAAGATGCGGTAAAGATTCATCTTTCGTCAGCATTCCGATAATTCATCGAAAATTTTTAGTGCATTTCGTTAAATAACACACATGTAAAAATATATAAGTCATAAATCGACTAAACTCTCTTTCATGTATTAAAATTCGATTTCTTCGAAACTTCAATCAATACAAATCTCAGTTACATCAATTTCTCCGTCCTAGAACTCTTTAGAATGACAAAATAAATCAAACTGTTAAACACGCGATTGAAATTAAGTTAACTACTTCAATAAAATCGATAATTAAAAGTATAATAAATATTTTTTATTTTACGACATAGAACTTCAAATAACATTGTAATTTTAATAACCATTATAATAAAGTTTCGATAGCGTGTTGCCAAAATTAAATTGCATCACGTGCATAATTTTATTTTCCGAATGTCTGTTCGCAATTCCGCCATGGAGAACATTTTTCATTCTACAATCCCTACAACCATTTTTCTCACATCCGCCCCCGGTTTCTAGAATCACCGATTATTCCTTTCATTCGTGCTGAGAGGCCGCTCGGAAAGGATCTTCTTGTTTGCTGTTCGATGAATAGTCATTATTTTCTCCATCGCGAGGACTTCCTGCGCGTTCGGATCCTTTCGCTCGATTAAAAAATTTCAATCGATTTTTTCAAGGCCACTTGGAAAGGAAGAATGCGTCTCGCGAGAGTGAAGCAACAGGCTATCGACGTCTATCGAAAGGCAGCAATGTAACACAAAAACGCAATAAAACGTAAATGTTAAGAATAAAAAGTATATTAAAAACCTTCGGATTGTAGGATGAGGAAAAATATGATATGAAAGTGACAGAAATTGTATAATAAAAAACAAAAATGTAATCATACGCAGAACAGAAAAATTTATAAAATAATAATTTGGACGCGAAACTATATGTCTTTTTAATAAATATTATCTCCATTTGCAACATGTAATCTTATTATTCGAATATAAAAAAAGAGAGATTGCTAAATCGAAGATGTAGATATAATTTGAAACTGCAACAATTAAATATTTTTATTATACGAAGAAGAATATCTTTGTTAATGTAACCTCGAGGAAAAATTCAAACGATACAAGTCAAAGAAATCGACGGTATCGACTGCGTCTGACCTAGTGGCCTTTACAGCGGGATAGGAGACAGAAGCTAAATTTGTGCCAGGCATATCCCATTGAAACTTTCCCATTTGATTCCATAGTCGACTTCTTGCCGACGACATATCGCCTCTGATAACTACGTCGTGCCCTCTTCAACTTCGTCGCCATATCGCGGCGCTAAAGGATGTACTGGCGATGTCACTGGCACGAAGGGATGGATGCGGGTGATGTAAGATTGCGTTATGCACGTGGACCGACCTCCTCGTAATTTCACGAGGACCGAGGATCTCCGAATCTCTCAATTCTTAAAAGCTGACGCGTATTTTCGCAACATCGTCGCCGGGATAGAAAAATTTCACAGCGCATTCGGTAATGGGGTTAACGAAATCAGTAGTGAATTAAATTGATTAAATAATAAATGGTTACCAGAGCGCTCGCGAGAAGCTCCTTGAAACCAGTCGTTCGCGGACGCGTTCCGATGAGGGAATATCCCAGTCGAGAATCGAATGATACTCTCAATCTCGCTTAATGCCGATGAAACACTCGGTATAATTTACTGAGGGTGGAATTGCGTTGCGGCAACTGATAGTGGTAAGTGATAGACCACTCGTAATGTGCTGCATCTACTTTCGTCAGGAGTGGGAACGCCCCTCGGGCGTTCGAGCTTTTATTAAACAGTCTCTTTGTTTCGGAGCAGAATCTGGAGAACGAGAAATCGCCGCCTCGTCAAAGAAGAGGAAATATTCCTCCTTCGGATAGAAAGTCATCCCTTCGGCTGACCGGCTTCTTCGCTTTGATATTGTAATGATATTGTGTGATAGTATTGTGTAATAATTATAATTATTATAATAATTATTATTAAAAAATATTTATTAACAATTATTATAAATGTATATTATAATTAATATATTTCCCGTATTAAATATTTTGTCCGTGTCAATTGATGGGATATATCTCATCCTTTATTTCCTGTTTAAGCAAACGAGAAAAAAATGCTATCCCTTATTCTTTGGATAAAAATTCATTGCAAAGATAGAAGCGTATTATATCGCATCTCGTTTATTGGAAACTTTGCAATTTTTACGCATGCTCTTCATTACTGATGCTCGCATCATTCGCCCCGTGGGCTCCAGTGACGTCACTCACGAAGAATACATTCGAGGATCGGCACCACTTGCCGCTAAATGGGGGTGAGCCAACCGTTTGTCTTCAATCCCATGAAAAATTTTATCCGACCAATGGGAATCGCTGGTGCCGCTGTGCACCGCCCAGTGAGATCGTCATTGAGAAGGACGAGTGCAGACGGGGAGGCCGAGGTCTTAAGAGGACCTTAAGGATGGTACTGGCACACTGTTGCTCGTCTCCTTAAAGACAGCGAACCGTCAATCATCGCGAAACCGTCTGTTGCGTAGATAAATCTCGCTCATAAACGAAATTATCGACGAAAAAAAATCTTCTCGCTAATTTGTGAATTCGTTTGTCGCAAAAGTCATTATGAGTGGATCGGGGAAGAGTCTTCTCGGGGTGTGGCTGTACAGAAGAGGCGAAAGTTGGGCTGTCAAGGAAGGAAGTCCGCTACACAAATCGCGCGATGTATGTTGCTGTATATTTGATGAGAACAAATTAATAGATTGACGGTGATCTCAATTAAAGTCATAAACATTGTAACAAGTGAAATCACGTATAATAATAATTTAAAAATTATCTTCGTTTCTTTAGCAATTAATCTTATTGTTAGACTACTACTATAATCTGATTTAAATATGATTAGAATGTTTTCTTATTTTTGGAGTAATCTGTATATGCAAAAGTGTAATTTTAATTTTAATTATATAATTTTAATTAATATTAGAATTAATATTAGAATTTTAATTTATTTATAATTATAATTATAATTATTATATAAATATTAATACGTTAACTGTTATGTCGGTCCCCACGAATCGGAGTTTGACTTTTGCCTTTTTATTTTTATTTTTTTCATCAATATTTTTAATTTTGTTAAAATAATTAATTCAATTGTGGAGTTGATTCAAAAAATTGAATTTTATAAAAGTGTCCTAAAATTTTATATGAATAAACATAAATCGATTTTATATAAATGTAAATCGAAACAACAACTTGTTAAACAGACATGGTCTCTCGTTCATTCAGATCCCCGAGAGCGAGAATAACCCGACTAGTGACAATAAGAATTCTGTTATATTTTCCTTGAAGGACCAAGTCGGTGGTTTGGCACGAGCACTTCAAGTGTTTCAGGTACGTGTTTTATACATATTTCCCGATTAAATTTATGTCCATACACAACACACCTACATTAAAATTACATTATATCCCCTTTAAATTTCTTCATAAGTTATTTAATAACTCAATGAGGAAATTCAGATGATAAAAAAATATACGATGCTGCAAAGTTCTTTAAAAAATTTTCATTCGCACGTGCAAACAAGAATGACCATCTAATGATCGCTAAAATAAATCTTTTCAACCTCTCATTAAAATAAGATAAATTACAAATTTGCGACAACCAGTGCAATTAGAAAGAGTCGCTTCTAAAATTCCAAGCGATAAATGTGATATCGCATCTACAAGCATCTCTTCGAAAATTTTGCTGAAGAGAGGTATTTTTTCCTTGTTGCGCGAAGGATTTAGGTATAAATGTCGTGCACATCGAATCGAGGAAATCACTGCATCGCGGTTCCGAATACGATATCCTCGTGGATGTCGAGTGTGACTCGAAGAGAATGGAGCAATTGACGAAGATGCTGAGCCGCGAAGTAGCAGCTATCAATCTCGCTCATTACGACCACATCGGAAATATACCGCGCGCGCCTTCTCTGTCGACCGCAACAAGCTTTGGTGAGTTTCCCACGTGCGCAGTAATGAATATTGATAAAATAAATTTTTGATCGTAACGAAATGGAGTTAAACGCAATTCCGATATCCGATATGTAAATATATAGTTATATATACAACTTGATGTAATTAAATTCCGATACGATTGCAACTTTGAAAGCTCAGAAAAACGCTTTATCTTAATCATGGTAGTCAAAATGTAGATTTCACTGAATTACATTTCACTGAGTTTAGATTTCAATTCAAATTAAAGCCACAGTTTTCAATTTCAAATAAACAAGTAATAATATAATTTATTCATTTATTGCGCTCACAACTTTAAGTTAAATATTTAATTACTTAATAACAATTGGATAATTTGTTAAACACTTTGTTAAATACTAATTGTATTCACTTATATTAATAATACTTGAAATTTAGAGAAATTTTTGTTTTAGAAACCTTGTTTTTAAAACTTCTAAAATAAAGTATTTGATTGTATATATAATCTCTTTTTTTCCTTTATTTATTTACTTGTTTAGTATGATCTCTTTATTCGAAAAAGGAAAATTGAAAGGGATATCGAATTTCTACACGCCCCGCTCAGTTTATCGTCGTTGCAACTTACACCCCAAAGTGTTCCATCCTTTTAGCGAAGACTGAAATTGCAAGAGTCCGATAGAATTTGTATCAAGGAGAATTTTTATCGAGGCACATCTTGTATCGCTTCTATCCCTCCCTCCCCCAAGACTTTCGTTAATGGAATATCTTATAAGCAACGGATTTAAAGATTTTAGCGAAGTAGACATGCCCTGGTTCCCCCGGAAGATATCCGACCTCGATCGGGCGCAAAAAGTTCTCATGTATGGATCGGAATTGGACGCGGACCATCCCGTATGTTTGCGGCATGATTTTGTGCACGTTATTGCAATTACTTCTTCTCGTGTTCTGCATTGTGTGCTTTAACAAAATTATTCGGCTATTGTAGGGTTTCAAGGACACCGTGTATCGTAAACGCCGTGAGGAGTTTGCTGATATCGCTTACAATTACAGATAGTAAGTAAAACAAAAGAATTTCTTCGCGAGAGATTTTTTTCCTAATTATAAGCAATATGATGTTTTAGTGGTCAACCGATACCGAGAGTGCAATACACGCCGGAGGAGATCAGAACCTGGTACGTTTTTTTCTATAACTGCACATCATTACATTCGCAAAATTCTTCATATAAAAAGTAAAATACATTTTACCGAATAACTATTCTTTTTATGACAATCAAATTGCCATAAAAAGATCCGGGAAGATACCACGTAGGAATTCACAATTCTCAAAAATCGAATCTGTAGCATTTTTCGAAATAGAGGAGACTAAGCAGAAAAATTAACAAAAACGCCTCACGATTGATAAGAGTCATTTATAATATAACATAAGTCGCGAATCAATCGATGTTCTTTTTCGAGGTATACAACTTTTTCTCATTAAGCTACGGACAGTACTGCGAACGTGCCTCCGTGTGTATGAAGGCAATTGATACGAACAGGAGAAAATCATTTCTGTTTCTTGATGTTTAAGTTATATATTCGCTCGATGTCTTCGATGTGAACTCCCATCTTTCGAAACTGATTTGAAGTGAGAAAATCTCTCTCTCTCTCTCTCTCTCTCTCTCTCTCTCTTATCCTCCATATGTCTCTTTACGTAAAGAGACAAATCTCTCTCTCGAGATAAGATTGGCACACGCTGAATGCACCCTTAATTGCGTCAATTTGATTTATCTCCAGCGTGAGAAGAGATCGAGAAGCGACTCGGCTAATTCAATCACTCTGACTTAAATGCAATGCCGCATAAAGCAAACATCGCCGCTTCAACAAACTAATCAAAACGAGAGCTTCTTGATAAAAGCTAAACATTTGAACAATTTGAACGATCATCAATTCGTCATTTAACAATGCTTTAACAATTAAAAAAATATATTAAAATATATAGCAAAGATTTTAACACAAGATTTAAACACGCTTTTAACACGTAATGCATAAAAATGTTATCGAACTATAAAAAGATTGTAAAATATGATAAAATAAAATTGCTATTGTGTGTCTTAGGGGAACAGTTTTCCGCGAACTGCACCAATTGTATCAAAAATACGCGTGTAAAGAATATTTGGAAAATTGGCCGAAGCTAGTCAAGTATTGCGGATACAGGTACAGCTAATAGATATTTAACATGAAATTTATCCATAATTAAAAAAAATAAACAATTAATAACCTAAGAAAAAAAATTAATTGATATGAAAAAAGTGCACATGCGTTTCAAAAATAATTTATATTTAAACGTAATTTCTGAAAAACAAATGGAAAGAGATATCAATTTATTATACGTAAGTAGCATAAAATATTCCATATTTTTAGAGAAGACAACATACCACAATTGCAGGATATAAATGTTTTCCTGAAGCGTGAGTAAGACTTTTATATTACGTATTTAGTCTGTTATTTTGCGTAAATAATAATAACACGTTTAAACGGGATATATCTACAGGAACGACAGGATTTCAACTTCGTCCAGTCGCGGGTTATCTGACACCACGGGATTTTCTCTCCGGCCTCGCTTTTCGAGTGTTTCATTGCACGCAGTATATTCGACACTCTTCCGATCCATTTTATACGCCAGAGCCGTAAGTTTCCATGCAAAAGCGCAAACAAATGTTGTGAAACAGATATCGATGATAAAATAAAATTCTTAACTAAACTATTCTTTCCCTAACTGTGTGTGTGTGTTATCAATATTTTAAAGTAACTGCAATATTCCGCAATTTGCAGAGACTGCTGCCACGAATTGCTAGGCCACATGCCACTGCTTGCAAACACAAGCTTTGCGCAATTCTCTCAGGAACTCGGTCTGGCTTCTCTCGGCGCATCGGACGAAGATATAGACAAACTGGCAACCGTAAGTCTTCGAAACATAGAAGAATTTTTTTTTTTCTCTTTTGCACATTCGACTTCCGTCTTTTCAGTTATATTTCTTCACGGTGGAATTTGGTTTGTGCAAGCAAGATGGTATGCTACGCGTTTATGGGGCCGGCCTACTATCATCGGTGGCGGAATTGAGACACGCGGTCACCACCCCCGAGAAGACCATGAGATTTGAACCGGACATCACTTGCAAGCAGGAATGTATCATCACCGCATTCCAGAACGCGTATTATTATACAGATAGCATAGAGGAAGCCAAGGAAAAGATGCGGTAATTATCTTCTTTTTTTTACGCTTCAATTTTCATCCGAAGATATTCCTCTGTTCTTCGAATTCAAAGAAAAATAAATATATATCGGTTATAATGTTGCTACTATCTTCCCGCTTATGTTCTCCAGCGCATTCGCTAATCAGATTCAACGACCCTTCGGAATACGCTACAATCCGTACACTCAATCGGTGGAAGTGTTGACGGATGCCCAGAAGATCACGGCGGTGGTCAGCGAACTGCGGGGCGATCTTTGCATAGTATCGAACGCCTTGAAAAAGATTCATGAACAGGATGACACCGTCGACGTCGAAAGAATAACGAGCCTGCTGACGCACGGTATCGAGATACCGCAGGATAGCTCGTCCTCGGACAGCGACAACAGTCCCAATGCTGAGGAGACTCAACCTCGAGAAGATCAGCAATCACATCGAGACGATAAAGATGCCATCATGAAGAATTAAGTGGCATTAGTCCTTAGTATTGCACGCCCATTAAATCCTAAAAACGCTTAAAAAGATTGATGTAAAGCTTTAGAAACGAATTCTTTGACGAACATAGAAATCTCTTTGTCTTAAAGATGTTGTAAAATTATAGTCATATCCAATAATCTAAAGATATAATTATTTTGAAGAGCAAACTCGAAAAATATTAAAAAGCACAGTATAAAACAAGATTAAAAAGATTTTGATGTTTATGTATCCGGTTTATTTATTCGTTTATCTGTAAGAATAAGTATGTCGGTAACAAAAGTTTCTAAATTCAAATATATATAAAAAATTCATATATAACAAAATTGAGATATCAATATCAATATTAGTCAAATCATCTCATTTTAGAGTACACTTTAGCATGAACAACCAGACTAAAATGTTACTTTATATGTAATAATACAAAATATAGTGATTTTTTGAGCAGAAATCTCTCTCAATAAAGAAAATAGAGAAGAGAAAATTTATGAATTAAATTTTCAGTTTAATTATGCCATATACAGTTAATATTTTTGGCTGTAACTTTGAATCTTCCCACATAATATACATGTTAATATACATGCTGTTTCTGTTAAATGTACAAATAAAATGTTATGTATAATGTTATCGATGTGTATGTAGATGGGATTAAAAAATATATGCAAAGCAATAATAGATTCAAATTACTTCATCTATTCCTACAATTATTCCTTAAATTTTACTAACATTCCGCTTTAGAATCAGTCAGTCACATTATAATAATTTTAGTTTAAATCTCAAAGAAGTAACTACATTTAATACTATAATGATATGTTTGTATGTATTAATATGTTTAATAAATTTCCTAGATATTATTTTTCAATATTTGAAAAATAATGAAAACGGCGATGTGTACTTGCTACAAAGAGAAAAATATGAATGAATCAAATTGAAAAAAATACAGATCAAAGTAGCAGTAAAGAGGAATGTTTTGGCGGAGAAACGATTGTTTGCAGAAACAATTGTTGACGCGCTCTTGCGCAACAAGTAGAGAGAACAACAAATAGAAATTGCGGTGCAGCGCCTTGAGGCATGAAGAAAGATAAACTGTCAACTAGTGCAGCCAGTAAAAAGAACAGGTCTTATTCTGATTGCTACCAGTGCATACCAGTGCAACTTCTGATTGCCTCTTAACAAATTTTGTTTTTCTGCATTCTGCTTTCTCACTCCAAATGCGCCTTAAAATATTTTTCTTGTGAATGCTTTATTTTCAAGATAATCGTCGTGTATCGATTAAAAAAACACTATATATATATAATATTGCCAACATATTGAATGTACATGGCATGATATTTGGACATGTAATTTAATTCATAAATTTTTCCTTCTATTTTTTTTAATTGAGAAAGAGAGAGAGAGAGAGAGAGAGATCTCTGCTCAAAAGATTACTGTTTTATATTATTACATACAAAGTAACATATATATAAAGATAGGCTAATGAACGGTCAAAGTTAGATTTTAGTTGCCTAATAATATTATAAGCAATCCTAAAATCTAGCCATGACCGTTCATTGGCCTATCTATTTTTATTTGTAATGTAATCACTTATTTGGTCTTATTACACACACGTATATGTATAGTATAAACATATTAATGAATGTATATATTAATGTTAATGTAATTAATATTTTTTAGGCTATAACAAAAGAAAATATATAACATAAAATATATAATTAATAATAATAATAATGTATAATTATACATGTATATTCTTGATTCAAAATTTGTCGACACAACGTAAACACGCACTAGAATGCGATTTTATTGGCAGTGTCGCAAAATGTACGTGGTTAGTTAGTGATGTCGGTAGTGTATGGAGATTTTATTATGTTTTGATGTGTGCCTCACGAAAAAGGCTGGGATGGCCGCTCTCAGGCCTCTCTCTGATCAAACTGATGCATGGTTGCATATGGCCGCTGGCCGCGCGAGTAGAGGTTAATCTGCGAAGAAAACAACCTGTAACAATCTTAAACCTAGGTATGACGATGTGATCATTGAATGTAAGAAACGACGATCATTCATCAGAAATATGCGCGTACGGCAAGACGTAGGGAAAGCACTGTAGGAAATGATCGATCAGCTAAGTAGCCACTTCTAATCGCTCTCGATGATGTAGCTGCTGTTATGTAGAAAACAACATATAACGGATATTGTTCTGAGGTCAAATCCTAGCTAAATATGGCACAAATACAGACGTCGACGGTGGACGGGCTACCGAAACACTTCGTCAACGCGATGCGCACTCTATTCGACATAATGGACGATCAAAATACCGGCTTCGTCAAGTTCACCGACATCGAGGGTCGGTGGCAAGACGACGGCACGCAGGGCCTACCCAAAGGCGTGCTGGACAGCTTGAAGAAGGTCACGCCACCGAACGGGATGCTGTCGTTCGAGAGATTCTGCGCCGGTCTGAAGATCTGCTTGCTGCAGATACAGGCAGAAATGGATACAAAGAAGCATGACGGCCAGCCCAACAGGCCGCCGTCTGCACCGATACTCATCCCCGACAATCAGAATAAGGCAGCTTGGACTTCGCCTAACACCGCCGCTATAAGACCGAACAATGCCATATCACAGCAACGCACCCTTAGTATGCCACAGTTGCTGGCCAATCGGAAGGACGTGAACGCGCAGTTGGAACTGTTGGACGGAAAGAACATCGGGGAACCAAAGATCAACAAGGTGTACGGACCACCAAAACCACCACGGACCGGCGCCGCGTTGGAAGGCAGAACAATGGGCCTGGAGCGTAATTTTGACAAGTCGGAGATCAGGACTGCACTGCAAAATTGGCAGATGGGTCTCATGATGAGTGATGAGAAGGAAAAGCGTCAATTGCAAACCGTAAATTATAGATCGGATGCCAGGACACTATTGAGACCAGCCAGAGTCCTAGGCGATGGTAAAGCTGTTGATATACAAAATAATCAACTTGGACTTCAACCCAAAAAACTGTTGAATCGTCGCAGAGAGCCTAGGCGGCACACGTTGCAGAATGGTATTGATTATAATATGGTAAAGATGTTCTCCTCTAGGACTCCCGACTAACCCTTGGTGATTGGTTCCGGTATGCACTTATTAACTGATTATTAACAGCGATATCTCTTAAGAAAGAAAGACATGTATTCTAAAATTTTAATTATTTTTTAATTAAATCTTGTGTGTATGTATGCATGTGTGCACGTATGTATGTAGACAAAAACCTAATATATTTTTTATATTTCTGAATGTTTGCATAATACATAATGCTTTCAGATGAAAAGAATGAAGCAGATTGAGCAAGAAAAGGATGTGTTACTTCAAGGTCTAACTGCTGTCGATAGAGCTAGAGAATGGTATTTGAAGCAAATATCAATCACTCAAGAAAAGATTAAGCACCTCGGACAAATGGGTTCTCACGTGGTATAGAAAAAAATACCTTCTCTGATATATCATGTAGAGTTCTGTACAATATATGGTTACATTTCACAGGAACAATGGACAGAGGCACAGCAAGAACGCTTGGAACTGCAACGTGCACGTGTCCTGGAAGTAAATCGACATCTAGCCGCCTTGATAAGCAGTTGGGAACGTGGAGGACTTCCTCTTCATATGAATCTTGCATTTCTGAGTGCTCCGACTTCAGCCCAACTTCAGCAAGATATGCTATCAAAGCTTAAACAACAAAATCACAGATTAGCCGAGGTAATGTATAATAATACATAATACATAATTATGTAAAAAATATAATGAATCAATTATTTTATTTTTTTATATAAACCAAAACAGGAAGTTAGCAAAAAGAGCCAACGAATAGCGTTACTTGAACAAGAAAAAGACAGTCTGGTTAGAGAATTGTATAATAGACAATCTAGTCTGGTTCAATCACGAAGGGCGACAATGATCCATGAACAACACGATCAAACATTTATGTAAGGTACTACCATTTTTAACTGTCATCAAATTGAATAAAATATCTGATTTTATTTAAAAATATTCTTTTCAGAATATGAAGTTCCAAGTTTTAGAAAATATGCCACATAAGTGGCATAAAATTTGAGTTAAATTTTAAATAAAATAAAAAGACTTAAGAAATTGACGCGGAAAAATGATCGACTAGCAGTATTGTACAAATGTACTAATACGTAATAATGCGGATATTTCAGCTGGAATACTCTAAACAAAGTATTCTAAACTGTCTAGAATGTTTATATATAATGCCATGTGGAATACATTTAAAAAATATGAAATATTTGATATATTAAAATAATTCACTGCCTTATTGATATCTTGCAATAAAGATGTAAAATATTCATTAATAGAGTATGCAATTTTATATAGGTGCTAGATATAGCGATAAATAAATAAAGTATCTTAACAAACTCTGTAATTTGTCTAAAAAAAAAAAAAACCTGTTTTAATAAATTATTATTTTAATTATGTAATAAATGTGGGTGTCTATTTCTTTATTAACATTACGATTTTAGGCTAAAATTATACTCATTATATAATCTTATATATTCTGCAGTTTTATTTGTGATAACGCATGCACTATTGACATATCGATCTCTCATGGAAATTTTATTAAATTTTATTGTTCTGTTAAGAACGGTAAACTTTATGGGTCTTTGTCTCTATGACACATATATCAATTTCCGGACTTGGAGCTGCCAGTGTCAAATGTTATCAAATTCTGAAGGCGATAGCACGTTATATGATGATCGTTAAATCCGTTAAAATCTTGTCACTCAATAGAGTAATCACTAATTAGTATAGAAAAGAATTTCACTATATGATTCGAAAATAAAAGTAATTTTACAAATGATCAGTTACTTTTAATTACTTGAATTACTCTTAGCGACAAATAATATTCATCAATTTTCGCAAATTACGAGATAAACAAGAATTATTTGTCTCATATGTTAAAAGTTATTTAATTAGGTTTTTGGTGTTTATAACTTGAGTATCTGTATTAACAAGATCGAGCGAACCGTTGCCAATTCGAATTTAAATTACACAAAAATTAATTGAATATACTTTCGAACATGTGTATATAAGGATTAATTTTCTAATTTCTTTGAAATAAAGTAAAACGCGCTTTATTTCTTAAATCAATATATATATCTTATCAATAATATGCCATATTTCATCTTAATTGCAATTTTTTTATTCTATGTACTCGAAGATTAATAACAGCATATCCGACTGACTAAAATTTTTAACGATTGTCTGCGAAAAATATCGATTCTTTTATTACTACTTTTTGTCTCAAGTCCAAAAAAATTCGCGACGCAGTCTTTTTTTCATGACAAAAATAGACACTGTGTTGTAGACTGATAATTTCGTATACACAGTCGTACAGTGATAGTGGACAAAGCTGAATTTGTGAACTTATCAGAAAATAAGAAAATACATGTATATAAAATTTTAAATTATGAGAAATCACAATAAAGAATATTGTGAATAACATCTCTATATCGCATTAAATAATCATAAAACGCAAGTATAGTTTTTCAGAAAATATTACAAAAATTTTAACTCTATAATCTTCATAACATTCTTAATATGCAATTCTCTACATATCTCAAAAAAAAGAATTCTAAGATTTGTACGAAAAGTTAACTAATTATTAATTTTTAATTTTATCAGCGCATATATTGTAAATGAATAGTTTATCTTGTTAATAAAGTTAATAGATTGATTAATAAAGAATTGCATGATTTTGTGTTTCAAACACCACTGTGGACATCGGCGGACGTCGAGTTGCACCCCACGCATAGTTCTTCAGCGATTGGACGGCTTCCGCGCGATCGTAAGCTGCTAACAATCGTAATATTAGTTTAGCAGTCCACGACAGTTAGCTATCACGAGTCGGCGAGTTCGGTCGACGCTGCATCCCGAACGGCACGGCTTCTCCCGTTGCAGCGTCGACGAGAGAACGCGCGTGTAAAGAGAGGCCGCACTGACCCCGTGTCCCCGTGTCCTGGAGTCTGTCGATCTTTGACACTGGGCGACAAAAGCCTCTCAGAAAAAGAAGAAAACGCCGAGGGGTCGACGATCTCCCCTTCGAACTTCTCTCTTGGATTATCGCCGTCCACGATATCCTTCGTGGACTTTCTTGACGTCTCTTATCTCATCCGAGAACATTATGTTACCAAGATTGACGCTGTCGGTTGTTCTACTTCTTTTAACAATGGGTATGTTATATTGTAATATCGAGTTCCAAATGATGAATTATAAATTTTCCATAGGCGGTATCATTAAACGCTTAATGAAATTCTTTCAAAGTACACATTACAAAAAATTTGATAACTCATCAAATATACAAACGCTAGAGATTATAATAATTAACGATTACATGTGATGAACAAAAACCAATATACTCATCAAAGTTGAGATATATCAAAGACATTTCTCGCTTAAAAATTTTTTATTTAGTATATCGCTCTTTTTTTTCGTTTTTTTACTGTTTTATTCTCTTATTCTCTACAATATAAAATAATTTTTTTTAAATTTTATTTAATCCTTTTTTTCAGATAATAATTTTAAATTTCTTCATCAAATTTCTTGTAATGTTTCAATATAAGTCATTGTATCATCAAAAACAGATTTTTTTAAGACTTTAATATTCCTCATATAATTATTATGGTCTCCTCTCAGTAAAATTAATCTCCCATAAAATGAATAGCAGTAATATATGTATGAAACGCGCTCTCAGTTTATTTTCTGAGTAATCAAATGATAAACCCATCATACCGATAATGAACAGCGCTCTCAATGATGAACATCCCACACATACCTCTTTTACTGATTACAACGGTCCATATTGTAATTAATAATTACTCTTGAATGAATCGAATGAAGAAATACGTAAGCGCAGCATTCGTTAAAAAAATTAAAAATTATTGGATATATCGCCGCAACATATCCGCACGTTGGCAAAATAGAGATCACAAATGTCATGTCATTAGGTCGACAGTAAACGAATCTAAAAATCGATTAGCCCACGCACGGTAGCTTCTATCTTGTGAAACGCTTATCAATTTAGACAAGTGGGAAGTGCAGCCGACCGCATCCGGCGCAAACATTCGCCTCCATTAAAGCGCCACTATCTCTCCTTGGGGTAAATAAACCGTAGATATTTCCACTATATCTGTGGTACGTTTCACCTAAAAATAATGTAGATAGTCAATAAATATAGGATTCAATTATTAGAATTGCGTCTATCGACTCTTTTGATACTATGCACTAAAATTATTATTAATAGTAACACGTAATAATATAATAAAGAGAGCTTATTCTTATTATTCTTTCTTAATTTTTCTGTTATTTCAGAATTATCAAATATCTTTTTTACTGCAGTTTTTTCGATCAATATATTAATTTTTTTTTTTTTTAAGAAAAATGTCGAAAGCATCTATTATTTATATACATCATATTTTTCTCGTATAACATTATGATATATCTTCATATATATCACTTAAATTTGAAGTTAAAATTCTGTCAACTTAAAATTGATTGAGAAACAATTTTTTTATTTTACCTGTAGCTTATTTCATTAAGAGGGAATTCCTTATTTTTTAAATTTAAATTTTATATACACACACACATATATATATATATATATATATATGTACTTGATTATGTTAATTTGAAAATCATATTTAGTACTTTTATTAAGGAAAAATCGATTCTAAGTTAAATTGAAACATCTATTTGTTAGAAAGATATCAGAAATACAATTCACAATTTTTCGATTAAATAGCTTAATATAGCGTTATGTTCAACGTAATCTAATTAACGCCAAGCTTTTTTGTCAGGAATTATATTGTCGAAGGGATGCGAGTTGGATCAGATGCGATACGGATGTCGCATCTACAATGCACAGTGCAGTTGCGGCTACGGCTGCAAATCTGAATACAGATATGACAATAATGACGATTGCAAGTTAGCGCTGAAAGGTAATGACAAATATATTGCTCTTACTTGAACTATTAAATTTGTAGAATAATAGACACACGATGTATTTTACACGCTTCTTGAGAACTTTAACTTGTCTCGTTGCAGGAAGACGCAGCGACATATGCTCTCGATCGAAACCTTGCCTGAACGAAGGCTCATGTTCCCAAATATCATCGGAGCCTGGATTTAAATGTCGCTGCGAAGGAACTGGATTCTACGGCACTTACTGCGAGACACGTTAGTATCTTCAATAATAGCAGATAATTTGATTTAACTTTCAGTTTCTATACATTAACAGTACTTTTTTATAAAAACTTATTAAAAATATTTACATTAAATGTTTACATATTAAATTATCTGAATTAAATAGAATTAAGTTAAATAGAATTAGTTTTGGTAGAATAAAAAATGGTATATTATTAAATATTAAAAAGTTCTTGCATTTCTCGAATTTCCCATTCAACACATAGAGTATATTACGATAATGCAGACGAGAGGAAAAATTAACATGAATAATTATATGTTACAGCTTGTCCACGACTAGACAATACACTTTTCCGAGGACAATTCCCTTACGAGTGCGTCGTGATCTAACTCGAATCTCTCCTTTTACTTTCATCTGAAATTCAAATTTGTCTTAATATGATACATACATACAGGGAAAGAAACGCATCTCATAAAACATATTTACACACATCTTTGTACATACATAATAAATATTAAAATACAGACGATACGCTGTTCCATTTCTCATTTTGCATCCCCATTCAGAATGTTCTTGGAACCTTTTGTAACCGTGATCTTAGAAATAGCTAAATATTGAAGTTATACTGCAAAATAACTTCACGGTTTTGAAAGAGCTCTGACGTTTCATAGAAGGTAAATATATTTCGATGTTTCCACTGTTTATTCATCAATAATTTTACAATATGTATGCACATGATGTGTTGGATCCATGAGTTTCGGGACAAGCGCTTAGTTCGTATCGTGCTTGTATTATGTACTTTACCTTATTTTACGTTATTTTTTTCATATTTCTACAATAATGCCACATGTATCTCGTTTACCGTTTCATGGCAAAAACTTATAAAACATGACTTTTTACATAGATATTTTTTTGTAATTTCCATTGTTGCATGTTCACAGAATTAGTATATACTAATTTGATTTTACAACACTGCATTAGAGGAACTTAACGACATGTATATATATATATATATATATTTTTTTTTTATATTTATATATATATATTATCTAAGATAAACAGTTGGCCAGTCATAACTCTTCCTTTTTCTTTTTTACAAATTTATAGACATCTTCTTAACAGAGTGACTCAGTATCATAATTTATTACAACAAAACGCACTGCTCATAATAAAATTATTCAAATTCCGGTAAAGAATCTGTAGTGCAAGATGTTTTTCTTTAATCTCTTTTTTATATCAACATCACGTAGACTTGATATTCATCGCATAATTTTTTTCCTTTTCTTTTACCCATTATACATTCATATCACATATAATGCACATAATAGATAAAATAAATTTCGAAATAAAAATATAAATTGTATATCAAGATTGTATATCAATATGTAAAGATATTTTTTATAAAGACGAACAGATCTCAGATATAAACAGGCAGCTAGCCATTCAACCTGTAAATATTCTGGGATGTCTTTTAGTACTTTGTTATTTTTAAGTAATGAATTGATATATTTACCGAACTTGCACGAAAATAGAAACGTACTAATAAAAAATTTCGACAAATCTTATAAACTATCCATTACGTTCAGAAAAGTAACAATGAATAGGTAGCTTAGCAATAAATTCATGAAGATGGGAAATTAATTAAAGAGAGAAACATAAACCAATTATATATTAGAGTAAATTCTAACATTATCTGAATGTAAGATAAACCTTTTTCTCTTGTTTTTCCCTTTATGAGGTGATAAAATGAGTCGTTGTTCATTTTTTGTTTTCTTTTTTTACTTTTATATTATTTCGGCCCTTGATCACCATCCATTTTCAGATTATTATCATTATAGTTATTGTTGTCACATTAGTCTGAATTTGGCAAACGTTTACGACCATGCTTACAATAGTAATCTCGGTATCGAAGTGTATGGACTAAAAACAAATTGTAGATTACAATTTAAATAATTAATAGCCCAATTTCATTAGCTGCCCAGGCGCATTATTCTTCTATGGCACCAGGAATACGCTGACATCTTTCCTGATTGAATCCGCGCGTGCCATCAGGCCCTCTTGGTTGCCTGACCACAGTTAATTTTGGGCCCGTTTCTTCCAATGATATAGTACGTAGTCGACTTATTAATCGTTCGGGTCGTTGCTGAATTGCATCGCTATTAATAACAAAAGTTTGCAAATAAAATTATACTATCATTATTGGTGAAAAACAAGAAAGGAATTAATTTACCTTAATCGAGTTACGTTGCATGCCGATGATTTGCCAGTGCGTTGATTAGTAACCAAAACAAATTCCACCTGATCTCCTGGCTGTAACGTAACATGATCTCGAACCTCACTTACGTGGAAGAATAATTTTCTGCCCTCGTCGACTTCGTAAGCGAGAAAGCCAAAAGGGCCCTTCATCGCATCCACAGTTGCTCTCCTTTTTTTTCTGACAGCTACGATATTACAAGCATGACCCGCTGAATCGACCTGTAATTGCACAGGATCGCCAGCCTGCAATAGCTCCCGTTTGTTAGAAAGTCCCATGATTCCAAATTCATATTCCGGCATCTCCTCATCCTCGTTAGTTGGATTAATCTTGATCAAACCAGCGTACTCAGCCTGCTCAGGATTTGCACTTCGCAGCGGTCGTACCACAATGCCATCGAGTACCTCGCTGACAGGTGTTGGCCTGGGAATACTTCCACGAGGTACCAGTTTAACGTGATCGGCAGCTACACAACCTCCGGAACCTCTTCCATTGTTCAAACTACTAATTGTACATTCAATATCAGCCCCTAATTCCAATGTACTAGCGTCTCCTTCAAAGTTACTGCAAAGAAATATTTTATATATATGTATGCATTATTCATTGGAGACATTAAATTATTTCTTACCTGTAATGAAAAAATATTTCTCTATCATGATTTACTGTTTCAATAAAGCCAAACCCGTCTTTAAGGGCGGCAATAAAACCTTGACATACTTGTCCATTTGATTTTTTATTAACATTTTGAATTTTTTCACCAGCAGCATTTACTAAAAATATGTCTTCAGCAACAAGTTCTTTATTTCGTTTCACTTGAACAATATTGAACATTACCTATAAAGTTAAATAAATATTTATTGCAAACATATAGAGCGTGCTTCTCTAAAAAGTAGAATATGTTGGTCAATTTCCTATGTAACTTTATATTAATTACCTTATCACCCAATTTTGGAATATGTTTAGGGTCACAATCTTTGGAGAAGAAAATAATGCTCTTCTGCTGGCCATAATTAATAAGGCCAGGTTCCATCGAATTTGTGTCCTGTGCTACAGTACCTAATATATCTTTCTCTATAATAGTTTGAAACGTTACAGTACCCATTGGCAAATGTTTCAGTCTAATAGCACTTTGTCGAGTGTTAGAGAATGATGATGATAGATCCTTAAAAAAATAATAATAATAAAATTATAATTAAAACAAAAAAGAATAAACTATGATAACAAAATTGTAATAACAAAAGAATTTTTTTTTTAACACTAAAGTTTTTATCAATATTATCACATTGATATATACTCACTTGTATGACTGTAAATTCAACTTCATCTCCTACACTAATTTCTCTATCAACATCAAGAACCTCATTAAAATGAAAGAAAAGTCTGGGTTCTCTTTCTACACAACGAATAAAGCCAAAACCATCCTTGAGAGATTGTATTACACCCTGCTCCCGTTTTTCCCCAGACACAGTGAAAGATTCTGGTAATAACATTATCTCTGTAGCTCTTTTGAGCTGATCTCTAGTATCTGTTGCAATACGAAATTGGACCCAGTCCCCGTGCCTGTTAAAGAAATCAAATTGCAATATATATTACATATATAATTATATATTATAACTATGTAAAAAAATGCAATTTTGCACTTAAATAAATAATTCTTTGAATTAAATGTTCTGATTAATTTTTATTTAAATTTTTTGCGTCTTTAACTCTCATTAGCCTTTTCTTGTTATTGTTGTTTTGAAATTCAAGTTTTTTATTGTCTGTTTTTTAAATAAATAAATATGTTCAATACTCCTTTAAGAATAAAGAAAGGAAAAAAAGTACATTTATTAATTTGATTAGTTAAGAATGAAGTATGTATAGATTACCTAAGAGTGAAGTCCCCCTTTTGATCTTTATCACCAAAAGGTACTTCAACTTCAGAATGATCACTGTCTCTATATCGAATACGACCAGGTAACGGATCATTTTGATGACGAGCAGCATTGCCTCTCTCCAAAGGTTTCAACACTTGCCCTTTCACTACTTCATTACTGACTTCCTCAAATACAATTGAGCCGGGTGGTAACTTCGTAATGTTGCAAGCTACCTCCTTTCCCTGTAACAGTAAAACAGATTTTAGATTCTTTATTATTGAAACCATATGTTATATATCATTCATTTACTACGATAACTAAAAAAAAAAAAATGAAGTTTCCCAAAAAACAAGTTTAAATGTTTTGAATTATTAAATTTTGTAATATTAATTTTGAAGTAATAACTGATTGTAAAGAAAAGTTATTGTTCAACAAACAAAAAAAAGTTCTTTTGAAATATGTTTTATTTCTTTATGTCTTAAAAATGACAATTTTTAAGTTATGTGTTGTAGCAAATAAGCAATATATGGATATCCTTTTAAGAAACGCTTATAGTTTTTATCTTACTTACATTGCGCGTTTGTATTATAAACTCCACATCATCTCCTAACCTAAGTTCTTCTTTCATAGATTTAGCCTCGCTAAAGTGGAAGAATATCTCTTTGACTACATCAGCACGCTCGATAAAACCAAAATTTTCTTTCATTGAGCATACCACTCCGCGATAACGAACTGGATGTGCTGGATTTTCCAGTCTTACGTTACATGCACCCAAATTTCCTCTAGAATGTAAGTGTTCCCATATAAGAAAGAGACATTGCTATTTATATAAGTTTATATAATTTTATTAACAAATGTTATATATATATATATATATATCATACCGTTGATTAGTAGCAATTTGAAATGATACTTTATCACCTGCACGTAAGGTGACATTTCCCTCAACATCATCTTTGGTATATGGCAGAAAAAAACATTCTCCACGATTTTCGTAACTGATACGTCCCTGCGAATCGCCACTCGCTTGTAACTCTGTTGTTACATTACCGATGCATCGTTGATCGCCTAATGCCTAAAAGGAAATTAATTTATACATTTTTTTAATATTATTCCATCACTCCCTTATTATTATTATTGCTGTTATTATTTTACTAACCACTGGGGCAATTTTGCTAACGGTGCTTGCAATAGGTTTGCCCGTTCGTCGATCATAAGTCATTTCGAACTCTACTGGATCTCCAATCTTCAAATGTTCAATATTACCGCTAAATTGACTAAAATGAAAAAACAATCTTGCCTGTCTTTCACAGCATTGTATGAATCCGTAAGAATGCTGTTGAATAAAAAAATTAATACATATAAATTAGTCACTTATATATTTCATAATTACAGATAATCAAGTTCTATATCATCTGTACTCACCAATAACTTCTCAATTATACCAGTTTCCCGTGTTCCTTGATTCGCAGATTGATCCTGGTAGGTAGAATTATTGGTGGCAGGTTCGCTTGTATAACCAGCATTTGTCTCCATACCTGTGAATTCAAACGGAAATCTCGTGGCGCCATTGCGCGGTGACGATTGTGTGCCGGGATAATTTCCGTAGTTAGTAGAATTTTTACATTCAGGAGGTGAACCCATATAATGATCACCGCTGTAGTTGGTACCATTTCGATAATTGTTAGATGTCGGTTGATGAGATCCCGTTATGGCTTTAGGACTTGGTATAGCCATAGATTTATAGTCGAGTATTGCTGGGTCAGAGTTCATGATTGGCGGCTGGAACGTTTTCCACTGAGGATTGTTGGACATTGTCTTCTCAATTTACGCAGTGTTGTGTAATATTTACGTACAATTTAGCTCTTCTTCTCTTGAAACAATTACTTAATTTCTTTTATGTTTATACTTCTGTTTCACCCCACAATATATATACTTATATTTAAAAATTTTTAGTCTTTTTCAATTATTTAAGTGTTTTAACATAGATATCACAGAACGGTTCTTGGTACCTTATATCTTTGTTCACTATTATAATGTTACAAGAACTTAATGAAGAGGAAGAGTGGCTCCTTGAAATGCTGCAGAAATGCAGGCTCCTTTGTGACCAGAAAGTGGAAGTGAGGTCTCTTCAAAATACTTTAACGCATTTATCGTATATCATTTATCAGAGTACCACAGTGTCTCCACACAAACTTGGCACTCCTTAAACGCAGATAAAGATGTTCTAGCAATCAAGCGGAGCAGCACAATCTCAGCCGCAATCACAATCACGGTCACTGTATTGGCTTACCTATCTCTTGCTCACAAGGCTTGTTGTGTATATAATGTACAAATGAACGATGTAGTTAATGCTGATTTATGACTTAATACAAGTACAAAATCTTAGCACACCATATACTGTCAATACTTTCCATACGTATATGTTTGAATATTAATAACAACTGTTTGATAAATACTCAATTTAGCGTGCACTAGAACAACTGTGTTTCCTTTTAAACATCAGTCATCCCTTATAAAAGGAGTAAATCAAAAACATAGGAGATTTAAAGGATAAATGTTGACTTGAAAATCCTCAGATGTCTTCAATGCGTGCTGAGTCTGATTGTGTTCTTCCAATATTTCTATAGTAACGTTTCCTTCTTCAGCTTTTAAATGTGGAATTTACAGTGAGCCTTGGTTTCAGAAGTGTCCTAAACTAACAACGACACAAGCTGTAAAAGAAAAGAGACAATTACAAAAGTTAAAAAATCACTTTGCAAGTACACATATACTTAGAATATTGTTTGTTTGAAAATTAGGAATTCTGTATAAAAAGAAATATATAAAATATACAAACATTAATTTCTTGAGACACAAATTAAATGAAGTCTTTAGAGAACAATTTTAGAAAAAATTCCAAATTTTAAATATATAAAGCAAATAAATTTTACAAATATTGTTCGAAATAAGACAGAGAGACTAAATAATGTGTTACACGTGCTATAAAAAAATATTAATTTTATACCCTGTCATAACAATTTCTCATAGATACATATGCAAATAAAAATCAATTTAAAATCATCGAAAATACGTCACAAAAATCGTCAAAAATTCAACACACGAACGAATTTTAGCACGCATTTCGAGCGCACGTGACATCGAGAATCTACTTTCGAGAACAGGTCACTTTATCCCCGCAGAGAAACATAAAAAGAATTTTTCCGGAGTCGAAGGGAAACGACCGAGGCGAAATAACAACGCGTTTATTTATAGCACTCCGAAACAAACACGCTTCTGCCCGATTATCATCCGATACTTTGACATTGACACGAAGGGGATACCGAGCTACCTACTGTTCGTTACGCGACCGCATGAAAATTACGGCTGACGCGAAGGCGTCGCACGGCGCCGCGGCATGCTTCGCGGGTACGTGAGTCATGACCCTCGGACTCGCGCTACCATCTCCACCTCGATCCTCATCCCGCTCGGCGCTATCAGCCGACAATATTACCGCAGATACAGATTGCGCGTGAAACGTTCGCGGAAATTCGAAAGGGGGTGGCGATCGCGGGGACGAGCGGTGATCCTCGTGGATCGCGAACGCACCCCCCCCCCCGCGAGCGCGTTCGCGGCTTTTTCCCCCCGTTCCGAGACAGACAGCGGCGGAGGCAGTTCTTTATCATGTACGCTCGCCGCGGTTTTACGAGGTTGATTTTTTTATGAGGTCGCGGAGCGCCTTATCTCGCCGCGACGGTCGTCGCGAGACCGCGGCGTGCCCCCCGCGGGCCCGTCCCGGTCGCCGAATCGACCGGCGACCGTCGGCGAGGATCGCGCCGATCGGGCTGGCACGCGTTCCCGGACGAGGCTCGCGATCATGGGGCGTCGAGAGGATTCACGAGACTCACCACGACACAGCACAGCACTGACGACATGCCGCCATGTTGAGTGTCAACATTCGGCGTTCGCTTACATCCCAGCGGGAGCGACCACGAGTTTCCTGTGGGGCGCGTGCGCGCGCACATCGGAGCGCCGATCGACGGCGCGACGCCGCGATGGAAACGGATCCGGGAGAGATTCTCCGGTTCTTTCGATTTTTCTCGAACGCGCGATACTTCTAAACGGGAGCGTTTCCGCGGAGATTTCCGAAACTGACATTTTGAAAGATCGTGTTGTAAAGATTATCTTCGAACTTTTTTTCGAATTTGGGTCGCTTGTCGTCAATGCCGTTCCTATGTTGTTCCTAGAAAACAAATTCTCTTATTGGCTATCGAATGCTTTCCGAAGGGCGATCCCGATTAAATTTCGACTCAATTTAAATCGGCTATTAATTCGACAGAATTGCTTGAAGCGACATATTTGTTCCCTAACTTAATCTGTTTTATATTAAAAAATTAATTCTATTCGCAAATTCGTACTGGCAAATAATACAGGCATCAAGAGAATCCTAAAGTGAAGCAAATTACCGATATTTTTTTATTTTAAGAAATCCTTGAATTGGCTTCACGGAATCACAAAATTCTTGTATACAATTAAAGTACGCACAAAAATGAAGGGGACAAAAGTCGATTTTATATCAAAAACGAAAAAAATTTTAAATATTTAGCACGTAAAGCTGTCGCTTGATCACAATATTTGCTTACAAGAATTCTACAACATATATGTACAAAATGCGATAGTCGCCCTCTAGGGACAACATCATGCATGAACAATATCGCGCAATTAAAATTAAAGATTAAAAATCTAAGAAGAAAAATTGCCTTAATCAAAATTTTACAAGTACAGATGTGAATTGAAAAGAGGAGTATTGCGTGTGATAGTTGCTGGCACCTTGCTGGCGTTGCAATATGTTAGGAAAGATATACGCGTTTAAGTGAGACAGAACTAATATAAGAAATTAAAAATATCACTATTATCGATATTTTTTAGTTTGTCGACATCGTTTGATCTTCGCTTTAGGATCCCCCTAATTGCCAATTAAATTAATCAAAGTTTGGTCAAAGTCATTCCAACTACTGCATTTCTATCAAAGTAAATTAACTTTAATCTCTTAATTTACTCCTTTTTTAGTTCTTAGAACTAGATCTTTATATTAATAGATTGTTTATCTCAAATATATTTTCTATTTTAAATATATTATATGCATATATATAAACACACGCACGCACACTGTATATTCAGAGCAGAATTGGTCAGCAACGGTAGATTTCTTGCTCAAACGTTTTTATTCCGAGAACGATTAGTATAACAAAGTCGAGAGGGAGAACGAAACATCAACAAGAGCTCCGCTCGGTCTCGAGGAAACCAAAAATGTACCTCGATCTTATAAGATGTCTCTCTCATCATTGTGACTCTCTTATCATTAGTATACAAAGTGACATACCTTCTCGAGCTCAACTACTCGATCGTATAATTTACAATGTAACGGTCAGTTTAGTAATAGATAATTTGTGCAAAGTTCGCGCTTATTGTTAAGTGTTCAACTTCGCGGGAGCTTCGTTGCTGGACGTCCTCGTGTAGATGCCAAAGTGATTCAGCCGACGCCAGCGTAGATCTTCAGGATCGGGTGTCGGTGGAGCAGTAACACACTCGAGACTCAGCTGCAAGGCTCGTCTCAGCTCGTCATCTTCGTCCGCATCGTTTGCCAAGTCCGTTAAATGCGTCGTCTTGTCGTCAGTATGAAGATCCAGTCTCAACTTTAACGTCTTGTCTACGTCGTCTTCGTCGTTCTGCAAACTCATCTGCAGAGCTCTGGCTAATTGCACATTTTCGTCATCCTCCTCATCATTTTTCTCTTCTCTGCCCTCGACTGTAATGGGAATTATCCTTTCGCGAGGTTCGTCTGTGGATAGTCCAGGTTTGTGCGAGAGCGAGGATACGTTTCTGATTGCACTCGAGGATTGCGGAACCTTCACTTCTCCCATCGCAAGCGCGGTTTTCAGGATTTCGTCTTCCAACTTGGTGCCTAAGCGATTGCCTTTGGATATAGTTTTTGACTCCGAGTTTGGATTGCTTTTCGTCGCAACTATGGGATTTTTCAAAAGAACATCTTCAGCGGGACATTGTGGGAGGGTACCAATAACAATAAAAATAGAATAACCTGTAAGAAAGATTAGCGATTGACGTATCTTTTGATCGGCGTATTTTTCGTTATTATCTCGTTGCATATTTACCTTCTTGTAACAATTGAGCTAGAAACATCGTGAGGTAAGTATCTGATATAAGCTGGGGTCCGTTAAGCATTGAATTTAAATTAAACCACTGGTTTCCGAGTTTTCTTATTGTAAACCAATGTCCCTTATAATTACAAATATATGCTTTCATTCGCCTGAAAATTACATTGTCATTTCATACGTTATCTTATAAAAATTATAAATAAAATTACTTATTTAACGTCTTTGAAAAGTGTACACTCGATAACGAATACAAATAAATATAAATATTACTCAATTCATGTGTTAATTCGTATGTGTAATTTGCTACTACAATTGTTCTAGGAACAATGAAATCTTCGGAAAGTGCTCTTCCGCGAGTGCAGTAAATCAAAATATCTCAGGACACAACACTAAAAATGGACCCGAACAAATTATCAATAACCTACGAGGGATCATTCTGTGCCAGTAAAGCTGTCGGTTCCGTGCTGTTATATGGAATCAGTTCTAAACCCCAAACTTTCAAAGCACTGCTAATAACTTGAACTGAAAAGTATCCGCTGTCGTCCATGTTTCCCGATGGTTGCTAAACATAAGAAGCTGTTGTTACAGACAGTATATCGCTCGGGCTCTCCGCAGGGATAATAGCAAGGTCAAGCGTTTGTCAAAAAGAAAAAACTTTCGAGGAGTGATGTCTTTTCTGTTA
This sequence comes from Cephalotes varians, assembly GCA_037157785.1. Lineage (NCBI taxonomy): Eukaryota > Metazoa > Arthropoda > Insecta > Hymenoptera > Formicidae > Cephalotes > Cephalotes varians. Next base: position 657,229 of record JANQDE010000016.1, on the reverse strand, counting down.
CTTAAACCCGCGTGACGCTTCTATCTCGTTTAGTATTCCGCGAGATTGTAGGCTCCGACATCGTGCCTACCTCGAGAAACAGTTTGTAATCCTCGCTGTCGACGCCCGACTCGGCCATCCGGATTCTCTCCTCCTCGTCCATCTGGTGGCCGAAGTTCGCCAGGTCCACGGCGTTGAAGTACGGCCCTTGCAGAAGCGCGTTCAGGCAATGCTGGGCGCACAGGTATCCCTCTTGCTGAAAAAAAAAAAAAAAAAAACATCGTCAGCGCGATCCGCGTCGACAAATCACCGAATTGAACAATCGTTATCTACCTTCTCGTGAAATATACTCTCCATTGCACAGCCCGCCCCGGCGACACCGCGGATAAACGCAGACGATGCCCGTCAAACGCGCGACGACAACAATCGTAAACGCAATGTCCCTCCGCCGATCTCGGCCGCGCGAGAAAACGTCATCCGCAAAAATATTTTTCAGGCTACGGTCATGAACGAGCGACAGTCATCGTGTCGCGCTCACCGCGATTCCCGCTAGAGTGATCGGCCGTCCCCCCCCTCCCCCTCGCTTCTCGGACTCGAGGCTCTCGCGAGAACTCGCCTTTATTCCGGAGCGGCCAACGTCAAGTGACGTCAACGCTTCGCCTCGTCCTCCAATGCGGCCCGACGTCGGGGGGGGGGTCCGCGCATGCGAGGCCGCGCGTCGTCTCTCGACGTCCACGGTCAGCCGTTTCCGGGGTTGAACGCGCGCATCTTTTCGAAGACCGGATCACGGGCGTTTCGTACCTCGACGTCCGCGAGGCATCGATTCCTCGCCCTCGGTCTCGGTCGGACGAGCCGCCGTAAATTATTGAAGGAACGTCTATGGCGCGTCGATTCCGCGCCCTTGAACGTTCGAAAGGAGCTCCGATTCCGCGCGATTTCACCTTCGGCTCGACTCGCTCCGTCTCCATTCTCTCGCGTCCCGTGCGAATCTGATCACCGGTGAATCGGCGGTGCGCGGCGCTACTCGCATCCTCGTCCGCGGAGGTACCGTTGCGCGCACGTACGTACGTGCACGCGCGCGCGCGCGTTCCGCGTGTGTACGTGCGACGACGATCGTGCGCTCTCGCGTCAGCTCGGCCGTGACGCGCGAATGCAGCCGTCGACGCTGCGGGAACGCTAGCAGAAACCGAGCCGCCGTCCGTTTCCTCCTCACTTCCGCGCGAGAATGCGATACCGCGGGCGAACGTGAGACACGCTCTTCCTCCCGAGGAAGGTACGGCGACGGAGAAACGAGGGCCCGTACCGCGTGCAGGCCGCGGTTATGTTTCTCGATGGAAAGCGCTTTAACGACAATGGCAGCAACGTCCCCGTCGAAGGTACGTCGAAGGTTTCCATTCCTTTTTACGCGATCTCCCGCGTGATCTCGGGGACGCGAGCGAAACGACGGATCGCCAGCCACCCGTATGATCGTGAGAAAAAGATTAAAAAGAGCATCTCCTTGATTTCCGACTCGCGAGGGAATCGAACGATCGAGCATAATTTTGACGGACATTACGGAGACGAAATGGAAAACGTGCGAATTCGGTGATGACCTGTTCGTTTATCGTTATCGGCGAATAATAAATTGTCAATTGTATCCGTTATTGATAGTTATGGGCCCTAGTTCCTAAATCAGGGACGATTGTAATATTGAACAAAGACTTACATTGTTAGAATGCGATCGTATTCATTTTAAACACACATACACTATTTTAGAATTTAAAATTTTTTTATTATTTACTGTAAATACCTCATAAATAATAAGATTTTATATTTTTTGTTTTTATAATAATTCCTGTATAATTTATATTATTTAACATATGCTAAATCTTTATGGAAGTAAAATTATTTATCGATATAAACATGCATATCTCTAAAAAATGCGTCTTATGTTTGCATTATACCTCTTTGTACAACAAACAATTTCTTCTATAAGATCATTTAATATTGATAAGAATATTACATTAAATGAATTTGTTTAATATCCTAGAGGAGACTTCAGAAGGAGTTGATGTCTTTAATACGCGAGCCTCCACCAGGTGTACACGTAGATGCAGAATTGGCTGGACAAAATTTGACGCAATGGATTGTCCACATGGAAGGTGCTAAGGGTACACTGTATGAAGGGGAACAATTTCAGCTACAATTTAAGTTCAGTTCTAAATATCCGTTTGACTCGCCAGAAGTGACTTTTATTGGTGGAAATATCCCTGTACATCCACATGTTTACAGCAACGGTCACATTTGTTTATCCATATTAACAGAAGATTGGTCTCCTGCTCTCAGTGTGCAAAGTATCTGCCTGAGTATCGTTTCTATGCTGAGCAGCTGTAAAGAGAAGGTTTGAGATTTAATTGTTAAATATATAAACATAGATATATGAATCTTAATGTACATGAATAATGCAAATACTTTTTATGTAGAAGAGACCACCTGACAATACATTTTATGTGAAAACTTGCAACAAGAATCCAAAAAAGACAAAATGGTGGTATCATGGTGAGAGAACTAGCTTTATATATTACAACGTATAATTTTTAGGGTTTATCTTTGGCATTTTTATCATATTATTAAGTTCCTGTCTTGTGTAATATTTGCAATTTGCTTTGTCCTAACTAATTTAAAGTTTCATATACATATAAACGCAACTGTGTTATAACGAGTAAAATGAATAATTGTTTTTTTAGATGACAGTGTCTAATGTTGAAGATCATATAAAGATCTTTTCAACTTGTCAACATTAAATTGTTGGACCAAGTGGAATAACATCCAAATGAAACCTGATGCATTAAATCAATAGAATTTTGCATATAATATTATATAGTAAAGTCAATATAACAAGAAATTAGATAACACATAAGAAAAGGCTACAACTTACTTATTATTATAATTATAGAGTTAATGCAAATTGCGTGAATTGTTTAATCATAAATTATTGCAATGTTGCTGATAGTGAACCATATTTTAGTTACATAGAATTACTATCAGATCATTAAATTAATGCTAAAAAGAGAGATAGATAAGAAGGTATTATTTATTATTATATAAGATATTTTAATATATGAAGTTTCCTCTCTTGTTATTCCGAAGGAAATTCCTGATGTATGTTAAAATCATTTAATAAATTTAGAAATAATCATAAAAAAATATGTATACATATATATGCATATTAATAATACAATAGCTATATATTCTAGAGATTTACTTTCTTTGTTTTTAATAAAATTTAAATATTGAATTATATGTACATCGATTATATATATGTACGTTGTGAAAACATATTTTATCTAAAATTCAGTGGTAAATATTCTATGCATCAATTTCCTTCGATTTTAACAAAATGTGATTGAGCACTGTAGACTTGGTTGCACGATATACATTTTTGTTTTTTTAAATAAGCTTTTTTTTATTAAACTACATTTTTAATATTTCCGTTGCATTTATTTGTTTCTCTTAGATTTTTGAGGCTATCACTTGGATTATCACTTAGACCTGTTCTTTGTTGCTGCACTACATTGCACTAAAACTTTCTTCTCTAAATTTTAACTGAATTTCTTGATTTATTAAAAGAATGACAGCATCATACAAATATATTGGATACATTCTGTAGGATACCACTAAAATTTTTCATTTGGCTTTCGCCAAACTTTAAATATATATCTATTTCATTTTATTTAGTATAATGAATGTATATTATTGTTCAAATACGAAGAACAGACCTATTAATATATTTAATGAAGTAAATATTATATTTTAAAAAACATAGTGAGAATTGATATATAATAACTATCTTATGTGAGTATATATATATATATATATATATTAATTTTTTAATATTGGCGCTTACAACGTAATTGTGATTTTTATTTAAATATATATAAGATATTGTCATATCATGCTACGTTTTTTTGATAAATTTTGGAAGCTGTAAAAAAGTTTAATATATATATATATATATAAATAATACATTATTTTATGTAAGATAGAATGGCATTCTCAAGATAATATACACAATGTGTGAGATTAATTAATGACACTGCAGTATCAACAATTGATATAATGTTTCAAAATTTTTGTGTCATGTAATCTCATAGTTACATGTATTAGCTAATAAAATACTTTTTGTACATTTAAAAATGTAAATTGTATGACGTGATATTAAATTTCTTAATAACATTTGGTGTCTTTCTCTAGTAGTCATTAATTCATGCCTTATACGTTAATAATTTATTGCTGGCTATATAATATATGTGCAAAATATACATGAGAAGATAATAAGTTTTGAAAATAACAAGATATCAAATCGGAACATGCATAACATAACTGCAATAAAATAATTTATTAGAAAAATATTTTGAATAATTATTTCATATGTATATTGCGATATTATTTCACACATATATACATATATATATTGCAATAGCGATATTTCATTTTTTTGTTCTATTACCGCCATATGTTTATCTTTTCAAAATTGTTAATTAGTTAATCAGAAATAATGTGTTTCTGGAAAATATATTTTATACATCCATGATCTTTTAGTACGTGATCTCTATTTATAATAAATTGTTTTTATCTTTAAGTATAATTATATATAAATATATAACAATACCTTAATAATTGAATAAAAACAATTATACAAAAGAATGTGATTAAGAGATAATGGAGATAAAAGTTTATCTTGTGTTTGATTGAAAAAAAAACTCAATTTGTTCTTAAGCATGGAATACTCTTGTTAATTGTGTAATTCAATATTGATATTAATTAATATGAATCGATCTACATTGTGATATGTGACAAAGAAGAAAATTAAATTATTATCTTTATCGTACGATTGTTATCTTTATTTGCTACGTGACGAGGCGTAATTTAATATTAATGTCAAAAAGAGAATTGATGTTAAAGTTTTAATTAGCAATTAGATTCATATGCGCCATCTTGTACTTTTCTAAACTTCTTTTCCTATAATTATTAACTGTTATCAATTTATTTATTTCTTTTTTTTTTCATTGAATCTTCAGTAAATGCCAAAATCAATACAACTTCTTTTAAGATCTATTATTCTGAGAAATGATTTTATCTGTGTTTCTATTACTTTCACGATTAAGAATTCTCAGAAACTATTACGGAGAGGAGTCTTAGTTGCATTTGTACCTACATGTAATAATTTTTAAGAAAATACAATGTTTATCAGTAAGCATGAATATATCCGTTTGTCATCGTTACATACATATATAATATACATACATATCAAGGCAAAAAACATACAAGTTTTAACCGCAGTTCAATAATTTGCAGTATGAAAATAAGCTTTGTATTCTTTATATAAATAACTATCTTATAAACAAATAAAACGAATATTTTATACTTAAAAATACTTTTTTTTCTAAAATTGATTTTCCTGAAAAAACTTAATCTATGCTTTCGATTTATTTTCTGGTTATATTATAATTTTGGTTTCACATCTACATGTTTAATATATTTTCGTATTATATATTTATGACTTCGTTATAATACGTATAGTAAGAGAGAGAAATTTAAAGCAGTGATGTAGATTGAATGCGATATGATAACCATCCACATATCAGCACAGGAATCCAAGAACGTTACCATCTGAATTAGATACAGGAACATTGTGCACGCTGTACCAATTCTTGTTTTCTGTTTTTCTTCGTTTTTCTTCTCGTTTTGCTTTTCGTTTTGCTTTGCAAGCAAAAACAAGTGCTTTCTACGATTCCATCTATAAGCTGCGTGTTGTCATCACTGAGACCAGTATCTGTCTGATAGTGTCGTAGTATAAACGAAGATAAGCAATCTAAACCGAATTCGCTCTTCGTCGGATTGCACTTTATTCTTGCGGGACAGTGCATTTTTCAACGGTGGCATCTTATGGAATCAACGACGAAACGGCCAGCTCGAACGAAATTATTTTTTCCACAAAGCATTTTCCACGGTGACACTACATTCTTATAGATTGATGATAGATTTAGTGTTGACAAAGTGACGGCCGCCAACACGAACGATGATTTGTGCGAGGTAATCTCGAGTATGAGTCAATCTTTAATTTAGCGAATAATGTGAATTATTGTTGATAAGTTACCGCTGATTGGGATGATCACAAGCGACGTTTTTCGATTGAGCCGTTTGTTTTTTATTTTATTTACGAATTTTTTATTTAAATAAAATACACGTTAAATATTTTCAATTCTATTTACGATAAATTTCGTTTTTACAATTGATATGTAATTTGCTAAGATGAGACACGATGAATTATCTGCTGTGATCGAAGATGTAAATAATTTTACTTGAGCAACAATTGCGCCATGATTAATTATATTTGTCACCATGATATAGATAAGCGAGATGCGATTAATCAACTAGATTTCAAGCGCAATTTATTCCGCAATAAAATAAGTACGACGAAGATATGATATTGCGATGTTTAATTCTTGCTCTTTTAACGAGCTAAAATATAATCGATATCCATAATTTGTTTCATCGTTTTTTGTTCATAATTTTTGCTTTTGTCATCTATATTTTATCCGAAACACGTCCCATCGTGATTGGCGTAAATCTCCATCACCTGCAGAAATGGAGTTCAAAATATTAATACACAAAATAATAACTTTACTGAAACATTTATATATTGATCGTGAAGGTTTATTTTTAAAATAACGATTTATGATGAAAAATTCGTTGTAAAAGAGCACATCGATGTACATTAACGGTATCCCTAATGTGTCTATATTTGTAAAAATATTTGATGATATTATTTCACCAAAATAATAAGATTCTTAAATATTATAAAAAAATTTGTCCATTGAATCAGCAACAACGAAAATTTTTAATACACATATAATACATATGTAATTTGTATCAATTTATAATGATTAAGTATAAATATTTGTGTTTTCGCATAAGCGCGATCCTGCATGCAGCATGCATAGTGGAACTTGTTTCATTAACAGCCAACGAAAATTTAAATAGATTTATCAGATTTTACTTTTAATCTATTTATTTAAGCTTCTTATCATTGCCGTTTATATATATCGCAATTGTATCCCGACTTACGATGGTTTGATCTACTTTTTTTCAATTCATTCACGTCGTTTTATCAATATTTTCCTGATTGAAACATTTTATTGTTGTGTGAAACAAGGAGCCAACAAATATATTCGATGATCGAGTTGTTATATTTTTCAATGATTTTATTCAATCATATTAATGGCCGCGTTTTATCAATAGTCAATCATTAGTCAATCTTAAGCATGATTCAACTTATTATGTCTTTTTTTTTTTAATTTTACAAGGAGAACTGAAATGTATTTTAACTAAAGAGAAATCTAAATTTACGAGAACTGGCGAGAAATATGGTTTGAGTTCATTGAACGTAGATGACAAATTTTTGGAAAAGGCATTTTTTAAATAATAAAAATCTCCGCAAACTAAAAAATCCAACATTAATAAAAAAAATCATATTTCTGATTTTTCTTTTATCTGAAGAGAGAAGAGAGAAAGAAAAGACAAAAAATTAAGCCGCACATTTATATTCTAATGAAAGTGAAAGATCGACCTGATGAATTAATGTAAAGACACAATTTCTCGACAAGCGCATTTTGCTGAGTATTATGTTTTAAGACGTATCCAATGTAAGGAAAGTGAATTTTCTGTGTAGCGTATGGGTATGGTGACATTAGTGCAACAGCCCGATGATAATCATCAGTATCAAAAAGAGCAGGATCTTGTTGAGACCGCCGAGAGTCATGCGGTCGACAAATTTCATGATGAGGCTGCGCAATCGGTGAGGGAAATCGCGATTGTCGCTCCGGGCAAATATAGCGTTGAAGATTCCTCTACGCATTGCAGTAACGTAGAAGATGAGGAAGAAGAGACGGACGACGAAGAAAGCGACAGCTGGACTACAAATTTGCCAATATCGTCAACCATTGTTCAGCAGCATCAAATGGTCGCCACCACGAGCAGCGATATCGTTCTACCGAATGCGGATCCATCAAATTTCGGTGATGTCTGTGTGAAGAATTCGACGAATGTGCATCTAGGTAACAAGACCTTCTACAAAGGTCCGATTACCATAAAGCAGTTCGTTTACACAAATTCCACTCCGATCCAGAAAGCGGATGAACTCGATGCTAGCCGTGGCTCTGACGTCAACATCTCGGATACGTCAACGAGTGAAAACGATGGATCCACCAACCAATCTATTTTTCCGCAAAATACTAAATTAAATAAAGGTAATAGTCAATAAATCATTTAGGTTACTTTTAGTTTTTCAATAATCTTTCCTTTCCTCTGTGCAAAGCACAGATAAGTACAAAATCATCGTATAATTAAAAAGAATATCTCTCATAAATAACAACACGATATAGTTTTATATAAGAAATTATAAATAGTGACCCAATAAATTGAATTATAATATAAATATTCTTTAAATACTTTTTGACATATTGTAATAAG
>JANQDE010000016.1:609418-648071 GCA_037157785.1 Cephalotes varians | reverse complement strand
TATGCAAGAATATATAGCGAGTTTTAATATCATCGATATTCTAAATTGAAATTTGTTTTTAGACTTTTAGTTGCACAAGGATTAAAGCTAAATAAGAGGGCTATTTTTATCTTATATAAACATGATATACGTGTTATGCTATTCTGATCGACATATTGCCTGTCACAAATTACTCGACTGTGAATACAGTAACAAAAAAGTGATATTGAACAAGGAAATAAAATGTTTTATACCGGATTTAATGTAATTATAACATACTTTTCGTAGAACGCTTCGTAAATTCTATCAAACGCTCTTACACAATTTATAAACAAATCGTTCTAATATAATTATAATTATTTTAGCTTTTTATAATTATTCCAGTGATGCAATGGCTCTGGACGTGGAGATATGCGGCTTTATCATCTGTTCTAGCTGTAATACTTCTAGCTGCTATAATACTCTCAATTGTATATTTCACTCATCAGCCGGATACACCAACCTTCCCGGAAATTCCAGACTCATCGCTCGAGAGTAATTTCATCTGGAAAATTTTTCGCTTTTCAAACACGAGCCAAACGTTATTTTATCGTGATTACAAAATTTAAATCAGTAATCTACTACTCCTACTTTATATTTATGTTTATTAAATGTATTCTACCTGTAAAAAGTGTGTCTTTTGTTTTCCACGAATCTCGTGCATTATATGTACATTTCAAAACCCTTTACATTCATACACAGAGAATGTCCTTTTTTAATGCAAAAATTGGCGTATGCATTAATGATTAAAATTGTTAAATTCAGTGTTAAATTAAAGAGTTTTTAATTAATTTTTCTGCATATATCGAACTTTTTTGCACAATATACATTTCCGTGATTTCAGATATAACTTCGGTACGCTTTGTCAAGAGAAATGAATGGGATGCGCAGCCGCCCACATCACCCTTAACAAAGATGAAGCTGCCAGTACCATACGTAATTATTAGTCACACCGTGACGAAATTCTGTACCACGCAATCAGAGTGTACAGTTTACGTGAAAGCAGTTCAGACTTTCCATATCGAATCAAAAAACTGGTCGGATATCGGCTACAATTTTCTCGTCGGAGGCGACGGTCTCGTATATGTTGGCAGAGATTGGGACTATGTTGGTGCTCATTCTTACGGTTTCAACAGCAAGAGTATCGGCATTTCCTTTATTGGTACATTCAATTCGGTCGTGCCGCCGAAAACGCAATTACACGCTGCGCAAAAGATCATAGAACTCGGCGTCAAAGCCGGGAAAATTGCGCCTGATTACAAACTATTAGGTCACCTACAAGTTTCAAGTACTGAAAGTCCAGGAAAAGCTTTATATAATGAAATCAAAAAGTGGCCCCATTGGTCACTCCAGCCTTAATCCGATATCTTGGAAGTTCAAATTATGAATGAAATATAATTTTCAAAAATATTCACATCCTCTTTTTTCTTTAAATCTGTAGTTGCCATATATCAGACATAATTCCGACAAGTTCATACAATTGAATGAAAATATCATGCTTATTACACTGCAATATCAATGTTAAATGTATAATGATATATTGTATAATGTATTATATGTATAATGTTTCAAAATTTTTGTGTCATATAATGTCATAATTAATGTATTAGCTAGTAAAATACTTTTTGTATATTTATTAAAAGTGGAAATCACGACGTGATATTAAATTTTAATAATATACTAGAAAATATATTTAATAATATTCTTGAAAATATATTTGATACATCCATGATATTCTACGTTTCTTTTAACAATAGTCTTTATCTTCAAGTATAAATATAATAAATAAATATAATACCTCAATAAGTGAGAGTAAGAATAATTATTACAAAAGAATATTATTAAGAGATAATGAAAATAAAAGTTTATTTTGTATTTGATTGAGAAAAAAAAAACTCAATTCTGCTCTTAAATACGGAATTCTCTTATTAATCGTGTAATTCAATATCAATATTAATTAATAATTGATATTAATCAATCGATTAATCTTAATTAATATCAACTACCAATATTAATTTTTGATGTGTTGAATATTTTGCAAGTAGAATTCGACATCTTATAAATATATACAATCATTCAATATATTACACAAAATTTTATATCGAAGTGATATGAGTATCAACATTTTGACATGTTAAGTACGTTTGTTTCAATTCACGATTTTAGAAAAATCTAGTGTATTATCTGATTCATTCTATTTTTTTCTGAGATATGAAAGATTGTTTTTTTAAGATACTGTCTTCTTGAATTTCTTATAATGTGTAACTAAATATAAGTTTGTTTCTAGCGAATATGAAACTTTTTCCTAGGACGAAAACATAAGTGAAAATTATTTCCAATTATTTCTTCAATAGTAAAAATTTTCACTTTTCATGTTTCTACTCTAGAGAAATGTTACATGATCGGTAAATCGAAAAATTTCTTATACTTTAGCTCCAAATTTTTTAAAAATACATCGCCTGTTAATTTAAAACAAATAGTTGCGATATACATGTTTTCCGCAATCTTAGGTCTGTTCTTTTCAACTGAACTTTTTGCACGGTTCATTTTTCCTCTCTTTCTCTTCACATTAGAGAATAAAAGAGAAAAGATAAAAGAGGGTGCAAGAAGTTCATCTAAAAAAGAACAGACTCAATTAGCGCAAATTATGAATCTTTTGTCATTAATTATAACAAAATTATAAAGAAATAATATAGATGTTTCTTGTATGCTATTAATATTAGAAATCTTCGGACATCAGAAGAAAAATACAAGTCCATCCGGTTCCATGAAAAAGATTAAAAATCGTGTAAAACGACGTTATCTCACATACATTCATGCAATTATATCGTTAACCAATTGTAGTTGAGAGAAAGAGATAAAGAGAAGGGGTTTCCGAGCATGTTCGACTGATTCAACAACACGACAGCAGTCTTTTCCGTGTCGGATTGAGTGGAGATGACGCCGCCATTAAGAGTGTTTTGATTCCATCGACAATTTCGTTTGTCAGTGAATGCTTGACAAACGGCTTGTGGCCGCAAAATTCATTCTTTTTGATAAAAACGAGCATTGCACACATTAAAAATAATATATATAAAATATATCGGATCACATTATATTTACGACGGCTTCGTTATATAATATACAGCGTGATTTGCAGCAGTAACATAGATTAAGCAAGACATGATGATCACGGTGCAATCCACGTATCAGCACAGGAATCCGAGGCGTTACCATCTGAATTAGATACAGGAATATTATGCAAAAAGAGAAAAATTTTTGGACAGTACCATGTCGTCATAGATTAATGGATTTAATGCAAAGTGACCACCGCCAAATTGAACGATGATTTGCGAGGTAATTGAATCAATCCTTAATTTAGCGGATAATGCGGATGTTGCCGCTGATGAGCGATATTTTTCGATCAGTCCGTCGCTTTATTTTGTTTACGAATTTTCGATTTAAATAAAATACATTTGATTTAAATAAACTCTCTCTCTCTCTCTCTCTCTCTCAATTTTGTTTACGATAAACTTCATTTTTATCGTTGTGTAATTTGGAAGTGAAAGATCGTAATGATCTGATGAATTTATCTAAGACTCCAGTTGTTTCTTGACAAACGCATTCCGCTGCATGCAGAGTATCAAATTTTAAGCTCTATTTAATGTTAAGTATGTGAATTTTTCACGTAACGCATGGATATAGTGACATTGGTACAACAGTAGTAGCAAATGCTTGACGGTGATCATCAATATGAAGAAAAGGAACAAAATCTTACTATTATGTCCGCCGAAAATCACACGGTCGACAAGTTTCACGACGAGGCTGCGTGCTCGACGAAAGAAACCGCGTTCGTCACGGGCAAAGATAGCATTGAAAATTCCTCTACGGATTGTAGTGATGTAGAGGATGACATAGATGAGGAAGAAGAGACGAGCATCGAAAAAGGCTGGAAGCTCAGGAATCTACCAATACCGTCAACCATTTTTCAAACGGTCGCCACCACGAATGATGGTGTCGTCCTACCGACCGCTGATCCGTCGAATTTCGGCGATGTCCGTGTGAAGGACTCGACAAATGTGCATCTGGGTAACAAGACCTTCTACAAAGGTCAGATTACCATAAAGCAGTTCATTTATACAAATCCCACTTCGATCCAGGATGCCGGAAAATTCGATGCCGACCGTGTCTGCAACGAGAATGTCTCGGATCTGTCATCGAGTAAAAACGATGGAGCTGCTAGCGGACTCATTTTTCCGCAAAATACTGAATTAAATAATGCCGAAAAATTCGATGCCGACAGTGTCTGCAACGAGAATGTCCCGGATCTGTCATCGAGTAAAAACGATGGAGCTGCTAGCGAACCCATTTTTCCGCAAAATACTGAATTAAATAAAGGTAATAGGCAATCGCAATAGATTGTTAAGTCCGTAATTTGTAATTTTTCAACATTTGTCGTTCCTTTGCAAAGCATAGGTAAATATAATATTATCGGGGAGGGGGGGAAACTAATTAACAAAGATAGAAAAAAAGGATAGATATCTCTCATAAAAAACAGGATATAGTTTTATATAAGAAATTATAAATAGTGACCCAATAAATTGAATTATAATATAAATATTCTTTAAATACTTTTTGACATATTGTAATAAGATATTCTAAAATAAGTTTTCTAAATTAAAAAAAAATATATTGTATTTTTAAATTTATAATTTAAAAGTAAATGTAAGTACCTTGTAATAAGTACGTCGTGTAATAAATACCTAAACAATATTAAAACCGAAAGAATCAATATTTGTACTAAAAATATTAAATTTATTAGAACTTAATTACTTGCGAATACTGTGATTTTCATAGTAGTGTACATGTGATCGACATAGCTTTACATTTGATAAGCTCAAAGACGTCATCTAATCAAATTCTCTTCATTTTATAAGTAAGCATTTTTACATGTTGTAATATTGTTTATGTAGTATTAATAGTTTTATTTGAGATAATCAAAAAAATTTGAGATAATCGAATAAAAACAGAAATACCGCGTATGTTTAAATTGTTAATTATTAAATAAATCCAAAAAAGTCGATGATGCTATATCTATCTCAAAACTTCGATAATTTCTTTAAAGCATAGAAAGGTATAATAATGGCTGGTTCGACAGAAAAAGCAGTAATCTCTTTGCGTTGATTGCATTATACTTTTAAATCTAAATTGAGATAAAACTATTCCTCTCTAGATCCAAAAATATAGTCCAATCAGCTTAAAGCACTTATGAAGCATTTATTTTTCTGTTAAAGACAATTATTATCAAATCCATCCAAGTTGTAATAATTTTTAAAAACTATTTTACTGATATAACGAATATCATTTTTTTGATATTGGTCTTTTGATCTAAGTTTCGTTATAACTATGCAAGAATATATAGCGAGTTTTAATATCATCGATATTCTAAATTGAAATTTGTTTTTAGACTTTTAGTTGCACAAGGATTAAAGCTAAATAAAAGGGCTTTTTTTATCTTATATATATTATAGGTAGTATATGATATACGTGTTATGCTATTCTGATCGACATATTGCCTGCCACAAATTACTCGACTGTGAATACAGTAACAAAAAAGTGACATTGAACAAGGAAATAAAATGTTTTATACAGGATTTAATGTAATTATAACATACCTTTCATAGAACGCTTCCAGCGTAAATTCTATCAAACGCTCTTACATAATTTGTAAACAAATCGTTCTAATATAGTTATAATTATTTTAGCTTTTTATAATTATTCCAGTGACGCAATGGCTCTGGTCGTGGAGATGGACAGCTTTATCATCTGTTCTAGCTGTAATACTTCTAGCTGCTATAATACTCTCAATTGTATATTTCACTCATCAGCCGGATGTACCAACCTTCCCGGAAATTTCAAACTCATCGCTCGAGAGTAATTTCATCTGGAAAATTTTTCGCTTTTCAAACACGAGCCAAACATTATTTTATCGTAATTGCAAAATTTAAATCAGTAATCCTACACTTCATATTTATGTTTATTATATGTATTCCACTTGTAAAAAATGCATCTTTTGTTTTCCACGAATCTCGTGCATTATACATTTTAAAACTTGTTACATTCATACACAGAGAATATCCCTTTTTAATGCAAAAATTGGTATGCGTTAATGATTAAAATTGTTAAATTAGGTGTTAAAGAGTTTTTAATTAATTTGTCTGCATATATCGAACTTTTTTTGTACAATATACATTTCTGTGATTTCAGATATAACGTATTCGGTACGCTTTGTCAAGAGAAATGAATGGGATGCGCTCACATCACCCTTAATAAAGATGGAGCTGCCGGTACCAGACATAATTATTAGTCACACCGTGACAAATTGCTGTAACACGCAATCAGAGTGTACAGACTACGTGAAAGCAATTCAGACCTTCCATATCGAATCTAACAACTCGTCGGATATCGGCTACAATTTTCTCATTGAAGTCGACGATCTCATTTGGACGTATGTTGGCAGAGATTGGGACTACGTCGATGCCCATTTTTACGATTTCAATAACGAGAGTGTTGGAGCCTATGGAGAAATTAGACGTCCCGCCATGAAAGCACTCGACAGCGCAGGCACGGTATTCGCTGAGATCGTAGATCGTCATGAGCTTTTTCCCTAGATGTACTCGCTATATAGTTCACGTCGCGCTTCTTCTTCTTAAC
Source organism: Cephalotes varians (assembly GCA_037157785.1). Taxonomy (NCBI): domain Eukaryota; kingdom Metazoa; phylum Arthropoda; class Insecta; order Hymenoptera; family Formicidae; genus Cephalotes; species Cephalotes varians. The sequence continues at coordinate 641,360 of JANQDE010000016.1, read as the reverse complement.
CGTTTTCTGTTTGCAAAATATATGTTTTGCCGGCATTACGGTATTTTTGCTTTTCGTTCTATTCCACTTTCATAAGAAATTACGAACAACAGAGAGTATCGGTATTTTCTTTATTGGTACATTCAATTCGGTCGTGCCGCGGCAAACGCAATTACACGCCGCGCAAAAGATCATAAAACTCGGCGTTAAAACCGGGAAAATTACGCCTGATTACTATTAATCACAAGTTTTAAATCCTGAGAGTCTAGGAAGAGCTTTATTAAATGAAATTGAACAGTAGTCCCATTGATCATTGTGGCCCCTAGCTATAATCAGATAATTTGAAAGTTTAAAATATGAATTAAATATAATTTTCGAAAATATTTATATTTATGTATTTTTTAATCTGTAGTTGCTATGTGTCAGATAATTCTGATAAGTTCAAATAACAGTTAACTAAAAATATGATGAGCCAATTACTATTGTCACATATTGCTTTGAATATAAAATCTTTTTGAAAAGACGAAAGATTTAATTACTGTACATTTTGTATAAATAAATTTAATTAGAACTTGTATGTAAAAATAAAGGTGTCAATATGACAATTAGAGGAGACCAGGGTAGGCTGTTACTTCTTATTTAATGGTTTTTAGAAAAAATGCATGTAAGATTTTGAAACATTATATACGTTAAAATATACCTACATCCCTTAGATATTAAAAAAATATACTCTCGAATATATTAATCGTATAAATAAGTTATTTAATTTTAAATAAAATTGTGAAAATGTGACAATTAATCCCATATTCGGAGTTAATAGTCTCGTATTCAACACTTTTTGCAATAACGACTTAATGTCTGGTAATCATATTTAATTCTAATGCGGCTTGTAGATAGATAAATTATGTATTTTCATTGCTCTAACGACCTCCAAAATAATATCAAGCGGAATTTTACTTCTGTCTTCCTTTTTTATTTTCGTATCATAGTTACAATTTAATCTCAAATAATTTCTGAACGACTGTTCAAGCCGGAGTCAAATAGAGAACGACTTTCTCAAAGAATAAATATAAAACTCATTTAGGATAATCTAAGGCCTTTTTTAGTAAAAGATTATATTCACAAATTTTGTTACAATAATGATTAATCAATCACAGTCAAAACTTATCTAAGATATATCATTTTCTACGATTGCAGTGAAATTGCGATTGATAATGCCAAAAACTAACAAACAAAAAAAAAACAAAACAGGAGATCAAAAAATTTATTCGTCAACTTCATTTTTAAAAGTTGTTATAAGTAATAAACGCGATGCTTTTGGCACAAATCATTTTACACCATAAATTAATATTACGCAATCTACGCAATCTAGTATAGAAAAAAAAATTTTCTGGTACATATTGATCGAGTTATAAATTTTTTGACAACTAATCCCGTATGACAATATAGTAGGGAAAATCTAGTCTCGATCTCTCCTACTATATTTTATAGTAGGCCGGACTTAACAGTTATGTTAAAAATTTACGAAAAAATTTTGAAGATAATTTTATATAAATTATTCAAAAAATATATTTGTTGTACATTTAACGAATCTATAATTTTTAAATAAAAAAACTTGTCTAAATAAGCGCCGTTTGAAATAACTGTTAAACCGTAGATTTGAAAAAGCGTAAAGACTTCTGTTATTATTTTTTACGTAGAATATGATAATGATAAAAAAGTTTTTTATGAATATTTTTTAAGATGATATAAAAATATCTTATGTTTAAATAGAACACTGTATCTTTCTTCGATACTACGAAAGCACAGAAAAAATCACCGATAATGTAACCGATAATGTAACATTTTCTCTAGGGCGGAAAAGTAAACATTTTTTTCATCATAATGGAAAAAAATGGCAAAAATTTTAACTTTTTACGTTTCCGTTCTAAAGAAAAAGTTACATAGTCGGTACCTAAATCGAAAAACTCTTTTACGATACTCCAAATTTTTTTTTAAATATACCGTCTTTTAATTCGAGACAAATAATTACGATATACATCTCCGCAATCTTAGCCTGTTTTTTTTTCAAATAAACAGATGTTCATCTATCTTCTCTTTCTCTTCAAGTTGGAGAAACAAAGAGAAAAGATGAATCGTGCAAGAAGTTGAGCTAAAAGAACAGGCTTATAATTAGCGCAAAATACTATAATCTTTCGTCTTTAAATGCAAAAAATTATACATTAGAAATAATACGGATATGTTTCTTATATATGCTATTAGAAACCTTCGGCCATCGAAAGGAAGATACGAGTTCATCCTTTATGAAAAAAAATTAAAAATAAAAATCGTGTAACATGACGTTATCGCACATACATGCATGTCAGAGCTACATCGTTAACCAATTGTAGTTGAGAGAAGGTGGCAAAGAGTGGGGCCAACGATTTCCGAGCACGTTCGACGCGACAGTAGTCTGCGTGTTGGATTGAACGGAGATAATGCCGCCATTACGCGTGCTTTGATTCTATCGGCAATTTCAGTGATACACAGTGTTCGTCAAGCGGCTTGCGGTTGCAAAATTTATTTTTTTTCAATAAAAACGAATGTTGTATTTATATTTCAAAATATATGTCCTCGGATCGCGTTATTTTTACAGTACGTTATATTTACTTCATTATAATACGCAGCGTGATTTGCAGCAGTGACGTAGATTGAGTGTGACATTGATCGCGGTGCCCAGCACAAAAATCCAAAGTTGTCATCTAAATTAGATACAGGAGTATTGTGTAAAAGGGAATATTGCACGCTATACCAATTCTTGTTTTCTGCTTTTTTTTTTCTCGTTTTATTTCTTCTCGCAAGCGAGAACGAGCGCTTTCCACGATTCCACTTCCAAGGCGTATCGTCCTTCGATTGCCGCGTGGCGTCATCGCTGGAAGCCAGTATCTATCTGACAGTGTCGTAGGATCAACGAAGATAAGCGAAAACGACCTATCCAAGTCCGCTTTTGATCAGATTGTATTTTGTTCCTGCAGGACAGTGCATTTTCCAACAGCTTGTGGAGTCAACGACGTGTCGAAAATTGCCGAAGTCAGCTCGAATGAAGTTTTCCTTTCCGCGAAGCATTTTCCACGGTGACAACACCATGTCGTCATAGATTGATGGTGGATTTGGTGTTGGCAAAATTGCCGCCAACACAAATGATGATTTGTGCGAGGTAATCTTGAGTATGAGTCAGTTAATCCCTAATTAGTGGATAATACGGATTGTTGCTGACCGGTTGTCGCTGATTTGGGAGAGTGATCACGAGCGATGTTTTTTTGAGATCGCCGCTTATCCTTTATTTTACGAATAATATTCTACAAATTTTTTATTTAAATAAAACACCCGTGTTTTTATTTAAATTAAATACGTGTTTTCAATTCTATGTCTATATTTACGATGAACTTCTTACGGTTGATGTGTGATTTGCTGAGATGAGATATGATGAATTATCAGCTGTATTGATGTAAATAATTTTATTTGATACAAGAGTTACGCTATTAATTATATTTGCCGCTGTAATATAGATAAGCGGGATGTGATTGATAAGTCAGATTTGAGCGTAACTTATTCCGCGGTAAAATCTTTCGAAATACGGCAAAGATATAATATTATAATATTTAATCCATGCTTCTTTAGCATACTAAAATATAATCAATATAATCAACGTTCATAATTTGTTTCAAAGAAATCAATTCGTTATAGATATATACAGCTAGTATGTTTCATCTTTTTTTTGTCATTTGCTTTTATCACATATATTTATCCAAAACGCATTCTATTGTGACTGGTGTAAATTTCCATCATCTGTAGAAATTCAATAATAACTAATATATAGAATAATTTTATTGAAATTATATATTAATTTATATTGATCGCGACTGTTTATATTCTTAAAATAACGATGGTAAAAGGTTTGATCCAAAAAGAGCATATTGGTGTATAATAATTAATAGTATTCATATAGATTGCTTTCCGTTTGATAACACAAGTCGCGTGCGATACGAGTATCGTTCTATCTTTGTTATTCATTGCCAAGAGAGATAGAATAACGTTTGTGTCACTAAATGGCAAGTATAATGTGTCCGCATTCATAAAAATATCTGATGATGCTATCCTAGATAACAGTGAGTCTTATAAAAACATATTTGCAAGAGACGTCTAAAAAACATTTTATGTCCCGATTTTATTTTATCTGGGATGATCACTGAAATAGTATAATTCTTAGATATTATAAAGAATTTGTCTCTTAAATCAGCAGCATCGAAAATTAATATATATATTTTTTAAATATATATATATATATATATATATATATATATATATATTAAAAAATATATATATAACACTTATAATTTCAATTTACGATGATTAAATATAAATATCCGTACTCTGTATGCGCATAAGTGCGATGTCTATCCCATACGCAGCATGCAGTAGTGAAACCTTGTTTCATTAACAGTCCCCCCCCCCTCCACCGGAGAAAATTTAAATAGATTTGTCAGAGATATCAAATTTCACTTTTAATCTATTTATTTAAGCTTCTTATATATTGCTGTTTATATCACAGTTGTGTCCCGATTTACAACAATTTGATTAATTTTTTTTATTTTCAACTCAATCACGATATCGTTTTATTAACATAATTTTCATGATTGAGGCATACTAATAAAAAACTGTGTTTTACCAATATTAGTCATTCTTCAGCATGATTCAACTTATTCTGTCTTTTTCTAAAATGTAAAGGAAAACTGGAAAACGTACTTTAAATAAACAAAATTTGAAATCTAAACAAAATTTCGAGATTGACGAGAAATTTGGTTTAAGTGCTTTGAATGTAGATGACAATTTTTGAAAAAGTTTTTTTTGAAATAAAAATCGTATCTTTTCATTGTTAAAAACATCCTACATTAACAAAAAAGTCATGTTTCTGATCTTTCTTTTATCTGAGAGAAGAGAGAAAGAAAAAACAAAAAAAACCGCACATTTATATTCTAATGAAAGTGAAAGGATCGTATCGATCTGACGAATTTATCTAAAGATCCCACAGTTGTTTCTCGACAAACGCATTCTGCTACATGCGGAGTGTCATATTTTAAGACATATCTAATGTAAAAAAAGATAAATTTTCCGCGTAGCGTATGGGTATGGTGACATTGGTACAACAGCAGCAGCAAACGCTCGACGGTAATCATCAGTGTCAAAAGGAGCAGGAGCCTGCTGTCGTGTCTGTCGAGAGTCACGCGGTCGACAAGTTTCGCAGCGAGGCTGCGCACTCGGCGAGGGAAACCGCGGTTGTCGCTCCGGGCAATGATAGCGTTGGAGATTCCTCTACGCAGTGCAGTGACGTAGACGATGAGGATGAGGAAGAAGAGACGGACATCGAAGAAGGCAGCGGCTGGATCACGAATCTGCCGATATCGTCGACCATCGTCCAGCAACATCAAGCGGTCGCCTCCACGAACGGTGGTATCGTCCTACCGAACGCCGATCCAGCGAATTTCGGCGATGTTTGTGTGAAGAACTCGACGAATGTGCATCTAGGTAACAAGACCTTCTACAAGGGTCCAGTTACCATAAAGCAGTTCGTTTACACGAATTCCACTCCGATTCAGGATGAGGATAAACTCAACGCCAGCCGTGCCTCCGACGTCATCTCGAATCTGTCGACGAGTAAAGATGATAGAGCCGCCAACAGTCCCATTTTTTCACAAAATACTGAATTAAATAAAGGTAATAGTCAATCGCATAAATCGTTTAGGTTTCTCTAAAATTAAGAAGACCGTAATACTTAATGGATATTGCAAGATATTGCCTGCCGCCTGTTTACTTACAGTGAATAGAATAATAGATAAGTAGCATCGAACAAGGATTAAAATGCTTTACACGCGAGGCTTAATGTAATTTTACATATATTTCATCCACGTGTGCGCTTCCCAGCGTAATGCTTGCACATAAATTTTATTAAACGTGCTTATATAGTTTGTAAATAAATCGTTCTAATATAGATTTTTATAATTATTCTAGTGTTGCAGTGGTTCTGGACGTGGAGATGTGCGGCTTTATTGTGTGTTCTATCTTTAATACTTCTAGCTACTATAGTGATCACAACTGTTTATTTCACTCATCAGCCGGTCGCACCGATCTTTCCAAAAATTCCAGACTCATCACTCGAGGGTAATCCTATTTGGAAAATTTTTCGCGTTGCAAACGCACAAGTCAATTGTTATCTTATCGTGCAAAATTGCAAAATTTAAAATCAATATCTTGCATTCCATATTTGTATTTATTACATTTATTCTATCTATAAAAAACGCGTTTTTCATTTTTCACGAATGTCGTATATTTACATTTCAAAACTTTCTGTGTTTTCATACACGAAGTAAGTGTTTCAGATTTTATTTCAAAAATTGGTGTATGCATTTGATTAAAAAATTGGTGTTAAATTCGATGTTAAATTAAAAATTTTTTAATTAATTTGTCTGTCATTATACCGAACTTTTTTTTATACGATATACATTTTATTTTCATATTTTTCAGGTATAACGGTAACTTCGGTACGCTTTGTCGAAAGGAACGAATGGGGTGCGCAGCCGCCCTCGTCACCCTTAACAAAATTAAAGTTGCCAGTACCATACGTAATTATTAGTCACACCGCGACAGACTTTTGTACCACGCAATCGGAGTGTACATTCCGCGTGAGATTTGCTCAGACCTTCCATATCGAATCTAGACAGTGGTCGGATATCGCCTACAATTTCCTTGTCGGAGGCGACGGTCTCGCATATGTTGGCAGAAGCTGGGACTACATCGGTGCCCATTCTTTCGGTTTTAACAACAAAAGTATCGGCATTTCCTTTATTGGTACATTCAATTCGGTCGTACCGCCGAAAACGCAATTACATGCCGCGCAAAAGATCATAGAACTCGGTGTCAAAGCCGGGAAAATTGCGTCTGACTATAAACTGTTAGGTCATCGACAAGTTTCGAGAACTCTGAGTCCAGGAGATGCTTTATATGATGAAATTACAAAGTGGCCTCATTGGTCACCACATCCTTGACTTGATGATTTAGAAGTTTAATGAATGAAATATAATTTTTGAAAATATTCAAAATATTTTTGAATATATATATTTTTTTTAATCTGTAATTGCTGTGTGTCAAATAATTCTGATAAGTTCAAATAACAATTGATTGAAAATATGATGAGCCTACCACTACTGTCGCATGTTGCTTTGAATATATCAATTTCTTTGAAATGACAAAAGACCCAGTTCTTGCAGATTTTATATAAATAAATTTGGTAAAAATAAATTCAATTAGAAAGAGCTAATTGATGAATCAAGAAGGAAATGTATATAAAAGTATTAAATATTGAAGATATAAAAGATATGTACTTGTCAAATTTCATAATAAAATTAATATTGATTAAAATGAATTTGTTAAAATTGAAAATCACTAGGGATATATACTAAACATAATACAGAAAAATACTACAGTAACAAAATTTAAGCAGTCCATTTTAAATCAATTATATGTTCGAAATATATCGAAATACGATCTTATACAGTTTACTTGTTCGTATAAAAAAATAATCCAGATAGCACAGATAATCGTAATGAATTCGAAAAAATTCTTTTCAGGTAATTTAAGGAAAAAATTATAGAAGTGTACCTTTCTATGAAATTAAATCAAAGTTGTTCTGAAAGAAGTCATTTTTCTATTTGCAATGGGTTCGAAAAGAATCGCTCATCCGCGAGCAGTACATGACAACGCTAACAGATGAACGTCTTGTAAATAAAAATCCATAAAGGATAAGATAAAAACGTAGTATTATATCTGATACTTCTCGACATTCTAACGAAATGATGATTTTTTTGAAAGCTTCCAAAGTAGGACTCAGAGAAGTTAATAGTAAAAGTATTTTGACATAATTTTAACATAATTTTGACATAAAAATTAGTTTTGGGATTTATAATGTTTCTGAGAGATATCCAGATAGCAAAATTCTAGCAAATTGCTAGCAGATTGGCAACAAAATTAATCAGATTTTCAATGCAAAATCATAGCCATCTGTGTCCGCATTTGGCTCAGGATTTGTCGACAAAGCCTGTTGACATGTTATGCTAGCAGATTGGCAGCAGAAATCGAGCAGATTCTGCTATTTTGTAAGTATTTAAATTGTGATGTCATTGCTACTAAAAAATCTTAGAAAATGATGTTTTTGTTCCTTTATATTTTTATTTTAAGAGTAATTTTAAACATGATAATAATTTACATGATAATAAGTAAAAAATAAATAATAAAGTTTTATTAATAGAAATTAATATATTTTACATTAGGATACATTAGATTTTGAAAATGTCTAAAAGAACAAAACTATCGTAGTTGTTCTCTGTACCAATACCAGTAATCATTTTCGATAATTAGGTTCATTAGCTTCTTTGGTCCAAAAATACAATCATATTTTGCACTAATAAGTGTACGTGTTTGATAGTCCATTCCCGACGTTTGGTAGTCAAAACTTTAATCAATAATACGGAAAAATGACAAACGCGTGTGAAGTTGGCCCTCCCTGTTTTAAAACTTGGCTTTCCAGATTGCATAAACCATCTTAACTGTAATCATTCGTTTGGTTAATAATCATCGTATAAAAGTAATGATGATATTTTTCTGGACATAGTATTACAATTTTATATAACAAATTATATGACAAATTACATACGTTTGTTTATATTATGATTAAATTAACACGTTATATAATTTATATAATTTATAATGTTTATATAATTTATAATATAATATATAATTTATAATTTATAATTTTACGAAAAAATTAATTTCTTTGGGCTGAAAATTGAAGAAAATTTAAAATTAATTTTAAATATCCGTACCCAATCATCACAAATATGTAAATGTCCAGTACCCCTATTTACATATTATACAATTCATTATATAATATAATTGTATTCAATTAAAAAAGAAATATTTAATTTCGTGGCGTTAAATATCATTCAATTTGCAGCATTATATTTTTTAAAATATTAAATTATTTTTAGTCCTTAAATCTACCTATCCGTATTTCTTGTCTATCTTCCTGCCTACCAGTTTTATTTATTTATGCATCTTACTATTCTATTCATGAATATTCCTACCCGTATTCTTACTTACTGCAAAAATGTGCAATAAAACCGCGGAATTATTTATCCTAATCTGATCTAATCTAACTCATTTTAGGGCAACGAATCTGTGAAAGTCGCAGTATTATATAGATAGAATATATATATACATGTAATACAAGTTTCACAGATTTGTTACCCATTATAAAAAATTCGTTACTTACCCACTCGAAGCGCAACGGGCGGAGTTATCTGCCACGAAGCTGCGATAATACTGTAATACAAACATAAGATTTAAGTTAAAACAGCGCTCAAAATATAATCAAAGTTTCAAAAGATAATTTTTACGCGCTTTAAACTTTTTATTTGTTTTTTATATATATAATTAGATATTTACTAATATTAATAGTTCTAATATTTATTTTTTATAATATGTACAAATCTTTTTACAAGAATAAACTTTTATTTTTAAAGTTTCAAATATAATTTTTTTTCTTTCATTATTTTTTTTAACTAAAAACGATCCTTTCAAATGGCAAAAAAATAACTTCATACAGATAAAAAAATCAAACTCACCCCAAAGTTGCTCCGCCGATGCTCGATGCCTATCCCAGGTCTCCTCCTCCTCTCAGAAATTGGAAGTTGTCAAGTCTCTTTCTCCTTTTCCTCCTAAATCGGCGACGAGAGTGCATCCTTGTCGTTTAGATATCCGTAGGGAATATCTATAACAATCGAATGACCCAGAGATTAATAAGAAGAAGAAATATTTTTTGTATATAATTAGTGTGTTATTACTATTGCCGGCAAATAACACAAATTTACATTAAATTTTTACACATAACGTGTCAATCGCAAAAAGGTACCATAACGGTCATAACATTAATTTAATTAATTTCTCATTGTTTAATTAATTAATTAATTAATTAAATTACTATTAGAGGTAAAGAGGTTACATGAGGTTACATGAAGAGGTTTTATCTCTCACGCAGTCAATTTCACACCAGCGAGACGCCAATTGAGGGAATACGCGTTAGAATACATATAAGAGAATCAATGTAGGAGAGTTGAATCTATATTACGTGAATTAAATATCACAGTAAATAATAAATGCGCAGTTATAGAATGTACCTACCAATTAAACGACTCATGATGCCACTCGTCCTGGAGCCGATCCATCCGCCGAGCCGCTCGCAGTAAACGTAAAATGAATGATTATTAATATGGCGAAGCGGCTTCGTCTCTCGCGCGGCCAGCTTCACGCGCCAAAAGCGACGCGGCGGCGCAGTGACGCAGCGACGCTACATGTCTCGCGCGGCCAACTTCGCGCGCCAATAGGGACGTGGCGATGCGGCGGCGCGGCGGCGCAGTGACGCTACACGTCATGATCTCCGAAAATAAGTATTGAAAAAATATGAGTTCGAACGAGCTGTCAACGCGTGCCGAATCTTTATTATCCGACAGTCAGATGTAAGACTAGTGTAAGTTTCTCACCAATTAAACAAGTCACGACGCCACTCGTTTCGGAGCTGATCCGTCCTACGTCCGCCGCGTTCTGCAAATGAATTGTAAATGCAATTAATATGGCGAAGCGGCGATTAACTTCCACCAATAGCGACGCGGCGGCGCGACGGCACGGCGTCGCAGTGACGCTATGCGTCTTGATTTTCGATTGAACATGTATTATGAAATACGCGTTCGAACAAATTGATATTAATATTAACACATTTGTGAGAAATTTTGAAATTTCTTTTATATACTTTTTAATATTTACAATTTAAATAAACTATAAAAATTGTTTGAATGACAATATATTTTTATTAAACGACATATTTTTATAATTTATTTGCTTTATTCTTTTTTAATTTATAATAATAATTTAAAAAATGACAAAATGACACTAGATATTTAATGATTCCGCGCGGGACAAACAAACGCTACATCTAAATCAGTACAATTAATTAAAAGGAGTGAATTTTAGCATAATATTATAATAAATAACATCTGTCTTTTATATAATAATTAAGAATGTACGTGTCATATGTCAAAATATTTCCAAACAAGGGTTTTTTCGTACATATATATTTTGCATGTAAACATTAAAATAGTTTTTTTTATATTTTCTTTTTTACATATCTTCAGCCTTAATTCATTCCAATTTTTAGTTGTCATTTTTATAATGCATTGTTACGCAATTATATTCTGTGGACGTAGCACAGAATACAATCAAACAACGTATGTAACACGGAATGAAATCGAGGACTATGAATGTGTTATCCGCCGGAATATCCGTGGCTACATAGCTTGCACGTTTCGTACACGAAGAGGTGCCTGTAAACAGATTTCATCACTTCCATCTAAAAGTGGTTTAACGCATTCTTTATTCTCTGGCATCTCCTTGCCGGCAAACACAAACAGGGAGAAATCACCAACCAAAGAAACATTTTTCGGTGATAAACGGCTGGTTTGGTTCGTAGATCTGGCCATGTAGTTCCGCCAGCCAAAATGGATCCAGTTAGCGCTGCTGTACGGCCTAGAAAAAGCGTTTCACGTAAAATGACGGCGTGGTCCCTCTCGAGAACGGTTTATTTGGACATCGTGCGATTGTCCACGGTAACCGGTGAGTTTTTCCCTTGGATCAACCAATATTTTTGTTTTAAATTAATTAATTAGCGACGTATCCAATTGCAATCCTTTCGTTTGCGATTATCTTAAGCCCGTATCAAACTAGAAATTGAGATTGGATTGGAATTTAATCAATTAGAAGAAAGAAAATCAATCTCAGATATAATGAACTTTGCTTTGATTCAAAATTCAATCCAATCTCAATCTCAATCTCTGATGCGGGCATTAAGCCTTGTGTCCACGATGCTAGAAATCGGTCCGAGATCTCGGACGAAGAGAGAATTGACCAATCGCATTGATCAAGCGACCGAATTATTTAAATGCGATTGGTTAATCCTCTTTACGCTCGATGTAGAATCAGCTTTAAGGAATTTTTAACAATACTATCTTTCAGACGGTAACGCTAAAATCACGTTATTGAGTCAAAGATGAAATTGATTGGTTTTTCGACCTAATGTGACTTTAGCATTTACTAATTAAAAGATGGTATTGCAAAAACTATTGAGTGGTGCTTTCCATTTAGTGACACAAATCGTTCTATTTTGTGTCAACTTGTGTCACCAAGTGAAAAGCAATCATTATGAAGCCTTGTTCCGATACGGTACCAATACTGAAAATCTATAATATATATGACCTATAAATTTTTAATGTATGTACTGGCAATGTATATTGAAATTTGGTCTAAAAATATAAATAAGTAAATATAAATATATTAAAAATATCTTTAAAATTTATTAAAATGTTAAAGATATTTGTGATATTTATAATTTATTTTTAATAAATGCGTATAAACACAAATATAAACAAATACGCTATTATTTAACAAAATATGTTCGTTATTTCAATCAAAAAGTTTATGGATAGTCATTAAACTAATGTATAAAGATTGAAATGGAGTCCGATCAATCAGAACGCGAGAGACGAAGATCTCTTGGTTCCGATTGGTTGTGTCCCCTGCAATTGCTATTCTCGCTTTTGTACGCAGGTTGCGATGTACGCGCGATGGGAAAAGCGACAGGACGGCCAATCGGTTTTCGTTACACGCCGTCATTTCGGAAAGGAAAACGGAAGATCTCGAGGACCTCGATCATTCGCCATGTTTTCCCGCGGGACCACGCACGTGTTTCTCCACAGCGTAGTCACACCGGCGATCTATTGGCGGGGGGAGAGTAGGTAGTGATGGAAAAGGCGAGGAGCCGCGAACGCGAAGAAACAATCGCTTTCGGAACGCACTTTTTTTCTTTCAAGCGAGTACATACGCGAGTGCGGTTCCAAGCGGGAAAAATTTTTCGATGTTTCCGGTTTTTCTTGACTCGCGATATCACTCGGGGGGCGGGGGAGGGGAGGGGGATTGGTAACATATAACCATGCGGCGGATATCGACTCGTACAGAGTACGTGCGTGAACGGCGCGTCGACTGCGCATTTCGAAGATGGCCATTTTGGCGGGTGACGTGTTGCGTGCGCGCCGCCGAGCGGCCATAACACGATTCGCGGCGTGAACGGCGTGCACGCGCGGACTTCCGTCGTTATGAGAAGTGCGTGGCCGCGTGTGCACGATCGTCATAGGCAGCTGGGACCGAGCCGGCGTCACGGAATGCCGGAAAGATGTAATCAGCGGACGTACCGCCCGACGGTAAACCGTGAACTCGCTGCGTACGATTTTTCGCCACGCTAGAAGGGGAGGGGGACAGGGCACTATGGGAGCAATTTATGATAGGCGCATGCGCAGATCAGTTTACAGTTGGAGCTTGGAAGAAAATGGCGTCAGCTAAGTTTCTGGAGGAAGCTCTGAGCACGGATGTCGATGAATCCGCAGTGAACGCGATAGTGGGCTCCCTCGAGACACAGCTTGTGACATCCACGCCGACTGTCGCCGGCCACCAAGCGAGTTCCGCATCGGCCAGCCAGCAGAATCACCAGGTGAACAGCGCTATTTCCAACGGGGGCACCATCACCGCGATACAACCACAGAAACATGGGGTTCCAAACGGCGGCGGTGCGACTACCGTGAACAGTCTAATGACTCAGGAGGTCACCAAGTCGATCACCACCAGCACTCTGCTGCCCGTGAACGTGGTTACCTCTAACACAGTGGCGCCACAGGTCATCACCACGCAGCAGCAGCCGCAGCCGCAGCCACAACCACAGCAGCACACGCAGCCGCCAGGGATATCTCCCGCTACTTATATCAATCAAGTAACGACCAACCAGGTGTCCAGCAATCAGACTACGCATATACCGAGCTTGACCAAGACGCACGAACCAGTGAAGCTCATCTATCCTACGGTCGGACAAGTTATAGCCACTACGGGAGTGGCAAATGCAAACAATAAGCTCTCCTTTCCCGCTCAAACTGTCGGGCAGTTAGCGAATGGTACTTTAGGTATAACGTCGCAGGCAGTGCTGCAGACTACAGCGAACGTTGTTACCAATGTAGGCTCTGTCAGCCAGGCAGCTAGCCAAACAGTGACTGCAGTGAATAAGCCGACAGGGGCAGCTTTAGTGATCAAGACTAGTGTAGCGCCTGGCATGGTTTCGGTTCCAATGTCTGTTCCGGTCTCTGTGGCTGGCAATGCGGTCAGCACAGCGTTGCAGGCTAAGGGTGGGGTTACTTCGACGATAGTACCCAGTAATGTTCAAATTCTTAATGTAAATACAATGCGTCCTGCAACGCCGGTAGCAGGACAGCAAGCTAATAAGCAAGTTACGCCAAGAGTGGTGATTGGACAACACCAATTGGTTGGAGCAAGAACTGGGGGTCCAGGGGTAAGATGTTCCATTTAGCATTTGTTATTAAATAAATGAATGATAAATAATAAGTTTTTTTTTCAAGATTATCTATGTAGTGCATATAAAGGGATTGGAATTTATTTTTATATAACATTTTTAATTGTATTTCTATATAAATATATTATTTCCTTCAATCAATTTTAAATTGTATTGTCCAAAATTTATTAAAATATGTAATTTTAATACTCGTATTACTTGTACTATTCACTGTTAATATTTATATATATATATATATATATAATTTGTCTAATAACTTTTTATTTATTTATAATAAAAGATAAAATATAAAAAAATATGATAATATAACTAACGATTAGTATCTTCAATTTTTAGATAACATTACAGACACTTCATAGCCTTCAAGCTGGTGCTCAAGGTCATCTGTTATTAAAAACAGAAAATGGACAGTATCAGTTATTGAGGGTGGGTCCAGCTCCAACTGCAGGTACTCCTACTGGTACTGCAGTTACACCGAATAGTATAACTGGCAATGCAGTAGTTGCTGCTGCACCATCTCCAGGCACTACATACCGCCTAACTTCAGTGCCGACTGTAAGTAGGCTGAATACTCAGTTCACTGGCCCACCACTCGCCACTCTAAGAAAATCTGTTCAGGTGACGCACTTTTATACCTCTTACAAGACTCGTTGTAGTGCTACTGTAGATATTTATTAGTTTGTGATTTTGTTTTCTGTGGAATGATGTTATCAGTAAGCAATATATTTTATGTTCATTGTTTGTCCACTTTATTTTATTCACTAAAATTTAATTACAACATAAAACTTTTATTATTAATTGTTTATTTATTGATTGTTTGCAAATATTTAGTGCATTATTATAGACACTGTGTACATTATAATTATAATTTTTCAAATTATAATTATAATTTTTATAAATATTTATTCTGAATGCAAAAGTTTTATGAACAATTTTGTTATCTATCTTTATTCCTATTTTGATTCATTTGATCTACATTCCATTCTAAAATTTAGCATAATTGATAACATCTCATTATTAGCTTACTTTTTGGGATGCATTTCTCTAGTAGTATGTCTTGAGTTTTATAAAATGCAGTAAATGCAATAAAGTTCAATGTCTATCTCCAATTTAATTGCATGAACTATACTGGTTAAAGGTGTTATGTAGAAGCTGCTATGTTAGATAAAAGAAAAATTATTTTAGGAAAGATTTGAGGATATCTATATATATTTTTCATATTTGGTTTTTTTCTATATTCTATATTTTTATATATATTATATTATAAATCTTTTTTTTATTTTTCTTTTTGATATTATAGTGCAAGCATGTGTAATTATTCAAAATTTTCATGAATCTACTTTCCACAAGTCTATTTTTTAATTGTTATTGAGAAAAATCATACAGGAAAAATTTTTAATGTTCTTTTTCTCTCTTTACACATATTCTGAATGATGATATATAAAATAATAGTAACTTGATTTAAAAATTGGCATATTGCATAATTGCTTTCAAAAAAGTTTTTATACATTTTCTGACATAATTGAAATTAAAAAGAAACTGATATTCTGTAAACTATTGAAGTGTAAAACAATCAATGAATATTGATTATTGATATATATTATTTCGATATTTTACAATAATGTGTTTAAAATTACAAAAACTTACGAAATATGAGTCTGTACAAGGTACAAGTGCGTCTACAGAATACATTGTAATCAATGAGCCATATATATAACAATTAATTATAAGTATAAACATTATTGTTACATACTTAAAAAAAGTCAAATTATTTAATGCAAGTTATTGATTTGTAATGTATATGAAAGATATAAAAATAATAATTTAAAACTTATATGTGTGTGATTATGGATCATCTGCAATAGCCAGCGAATTAAAACTTTTTCATAAGACTGTTGTTTCTGAACCTTGGCATGCATGTCGGAAAAATAGATTTATAATTTATCACGAATGTAGTAATATAGAATTTTCAAAAATTCTAGTTGCATGTAAATAATGAAGATAATTTTTACATTTTTGCCTCAAATTTTTGAAAATTTAAAAAATATTTATAGTTGTGATATTTTAAATGTAATAATTGTATAAAATCAGTAAGTCTTATTTGTGTTATTTCAGAATTGCATTAATTACATCAATTACATTG
Organism: Cephalotes varians; assembly: GCA_037157785.1. Taxonomy (NCBI): domain Eukaryota; kingdom Metazoa; phylum Arthropoda; class Insecta; order Hymenoptera; family Formicidae; genus Cephalotes; species Cephalotes varians. The sequence goes on along the minus strand of JANQDE010000016.1, from coordinate 624,687 downwards.
TAAATAAGAATAAGTAGAAAAATTTTTATGTATGTAAACATGTGCAACAAAGATTTTCTATAATTCATCCTTTACATTGCAAAATTTATTTTATATAATGATTATTTCATAATAATTGAATTTACTCCTTTGTTATTATATTTTATTATTATTTCTGCATGTGTTTTGTTAACTATTTATTTAACATGAATGTGAATATATATGTGAATATATATAAAAGTTTTATAATATTTTATGGATTATAATTTTAACATTTTAATGGCATTAATGTATTGTAAAAATATTGTACTGCTACAGACTGTTGCTCCTACTATTACTACATCTACTACAACCCCAGGAACAGTGACTACTGCACCTACAACTACTTCTGCACCAACGGCTGTTCAAACCACTGTTCAAACAGCTCAAACATCTACATCGGTATATTTCATTTCTATTACTATAACCTTTATAAATAAAGTTTAAACAAGTGTTTTACATAAAATTTTATATAAAAAAATTAAATTCTACAAAATAAAGTATTTAATTTTATATTTAGTTTTATATTCTGTTTAAATAATAAATGATATTCTTTTTTTCTCTTTTAGCGTCAAACTACTGATAATACCAAAGAAAAGTGCCGTAAATTCTTAGCAAACTTGTTAGAGTTATCTAGTCGAGAGCCTAAAGCAGTGGAACGCAATGTTCGAACTTTGATACAAGAACTGATTGATACTAAGGTCGAGCCAGAAGAATTTTGTGACAGACTCGAAAAATTATTAAATGCTTCACCACAACCATGTCTCATTGGATTTTTAAAGAAAAGCTTACCTCTTCTACGGCAATCACTCGTTACGAAGGAATTAGTCATAGAGGGAATAAAACCTCCACCAGCCAATGTTGTTTTTTCTATAGCATCGGCTGTTGTTCCAACTATTACGGTAAAGTAAACTATTTCTTTTATGAATTTTATTTTTATACATGACATATGAAAAATACAACATTAGTTTTTTTGTAATAAAGAAACAATTTTATAAAAATTGTCTAGAAATTTTGATCCAAAAGAAAAAAGAAATTTGAACTTTAGTAAGCAGAAACTTAAATTTTTTAAAAATCGATATTTTTTAAGACATCAATCTGCTATTTTACTTGTCTCACTTTATATCCGCCATCTTTGAATACATTTATGATAAATAATTGCACAATAATTGGTACAGGATTATTGCATTATTTTTTAATTTGTAATTATATATTATATTATTGTATATTGTAGCAAACTCAATACAGACCTGCAGTAGCAGTGGCAGCAACCGTTCCTGTAACAGCAACTGCAACGGCAACAACACAAGTGAGAGTAATGACACCACTTCCAACAGCAGTAACAACAGCAGCAGTAGTCACAACAACAGTTCCACGACCTGCTCAATCTATTCCACAGAGGCTGGTAAGATTCTTATTAATCTTTTTTTTAATTTTAATATATACATATTAGCAATTATATTAATTATTAAAGCCATTCTTACTAATATGTATTTACGAATTTTTTTAAGTTAATATTTAATATCTATATAATTATATAGAATATTGAAAAGGTTAATTGTAATAACTAGTTTTAATATACTAGAAGTTGTGCATTTTTTAAATCTTTTATAAGTGCAATTTATAATAAGAATTACATTATTTCAGGTTCGACCAGTAACAACGGTGGTTCGGAGCCCTACCACAGCATATACTGTGAAATCAACAGTAGCAGCAACTGGAATTCGTCCTGCTGCCCCTGTTGTGCAAAAACCACCTACAATCGCAACGACGGTTGTAAAACCAATCACTACTACGCAAGGCAAAACACTCAATACAACCACTACTGTTAATAAAGCCGTAGTGCCTTCTCTTGTTCAAAAACCGGCTGCAAAGGAGAAAGAGAAAAAGACGTTTTCATCAGCAGGATATACGTAAGTTTTGCTGCCTAAGAACATTGTTATTAGTTAACTCTACAATTAATAGTTGTCAATAAATTAGTAAATGAACAAAAAGAACAAATGAAAAAACATTTATCTGAAAAAATGCATAATTATAAGCAATAACGTGATGATTTATTCTATGATGTAGGGCGGATGATGATATAAATGATGTAGCAGCTATGGGTGGTGTTAATCTTGCAGAGGAATCTCAAAGAATACTCGGTTCTACAGAATTTGTTGGTACTCAGATACGATCCTGTAAAGATGAAGTATTTTTGCACATGACACCATTACAACAAAGAATTAAACAAATTGGTAATTTTATTTTATTTTATTTATTTTAAACAGATATGGAGTACATATGTTAATTCTACAATATGTTATTTTAGCATCCAGTCACGGATTGGAAGAACCTAATCAAGAAGTAGCAGCGTTAATCTCGCATGCTGTCCAAGAGAGATTAAAGAATCTAGTAGAAAAGTTAGCAGTCATCACGGAACATAGGATAGATCTCATAAAGGTAAAATTTGAGAGAAATATGTTATTTATTTTAAATCTTTGTATTTCTATTGATATGATTCTTCATCATCAATACTAATTGAAATTATTTTTTAAAAATTAGTAGGTAATTTTGTTTTTTTGTTTTTTGTAACATCTTATTTGGTTACAGGTTGATCCTAGATATGAAATAACACAAGATGTAAGGGCGCAATTAAAATTTTTGGAAGATCTAGACAGAATCGAACGTAGGAAACATGAAGAACAAGAACGGGAATTACTTTTACGTGCTGCAAAAAGTCGTGCGAAAACAGAAGATCCCGAGCAAGCGAAATTAAAAGCTAAGGCCAAAGAGGTATAATAAATAATTTTGCAATGAATTTGTATGATAAATTGTGTTTATAATATAAATCTTAATTTCCGTGGAGTTCACCTTCACAGTTCATCTCTTTACAATTTATTTAAGATGAATAAAACATTTTAGATGCAACGCGTAGAGATGGAACAATTAAGGCAAAGGGAAGCAAATTTAACAGCTTTGCAAGCGATTGGCCCTCGTAAGAAGCCTAAACTCGATACAGCAGGATCAACCAACAATACCCCTGGCGCAAATGCATCAGCGAGCGGATTAAATAGGCAAATGCCAATGAGACCACGTTTGAAGAGAGTAAACTTCAGGGATTTGGTATTTCTTCTCGAACAAGAGAAAGAAACGTGTAGAAGCACAACACTGTATAAAGCGTACTTGAAGTGATGTACTGTGAAGGGCAGGAACTTTAGTGACCCGCCCAAAATCTGGCGCTCTATCTGCATGGTCTTGTATGAGCTGGCCTCGATGGATCGTGCGACGTTATTCTACGTTGCAATGTATAGTAAGTTATTGCAAATTGCATATTATTGCAATGAAACTTTTGGGAATTGGCTTGGGATTCCGCGTACATTCAAGGTAAAATTGTTTCCACCATGTCGATACACTAAGCTTCCCTATTGTAAATGACTGAACATTTTTTAACTGTAGCATACGTTTTTTAAATGTAACATAATAGATCATTCTTTATTTTTCAACACAAAATCGCATCAATGGAAGAAGTAATGTGTATGAGCACATGTCTCGTGATTAATCTCTGTATAGTCCTTTTGTGGCGAGAGAGAGAGAGAGAGAAGGAGAAAGAGAACACTGTATGTGTGTGGCCATATAGAAATATTGTTATATGGTGAATGTATGAATATGTATTAAGTGAATGAATGTACATTGTCACTATGTATAGGCTCGCTGCATTGTAATACTTGACCTATACTTTTGGACACTGTAGCGCTAGTGTAAAATAAGCAGGTTTTGTTATAATAGTAAATCGTATTTTTGCAAACTGTAATGTAATAATAATACCGCGAGCACACTGTCCAAAAAGTATGGAATAATTTGTACAATATCTTACACATAATTACGAAATAGTGATAATTTCAATGTTGGTACAACAGAATATAGCTACTCTCCACCGGAAGTTGGAATTGTTAACAGTATATTATGTTGTATATTGCAATCAACATTTTCAGTGTTTATAAAGAAAATTAGCTGTTACGTTTTTTATTAAAGAAATATTTACAAAACTAAGAATAATCAATATTTTTTTGATTGGTGTTAATTTAATTATTTATATTTCCTTCTCGGAATTTTGGTGCGGATTCTGCTAATACTAATGAACTTTTGCAGAAATACTTTGCATAATCAATTGAAATAAATTCAAAGCGAGTACCTGATTTACATGTAAAAAAGTAGCCACAAATGTACGTGGGTGCCTGAGATCATAGAGAACAATGCTTAAAACATCTATTTTCATTGATTCTTTCATTATGTCGGTTTATATTATATTATTTATATATCCGTATTTTTTGTGATGATTAAGAAAATATTATATACATGAGTTATAATTAACGTTTTATATATATATATATATATATATATATATATATATATATATGTTTTATACATATAAAACATAATTAATAACATTTTTAATAGATATTTTTCTCTCACGTCAATTGTGTTTTATAGTTTTCACTTTACTTTTATTAAAATATACGTCATGTTACTTTATCAATTTTCAATTTTTGGTATAACAATTTATGTTATCAAAATTATTAATCACATAAAAAAAAATCTCACGTACTTTCGAGTACTGCCAATCTTTGAAATGCCTGAAATAGCAATATGCCGCCTTTATTACTAATCCACATTTAAGTGCTGATTAGATTATTTGGTACAGGATGTGTCTCGCTATGGAATATCTTTACGTATGGAACTTCTTACGTGTATTCCATGCTCAATGCCGAATAATTTATATCAACATTTAATATTTGTTACTTCAGCAATTTCTGTGCTTCCAGCTTGAATAGAGAAGCACAATAAAATAATTCTATTATAATATATTCCGACGTATGATGACGTCTCTTAGCTTTCAGGTGTCAATAAACAGAATGAAGAATGGACGCGTGTAGTTATAATTGTTATTGTTACACGCAATAATTGGTTCAATTGGTTGACGGTTTCACGTAAAAAAGACTGAACGAATATGATGCGTAGGAAAGATATGTTTTGAATATGAATTGTAATGTATTATAGCACAAAATTTATGTAATTGGAAAAATGATATCATTATGTAGAATTTCTTACATCTGAAACGTTAATGTGGGAGGGATAATCGGAGGCGACAATTTACGTACGTATATGTATATATAAGTACTTCAATTAATTATTTTTTCTGTCATTGCAATTGATTTGAAAGAGTTATTGCAATTGAAAAGCCTTTACATGCTGACATTTAAACTAAAAATAATGCCATCTGACCTATCTAATTAATATCCAAACGATCTGTCATGACAGAAATAATGACAATGTGTACATTTTGTGTAAATAAGTCGTTTTTAATAACTGCATACTTTATTTGGGAAGCGTTCGAAACCATCATTATGTACCAATTTTTGCTGAGCACATCGCATATAAAAATTCTCACTTAGCTGTATTGTTCCTCTTTACAATTATTATACTGTTTTTTACGAACTCGAAGTATAAAACGTAAAACGTGCATCATCTGCAAATCATGCAAATCATAATGTTCTCTTTACTGCCAGTAGGTGGAATATTAATATATCTATAAATAGAGAAGAATATAAAAAAATAATAGTACATTAAAATTTTGGTACATTATGATATTTTTATAAATTGTACTGGGTAAGCAGTAAGCGTGAGATAATAAAATATAAAAACAAATCTCGTCGAAATGCAAATCACATTTCTTCATTTTTAGTAAAATATATTATCTTTAGTTCCATAATGTATTAAAATGACCATTAAGAATAGAATTTTCTTTTTTATATTTTTTTATATTGCAGAAATATTTATGTTGAATGTTTTCTGGTATCAACAATCTAAAAATAACACCATAGCATTTTATGAGTTTTGATTATATCTAATTTATATCAAATGAATATTTAATTTCTTTTAAATATAACTTCAAATATCTTTGAAGTTTTTTTTCAACAGTTTTTTTCAATACATGATACATATATATATATCTAGTCTACTATTTCTTTTTAAACAAATTCTTAAAACATTATGCGTTTCCAATTGATTTAGACAAATTGCGAATGATTTATTTCCAATGTTATAAATGTAATTAATCACGCGATAATCTTCAAAATATTTTATTAACTTTTCTCTCAGAATAAATAATGTCACTTTAAAACATTTTTCTCTTTCTATGATATTTTGATCTAAATAGGAAAGAATAATATATATGATAATGATAGTTATTTTTGCTTGTAATTAATATAGAGTAAAAAAAGAATCAAGATAATTTTGTTACATATCGTGAAAACAAGAAGAAAATTATGAATTATATATATATATATAAAATAATTAAAACATTAAAAAATAAAAAGATTAAAGAATGGATTTTAAAAGCGATACAAATTTCGCATTTAAATATAATTTTCTCCTGATATTCACACTCAGAGCAATTTTCCTTTTAACTTATAGAAATAAGATCTACATTTTCTGTACTATCAATTTACTATTACTAATTTTTATAATTAATATTTACTATCTATTAATTTAAGCTCTTGAAAGCTTTTAAAATTCTTCCTTATGCGTAGTTGAAATCGGGTTTTGCGCTTCTGAGGACGAGACGAAAATGCAAAGAACGCTAATAAAATAAAATGCAAGATGTATTGCAAAATCAGCTGATTTTTTAGGTGGACCAATGACGATAGAAATCCAAGGATGTCTTCAAATTTCATCTAGAAAGCCTGTTTTTATATAGCCTGTGGCCTCGTATATATCGGAGAATTCGGTATTAAGGTGGCCAGAGCGATTCAGAAATGAAATATAATCAGCTCGACAAGAGGAGGGAGAGAGAGAGAGAGGGGCAGACGAGACGCAGACAGGCAAAGGAAGAGAGAAGAGTGAGAGAGAGCAAGAGAGTAGGACGTTTCGTCGGGTAGATTCGAGGGATGACAGCCCCAGGCTGGTGAAACCCTCGAGCGACACGGATATTGAGTTCATGGTAACCATGGAGACGGGGCCCGAAGCACGACGTTTGTACGCTTTATCCCTTATTCCCGCGATTACGTGATCAACGCGGTCCCAATGAACTCTCTTATGTCGCCTCTCATGTGCGCACTTCGACTTTGCATAGTCGGTGTCAGAATGGTCGAGATATATATTTTTTGAAATTCTTTTTTTAATGGAGATCTTTCTATTTGATATTTTCTACAGCATGTATATATTATAAAATAATAATGATAGTTATTAAGTCGTTGAAATTATGCAAAATTTTACGTTTTAGTATGTTTAACGTTTAATAATATTATCGCCACATTTTCGCGATTTGTGTTACATGCGATTTATGTTATATATTTTTAAATAAATAAACATTTTTAAATTTATGAAGAATACTCGGTGTATCTCTTTGTCATTTTCTCTTCATCTTTTTTTTTCGAGTAAGCACAAAAATGATTTACATTCCACGGCTACGCTTCTTTGTCACATTCTTTTCTATTCTTTTTTTTGAAGTAGCGAGCTTTTTTGTGAAATTATTCAATCTCTAATCGACTTGGATGAGATTCAGAAACTGCAGGATTCTCTTGTTGCACGTTTTCGGTCGATCGTCCAGACATCGCAGCCAAATGCAATTTCATCAGGAATTTCACGCGGAATTCGTGGTCCCTCGTCGCTGCCAGATGCAAGCACGCGTTACTGGAATGATCTTTCAACGGAGCTTGACGAGAAGACAGCTCTATTCAGCAGGATTTGATGAGAAAACTCGATAATGCTTACACCGTAATCCCGTATCGCTACGCTGAAACTGCGATAGCCATTATAACGAACGCGTATATTCAACAATATATCTATCTATGAAATATATCTATCTATAAAATAATAACGAGAGTCAATAACGTTAATTCATGTACGTTTGAAATTACAATCCGGTCATATATCCACCGGCTCGATAGCGGATTCTATTTATTTTTAGAATTTCTTATGTCTTTTTATCAGAGGAGATTAATCTTAATTTAACTTACTTTCCTTTTTTTCTATAATTCTAAGCATTAGAAGTATAAAAAATAAATTAGACTGAGATTAAAGTTAATCTACATTGATAGAAATGGAAGTTATTGAATCTTTAATGAATTTAATAGAAATTTAATTTAATAGAATATTCATGTTATTTGATTGTCAGATATAAAAAATTTAGAAATCCATTTATTCTTTTCTACATTTATAGCCGATAATAATTTTTTTATCAATATTCGAATTATTTGCTAATTGTGCTTTAAGTTTTGCGCCAGATGTAATTCGAGCGTTTGTCACATTCAGACCGAACGCGAATCAGTGCGAGTGATTCAATTAACGACAAACCACGTTACTTTATTTATTGATAATATCGATAATGTATATTCTGTTATTATATTAATAATAATAGAATATTAATAATATATAAAATTCCTGAAGTCCTGAGCGATGGATACACAGAAAGAAGAGCCTGGGAAAGCAGGTATCGGCGGAATCGTTTAAGTATAATTATTATTTATTTATTTAAAAATAGAATCGTGCTTGTTATTATGTGGCAAAATAAATAAAAGTATGTTCCTAAAAAACGAGGTATACACATTTCCAATTTTTTATTAATGCATTTATTATGCATTTACTATGGAAAAAGAGAAGGAGAGAGAGAGAGAGAAGTAAATAGAAATAGAATTGAATTAAACAAATGCTCGATCAATATTTTTTAGAATTTGATTATTTAATGGCAAATGTTGTTACTTTGAAAATTTTTTTAATATGTGTTTTTTTTGATGATTTTTAATGTGTTTTATTGAAGATTTTTTAACGTGTCTTTTTATTGCGCCTTTCTATTGCCAATGAAAGAATTTGCCAGTCGGATGCAGTACATCGCGTCGATAGTGCGAATGAGCGACAGTTTCGTTAAGTGAACTCCGTGTGACCGTAGTATTACTTGATCATCTATCGGATTCATACGAATTGAAGTGGATAACTTAATTGAAATACGCGATAATAATTAGCGATATCAATTATTTTTCGCGCAATAACATTTTTAAATTAAACATCCATTTAAAAGATAAATAAAGATATTGCGCGATAATTTTTTTTAAGATATTAATTATTGAGGATGCTTTAATTTGGACATATTTGTATGTTACAGATTAATGTATAATTACAGTTCCGCTGCTGCGCGTCTTATGCCGATAAGTATTAAATTATTTTTTATTTTATTCTTGAAGTATGTATAGCAGATTCGCGTTTCTGTATCGGAATTTCAAAATTTTCAATCTTTTCGTTATACTATTAAAAATTTCTTACTCATGTAAGTAAGAATAATTGTAAAAAAATAATAATGAAGAATTAAGAAATCTCATTATTGTGTGTCCTGTTGTCTTGTAACAAATTTTTCTGATCTCCATGTTATGCTAGTGATTTTGTTTGACTAATAATTTTATTGCGTGGAGCAAAATTCTTTTGCTCCGGGCACGACACAACATTCATGGCAATCGGGAATTGATTGCGAGTGACAATAATTTCGCAGTCTATACTTTTATTCGTTTCTCGAATAGAAAATTTATTGTCTACATTCTAGAGGAAAATGTCGATTATGCTGTTAACAATATTGTTTAATTTCTCGGAAAATAGGTAACAATAATTAATCTATTCCAAAAATAAAATATGAGCCGCAGCTGTTATAGAAAATAAGAAAAACATATAGATTCGTTAGTTTCATCTTGGATGTTAAGGAATATATGCGAATGAAACAATAAGATTGCTACGTTTTCCTGAAACGTAAAATAAATATTTTATTAAATCAGTTGTAATGGTACTTATAAGATTTCCTAGCAATTATATATCGCTCTTTAATTCTTATTAATCAAAATGTCGTTTAAAGAGCACGTAATTTCATCAGTACTTATCTCGAGAAGATTTCATATTTTTTTCCTACTACTTTCTTCTCATCTTTATGGTGTACAAGTTCGATTATCTTGAAGACTTTAATTTAACTGGCTTTCGATATAAACAAAATGTATGTCGATCATTTCGTTGTTTTTGTCTTTTCCTTATATATGATTTTAAGCAGAATATGTATATTCCTGTTTATATGCTACATTTATATATGTATAAGTATTTAGATCTATGTGTATGTATATACACGTTTATTCGCGATATTTACAATAATTAGTCCGGCGTTTAAATACATATAGGTACACTTTATTAAATAATAACAATATTAAAAATCGGCGCATCTGATATTCTCAAACGCAAATCGCAAATCGTAACACGAAGAATGGACAACGATGTTTACAATTGCGCGTACCATTCCTAATAGCGTTAAAAGCGTGCAGAAGACAGTACGACATATTGTTGATTCACTTTTTCAAACTGCGTTATGGTTACATCTCTAGTTTCTGTGACACGTGCATTTTTACAATGAATGAAAAAAAACATGGAATAATGTGTATACGGTTAATATTGATGGCTTAGGCTTTTCTGTGGATCACGTGATACATCGTTGCCATTATTAGTCTCGCTATACGCTATTGGTTTGTCATTAACTTTTTTTAGATGTGACTTAATGCTTGATCGTCGTTATCACAAAATATATCGAGTCAAATAATCTATATACTTAACTATCTATATACTTAATTATACTTTAAAAATATCCGCAATAATTTATCTAATATCTTCTCACACGATCAACAACAATCCAACAATTTAAGTCACATCAAAACGCGAACGGTCACTCGTCGCAACTGCAAGTAAATACCGCATACTTTAACGATTTTTCAAAAATGATTTGTTATAATTATAAATTTTTTTATAATTTTATAAAACTCATTCCAATATAAAATACATATATTATCATGCATATATAATTGTTATGTAATAATTACATAAAATATACATTTATAGTAATTATATACAATTACTATATTATGTATATATTATAAAATATATATGTAATAATTACATATACATATAATATATTTTTTACAAATGGACTGTACTTTTGATGTTCTAAAATATATTGATTTTAATCTTCTAGTCTTCAAATTTATTAAAAAAACTATTCTTTAATAAATTTTTAAAATTTTATGCAAATTATTAAATTTATTACTACAAATTTATTAATACGGTCAAGGTGCAACGAATTTTATTTGGAAGTTGCGTATCATATTTATGATTATTTTATGATTAAAATAATCGATTAAGTACTTTCAGTGTCTGCCATCTCAAAAATACATGCAAATAATTCTTATAACTTACGTGTGCGCACAAACAAGACCGTTGCTGTTTGATAAAGTTGATTTGTCAAGCGAATGTAAATTGACGTAAATCGCAAAACTTATTCCCACTCTTTTATTCACTTATTCACTTCTTCATTAAAAATACCTGACACAAGTGTCGAGAGACTTTAATGCACGTTATGAGATCGTCGTATTGCTATAAACATTTTGGACATCGGACCACGGTTGCGATTGCCAGCCTCCTATTCTTAAACCGATTTGAGATGTCCCGTTTTATTTTGTCAAAATAACCAAATTATCCGCAATGCAGTCTTGAGGTGTTCTCCTGGGCACTCACTCTAAGTCGTGCTCACGCTGCAGGCAACGGATCGACTTGGAGATCGTTTTGCGCTGATGCGCTATGCTCCGTCAAGTGTTGACGGCCTGCCTGACGAACAGGTACTCCGAGAACTGTTGGCCCTCGACGCCTCCGCCGTTGCTCGCCACCACTCGGAAGCCGGCGTTCAGCAGTCTGGTGATCGCCTGAACGGAGTTCAATTTGCAGTAGCCGTTCAGTGGGAACCGTATAACGTGACGGGTATCCTGCTGGTGCCAGGCAACGCCGGATCGCGCATCGATCACCGCCTGCGTCGTTTCCGGAAACACCTCATCCAGCAGCGCTCGTCCTCCCGACAGCATCACCCGCTCGCCCAGATCCGGGCTCACGTGTAACGCTACGCACTCGTAGCTGCAGTTGCCGTCGCTGCCGCGCATCTTCTCGGAATCGCGGTTGCATGGTGCGGTAGTGCAGGCGGTGCCGCGGCCACCGAGTTGACCGGAGGGCGGGGGACTTGGCGAGGTTGTGATCATTGTCGTTGTCGAGCCGTTCTTTATACGCTCCTTTTTCATTTGTTCCAATTGCCTGCACATGGCTGTAAGAAAGAAAGATGCGTTACATTCGAGGAGAATGTTTCTACGTGAAGACGAAAATGATCTTGTTTTAATGATGATTTTGTGAGCCTGTAATGATGTACTTTGCAACATTGATAATTAGATGTAGGGATTGACGAGATTTCATCTTTATTGACAATTATTACGATTTCCTTCTGATTATAAATGAATTTAATAAATTATAAAAGCGCTTGAGAAAATTTTGCATAAAATTCGATTTTTATCGAAACAAAATGTATTTATATATTGATTAGTGTCCCGAGGGAGTATATTTTATTGCCTCATTTCTGGTCTTTTTGTAGTACTTAGAATTCTGTATTACTTCTGTAATCATGTAAACAACTACTTCAGAGTTATTTACTATTCCATTATAGTTGAGCATTGCACATAGATAGTTCGGAAGTCGGCCAAGCAAATTAGAAGAGAAATGATATATCGTTATATCGCGCGATCTATATTAGTAACGAAAGGTGCGCTTTAAACCGGTCATCCTCGTTTTATTATATTACGCAGTATATTACTGGTATGAAATCCCGTTTCCATATCGTTCTCGCTTCATGTAAATGGTTCAATTACAGAGCATTAAAAAAAGAATACAAGAAATGAAGTTAAAGTAATTTACGCGCAATATCGAAGTATCGTGCTTCCTCTAGCAGCAAATCTAGGTCAGCAAAGTTGTCGGGTATCAGCAGCCGGGAATTTCGCATAAAATTCAATATGTGTCGGAACATGCCGCCGTCTCTATCGATGAAGTAGTGTTGTTTTAGCGAGTCCAGAACAATGGGGATGCTGCCGTTAAATAATTTCGCTAACCTGGATTCCGGATATCTGCAAAAGAAATCACAAGATTTTTTTTTTTAATGAGACTGTCACGTGTGAAAGCTGCAACTTTTTTGTAACTTACAAGCATTAATCATTGATTGGCTGAAAGAATGTGAGAAAAGTATTATCGATTCACGAGACTTCAAAACTGTTATGTGACTGATGTAATCACGTGACCGATGTACATATGTAATCACTGATTATTTATAAAAATGGAATTATCCGAAGTAAAAATTCGATGTTTACAGATTGCATATTTAACGATGTGGAAGTTACACTATCAGCTAAGTGGACAGATGCTGACGTCTTAGTCACCTGCCGAAATTGCTTCAGGTAGCTGCATGTTGTTTTCGCGATTAGTGGTTGCGTACAAGCAGCTGTTCATTTGATAATTCCGAACGCACTGACTGAATTAAATTTAAATAGTAAGTTATAGTTATTACGAGAGCTCGAGAAGTGAGTCATAACATTATCTTAACATTATCTTAAATGAAAAATTGTTTCGATATATATCTTATAGATAATTCATTTTACAATTTTTTTCTCGTGTAACACGAGATTCTTAAATATTAATAAATATATAAAAATCTGGATATTGTGAAATACTACAAATACATTGAATATCTGCATGGATAAAAACGTAGGATAAAAATGACATTTCCAATCAGAAAGGAATTCAATCATTAATAAAATCCATTAGACAATCATTTATCGAAGAGATTCAATTGAATTCAGTTTAATTAAAAAATTGTTCATTATCGAAAGAAAGCAACGAAATAGAAACGAAGTGTAGAGAAGAATTTTATCGAAAATTGTTATGCGTGAATGAGGATAAAATGGTAGAATCGTAAAGACAGCATGAGATATGCACATAAAATCTACTTTAACAGATATGCAGATGCACGCGCGTGTGCGTATGCATCTCGTAGCAGCAAGTCCATGCACCGTATGTATTACTTTTTCCGGCTTCTTTAGAAAGTGCCCGTGACATTTTCGAACGCGTTTCACAACATGTTCGCGAACGCAGCATCATTCAAAGTAGGCTGCAATCTTCTTATTACATATAATATCTTTGCGTTCTACCATTATCGTTATGATATCCCTTTTGCGCTTTGCAATTACATCTCAAATTTCTAATTCTAAGAATTAGGAAAAGATAAGTAAGAAAAGAATAAGTTGAACCGAGATTAAAATTAATGTATGTTGGTGGAAACAGACATAAAAATTTTGTTATTATCCACGATATAGAAAATTACATTATGCATTTCCAAGGAAAAATTTATTCTTCTTCTTTATTCTTATTTATTCTTCACTTTTCCTTTTTTACAATTTCTCTTAAACGGACATTCTAATTCTCGTATCAATGAGAAATTGTTTTATTTCAAATATTTCACGATATTATTTTACATTAATATTATATATATTATATTAATATTAATATATTAATATATTAATATTATATATATTATATTTTTGACTGGAATTTCTAGCATTCATTCTAATATCAATGATGAAAAACGATGAACTTCTCATTTCTTCGAACTTGAAATTAATTTTACATAAAGTTAAAATTCTCGTATATCGATATTTAAGTAGAATATCGAGATAAAAATTAGGGAAGGAGTGTAAAAATTCGAAAATTCATGGATTGCTCAACATCTTGTTGTTTGTCAAAGGGTTAATAATACCACGACTCTGTAAACAAATCATACTTATGGAATCCGTGTCAATCAGCTTCACGCGTTTGCTCGCATGTGTTCACGGACGTGCCATGAGTGATGCCGTGTTCTGCATGCATCGCCGAAGGTCGTCGTAATTTAGCATATAATAGACGAATGCTCTGGGAAAAGGACGGGGTAGAAGAAGAGAAACGGAGGAGGGACGTAATAAGGAAAAGGAACGGATAGAAGAAGGTTGACTCTAAGGACCACGATGCGACGAGAGAGAGAGAGAGAGAGAGAGAGAGAGAGAGAGAGAGAGAATCAGCTCTCTTCTTCGTGTATCTCGTTGTGCGTTATGGCACAACGAGGGAGAAATACCGAGTATGGGTACCTGGTACCTCCTCAGGCCGGTTCCCATACCTTCCTCGGCGATAACATATAATAACGACGGCTTCATGGAGCCTGTGGGCGATCTGACTTCAGCGAGGAAGAGAGAAGAGGAGACACCGCGGGGTAGATACCAAGGTGTATAAATATATACAGATATGGAGAGTCTCTCTTTCTCTCTCTCTCTCTCTCTCTCTCTCTCTCTCTCTCTCTCTCT
>JANQDE010000016.1:517639-609308 GCA_037157785.1 Cephalotes varians | reverse complement strand
TTCCTTCTTTTCAGTCTTCGCCCTTTTTCTTTCTCTTTTTCTCTCATGATCTCGCTTTCTATCGACTATCCCACCGATACTTTGGTTTAAGAGGATAGAAAGAGAATCGCTGTCAGAACGGGGAAATGAAAATCGCTGGATTTTACCTCAAAGCGTGCGCGAAATTTTATACGGTATAGTTAATTTTCTATAGAATATCGAAGCGAGTTATTGTAAGGGAAACTTCACTCTTCCTCGGCGAACAAACCCCTTCTCTTTCTTCGCCATAAATTGCCGCGGGTAAATTAAAATTCACACTGTAATTTCGATCGGTGAAGATGTGAAAATGGTATACTTTCTATTTAAATGGATATCATCTGCATTGTTGCATCTTTTTTTTCATTTACAATTTCCAACCATTTTTTATATTAGATTGAAGCGTTTAATGCAATAATACATTTTTTAGGAAATTCTTAAGAAATCGAGACAATAAAAATATCTCTATTTAATCTTCTCTTTAGAATTAATTTTATTTTTAATTCTCTAAATCTTCTCTTACATTTTGTGTTTTATTTTCTAAACAAAGATGTAACAAGTGTGCCCATAAAAATGAATGAAAACAGAAGAAAGAGTTCGTTTAACTCGCGTTAAGAAACAGAAAACGAGAGAGAAAGTGCGAAAGTCCATCAAGAAAAGCGAGAAAGAGATATGTGCTCGTAGGCTAAGGGCCAGCGCAGTTTGTAGAAGTTGGAACGACTGAAGGGGGTGATAGCGGGGGAGGAAATGGTACCGGGGGCGGAGGACGAGCACACCGTGATTACCCGCGGCGATTTCTTGGGCCCATCGACCAACCGAGGTCCGATCCCGGGTCAGATCCGTTCGCTATGGGAAAACGCTAAACGATCGGCTCACATCACTCAGATTCCGCTCTGCTCTCGATATATGTTCGAAGTCGTGCATGTTTTACTAGTTATAGATTCTTTGACAAATTTTGAATTAATTTTTCCTCGAACATTCGTTTCAAGATTTAATTTTAGAGGTTCATTAAATCATGGTAGATTAATATATACAGGAAAATAACAATATTTTATTTCTTAATAAGTATTTAATAAAGTAGATTTTTTAAATGAAATTTTTTTGATGAAATTAATGAAATTTTAATGCGTGGTAAATATTTATGAAGATGTTTAATTAACAATTAAAAATTTCATATTACAAGTAAAAATGTTTATTCTTATTTTCGAGTAATTGCCTTTTGTTTTGATGAATAAAAAGATTGTTGGATAGGAGCGTTTTCACCGATCTAAAATTTTGCGCAATAAATTGCATCTTATGGACGAAAATAATGATAAGCGAATGCTCTCGTGTGTGGCACGCATATGCGGATATACGTGTGAACTTGAGAACGAGACGCGTCCGCCGAGACATTCCGTTATATCCTACTAAATTGCACGTGTCGGACTAGAGGGCGAGGAAATGACGACTTAGTACTTTACCATGGGATACCCTCGAGGCCCTGTGCAGCCTTCTCGACCGGCAGGATGATCGACGATGTTTTAGGGATTATGTGATACCGGAAGCGTGGACTAATGATCGGCTATTACGTCATTCCTGTAAACGCTTGGTAGAAAATGTCGATACGCAACGATTAATCTTTTGCAAGACACATGGAGTCCACCTTCAGTCGATATTATTGCATTACAAGCTAAGAATTATACATGACAAGAAAATAATTATTATGGGTTCCTTGATTGAAATTTAATTATTAAAAAGCGATTTATTTAGAAATTACAAATCACTATGCGTTTAATTATTTCTGTGTAATAAAATTTTCGTATAAATATAAAAAAGCTTAGAAAATTTACAAAAAATATTTTATATACAATGCTGGAAAAATGGAGAATTTTAACAATCTTTAAGTTAATATTAAGATTTTAGTTAATATTAGATTCTGTTGAATAAATTATATCTTGATGTGTTAAATAATAATTTTGGCATCAATAGTTGATATCAGCTCTTAGTCCCACAACTACGAGCAAATTAGATTGAAATAGTTTTAATCGATAGATTTTTGTTTGCATGTTTCCAAACAATTCAAATCAATTTTTCGTTAAAAAGTTATTAACAATTAAAGTTTCGAGAACGATCAACCATAGGTAAGCTCGAAACAGATACTATGTTTAAAATGATATTAATCGATTTATTATAAAATATTATAAAATTGTTTTTGACAGAATATAAATTACTACAAATTCAATCCTGATTTCTGATCTTTTTCTCTTTTTCTCTCACTTTCCTGTGAAAGAAAAAAAAAGTTTTCAACTTTCAAGTGATCTTACCAGCTTACTATTAAACAGCGTCACAATTTTTCTCGAAATGGCACATAATGCAAAATTATCTTTAATGATACAATTTAGTAAAATAAATATTAGTAAAATAAATATTAAATATTCCAACAGATTCGATTTGATTTTGCTGATTTGATGCTGCTTAATAGTTCTTTTCTGCTTTGAAATGAATCACCACACACATATTTTTGCATTATAATAAAAAGTTGATATTAAACGAATATATCGTTTTCAATGTACAAAGGTGCGGGTTATCGCATAAATAGACATTTACTAATTAACATCGTGCTAGGTCGGTGGGTTGTTACGGGATAATAAACGGCGTTATTTTGAAATTGCCGATTATACACCGACGGTTGAACTAAATTAATCAGCGGCATGAATTTATTATTTTCATGTGCATTATATTGACCTGTTTACTTCATCTATATCGTCGTATAAACGAGACACCTAAATATGCGCGGTCTAATAGAAACCGTTCTATCCGTCGCGTTTATTAATGCAAATGAATCGCAAATATTTAATCACTTATACCATGTTTCGGAATATATATTATACTTAATCAATATTCTACATATCTCTTAATTGATCGGAATTTTTTTCTTTCGGTGAGGAAATCAAAATCTACTTGAGAAATCGTTAGCTGCTTTGTTCTTATACTTTTACGATAAAAGTATAAAAGAAAAATAAATTCCTATCTTTATCTAAGAATGTTGAATATAATCTTATAGTGCGCTAACAAGATTTTACGATTCAAATCGAACTGTAGTTTTTATATCTAATTAATATTTTAATCTAAATAATTAATCATAACATACACACATATTATTTTTGCGACGTATATTCGAACGTGAATGTTTCTTATATTTGTTCAATCATTTTAAGTTTCTTCAGAATGGCCGGTAGATTATTACTTCAGTTCAAGAACGTGTCTCCCGGCAATCATTTCGCATCGTACTTATTATTGTTATCTTCTTGTCACATGCTTCTGGAGCACATCGTTAGCCAGCTGGCGTATACTATCGGCATAAACCTCGGCGCTAGGAATCATTATCTTAAGTGTAAACTGCTCAATATCGTTAAGCGACACCGATGATTTAACTGCTGTAAATCATTTGCGAGTAATATCACGATGAAATACACGATCTCTCTTGAAACGATTTTAATATCATTTTAATGCGAGAGAAAGCTCCGATCGATGCGCTTATTCCGCTGTGAGATAATTAAATGCATGCTAATGGGTAAGTAATGTGACGCGATAATTGTCAAACGCGGACGAAATTGCATAATATAAAGGTTGCAAATCTGCTTTGTCAGATGGTAGTAGTCTGTGCATGTCGATTTCTGTGACTTCTATGATGTTGATATAATATTTCATTAGCGACATATAAAATAACGAATAAACGGAAACGCGCGCGTTATTTAATTAAATGTATGCGATTTTATTCAAACGAAAAAAATGATCACGACTACTGGCGTGAGCCAGTAAGGTTCGGTGAAAGCCGACTTCAAACCGGATTGACACAGAAAAAAATGTCAAAAAATTAGAAAAAAGTTAGAACATTTTTAAACAAATTCTTTTTACAAGAAACACACGTTGTCGAATGATATCGTTGTTACCGTGTCGATACAAATTTATTTATTTCTTATTTGCAACGCAGCCGAACACTATCAACCGATGCTTTCGACAATAAGGTTACATTGTGTAATGAGGGAGGAAGGTGCGACAAAGCGTGACGGCGGAGATGCCAGAACAGGACGGTTAAGCCGTCGATTTGACGTGATATTCATTTTGCACTCTTGCTCGATACGCCAGCGACACTTATCCTGCCGACATTTTCACAGATTAAATCACGGGTGTGTTCGCGATGCGCGCCGTAACGGTTCATAGAAAACGGACCTGCGCTCCACTAACTCGACTAACGATAATCCATGCATCACGTGTAAATTTACCTATCGCGTACCGTTGTTAGTTTTAGCTTAGTTTAGTTGCCTACCTAACGATTTTCAGACTATTTCGTTGTAAGATATAGATATTATGCCAACAAATAATCCGTCGTTGTGAAATTTGCATTAAATTGATTATATGCTGACGAAATTAATAGTTTACTGTTTCGTTACCCATAAATTATTATAATGCTACTCTTTGTTTTGAAATTCTTCTTCATTATTGTTTTTGAAAGATAATATGAAATTAATAGCGTTTACTAATACAAATCTTATTTGAACATCTAAAAAGAAACAATTAGTGTTAAATTAAAAAATTCTTTCTGAAAAAAAAAGTTATACAATATATAATAATATCTCTTAAATTACTTTAGTAATATAATATACTAAAGTTATAACAATTGGTTAAATCAATTTGTTGGATTGACTTTGACATATATTTTTAAGGAAAATCATAATTTTCTTTACACTTGTTTTTACTTGAATTGTTTGATAAGAGTATTTGACAATATTGGTGTCAACGAGTATGAGTGTGAGTGTCCATCACGATTTTCTTGCTTCATTATATGTCGATAGTCATTCATTATATGTCGATAGTCTCGATAGAAACATCGTAGCGAGTCAGAACTCATTGCCTATTCAGTTAACGAGACGACAGATAAGAGCACCTGTCAATTATGATCAGCTTTCTCACGAACGCATCTATCGCGGTTTACTGATGTTGTATCTGTACTCTGATGCCGCGCACTCGTGATCTCCTTGTGAAAGGAACGATTTTCTCCGTCGCTAAGCGCGCTGGATATTCACCCGTGTCGAAGATAGCGTATTAAGCTCACGTAACAAACATTACTCGAAACGAAGCTCACGAGTCTACAGTGACATTTAGCAATTTAGATATTATGTCTGGTCATTAAATCGTTGTCGTTTATCGATTTAGAATTTGATCTGTTATGCAAGTGAAATATATAATATTATTAAATTCAAATAGTTTAACGATATTATTAATTTATTCCTCGTGATAACGCGGAGAAAAACGACAAAAAGAGAGAGAAGAATAAAAGAAAATGTATAAGTAACTCGATTATTCAAATCTAATTAATCATATACAATTCTAATTCAATTGTATGTTTATACACTGAAAAAAGAAACCTGGTAATAATAAAATGTATTTTGTTTAGCGTATTGGTGCAATATTTAACAAGTATTATCAAATATAATAATAGTAACTAATCATTTGATAATAATTACTACTAAATAAAGTAAAATTAGCGTTTAGTCCAACTCAAATCTAATTTTTTAGTTATATTAATCAAACATTTGATTGAAACTATTTCATTAAGCATTAGTAACTATTATCTAGACTTGATTATTATTACCACTCTTTTTTCAGCATATCATCAGATTTTACTTTTAGTGTCAGAGATCAACTTAGACTTTATACCAGTCGAAATCACACGGAGCATAATACTCATGAATTTTTCTTGCCGGGGCAAAGAAGATATCTGCAGGATGATACTTCGAGGAGATTAAAACCCTCTATAAGCAAAGCGCAGTTGTGCTTTCACGTTACGTCTCTTTTATGCATAAAGTGCACGGGCACACCGCAAATAGCCTTTGGACACTGGCGGGCACGGTAACGGTGTGCCTGATTGCGGGCGATATGTTCTCAGAGATATTGCCCGGTACGAACATCCTGGAGCGTTGTCGATGGTCACGTTTCCGCGATCCGGACATCACGCTCCCTTTCTACTCTCTCATTCGCTAGAATTTCTTCATGCTGTTTAAAAGTCACACTCTGTTCTTTCGCGGAAAGCCCAAAAGATATCCGTTCTCGATATATACACAACATAAACTCACTCGATTCATCATTGTCTTCTTTTTACGTCGGATGAAATCTTTCATCAAACACATATATCATATAATTGTCCAAAGTAACATGCTCTTTTTCGAAATATACAAAGCTTTAATAAATATCAAATATAAATTATTTTATATGCCGTTGAATCTCAATCTTCATTAATGTTTAATTTCCTTAACGATAGAAATTAAGAAATAGAAATTTTTATGCATGTATTACGTCGGAAACGCATCATTTTTATCTCGACCTGTCTTGAATTGTTAAGGATTTCAAGTGAACGTATTCTTACTTCGTTAAAGTCTCAAGGGAGGATGTGTATATCGTGCCGCCGACGTCGATGTGAACTGGTGCAGTGTACCTCGAAGCGGCCGCTACGCAAGGAATACCGGTCATCTTCTGATTGTAAGCCGGGGCCGCCGGCGTCGGTGGTGTTGGCGACGAGGAATTCGACATCGTGGGCGAGGTGGCCGGCGAACTGCTTGGCGACAGCAATCTAAAAAAGACACTTTTAATATTAGACACGATAAAATCGCAGAATCTCGCTGATCAAAATCTTTCACAGAACATTTTGCATCGCCTCGTAATTTACGTGTCACGAATAAATAAAAATTAACTTCCAGATGTATAAAAATCCCGTTTTCATGTTATCATCATTTAAAAACCTTAAAATAACAATATAAAACTTTTTCTTTTTATTAACTGT
Organism: Cephalotes varians; assembly: GCA_037157785.1. NCBI lineage: Eukaryota > Metazoa > Arthropoda > Insecta > Hymenoptera > Formicidae > Cephalotes > Cephalotes varians. The sequence continues at coordinate 602,473 of JANQDE010000016.1, read as the reverse complement.
TAGCCGCAATATAAACTGAGACTTGATAATACATTTCTATTTTTGATACGTATATTTTAAATAAAAGCTATGCAGCTATTGTAAATTGAATAATTGGCTCTATCGTATTTCATATTGCGTGATTTCAGTTCTAGTGCTACATTTTCTATATAATTTTATATATGCAACTGTAAGCACGACCAGGAAGCTAAACAAACGAAGGCGAACTATGAGCTATGAAATTGTGAACGTTGTGATTTACGACGTATGAAATTAAATGACGTTTACGAAGAGGGAATTTTACTGAGAGAGTTATACAACTCTTTCTCGAATGAACTGTTTCGGGACGACTTATATTGGAACTCGGATGTAGTCTTATTTACCTCATTTTAATTTGAGCGCTAGGGAACATATTGCGTTGCGCCGTCAGCTCCGCCTTCGCCTCCTTCCCATCGGCCTCACATTTCCGTCTGAAATTAAAAGCGTATGGATATTAATTGCACGCATTGTCAATAAAAGTCAAATATGAATATTGCAGTAAGTGAAATGTAAAATGTATATACGACCAATTTACAAAAGTTTTTACGTGATTACATTCGCGGTGATTAACGTAAATTGTTATATCTTTTGTGCATTAGTTCTTTTTTTATGTCGAATTATATTTCATATCCTTTCAAAGGTTTCGCGCAACATTTACCACAAATTAGAACTGAATCCGATCGTATTGAATTTTCTCCATGTGTTCAACGCGCTTATGCCTTTAATAGGCATAACACAGGTGTCGATTTATCGTATCGATCCTCACGGCTGGTCGCGGCCGACGATAACACTAACGAGCCATTGTTTTTGATCAAACATCGGCAATGCTGAATCGACTCAAAGCTTGGAACATTAACGCGAAATTCTCATATGCATTAATAAGGCAATTAGCGGCGAAACAATATTTGGCGGGCGCTGGCCGTCCAAGGGTATTCTTTTAAACGCGCTTTCAGTGGAAAGGGTAGGTTTGTTTGATTCACGAGTTAGAGGCACCCCCCCTCGAATTTTCATTACTACGTGCTGCTGAAAGGCCGGTATTATTAGCTATTATCCAGAGGCCTGCTTTGCATAGCGTAATGCGTGGTTTTTACGTTAGTGCGATCAAGAGAAGATCTCGTTGCTAAAAGAAACCGACAAGAAATAATAAAAACAGATTCAAAATTTATATGATTTTAACATCTATCAAATTTTATTTTAATTTTCTAAGGCGTAACTGCTGTTTGTATAAATATCTATTTTTTGTACTTTTACAGATCTCGGTTAAATAATTCAATATTTACCTTACCATACATGCTTTCCTAACTTGTTGTCCTAACTGTTGATCAATTTCAATTAACAAATTACAATTCGATATCGAAATATGGATATATTTTGGTTTTATCCCAGTATTTTGTCCGTGAAATCCCGCTGTGCGCCGTGACAATCGTGAAATTCGAGACGGGAACGAAGGGACGCGTTTAGTCGTCGCGGTACTCGTTTTCCACCGACCAGCGAAGAATTCGCGATGGTCAGAAGACATGGCACGTGAGGGGGTACCGGTTTTCTCCTCCACCCACCACCCTCGCCCACATCAGTCCGCGCCGTTGCGGTGCATCGCCGCAGGAGACGCCGCGAAATGCGATGCAGCGCCTTTTCTCGGCCGCGCTGCGAGAGGTCGTCGAGAGCGATGCGTCCGATGCGCCTCTCTTCTGCTCGAAGGTGGGGAACCGGCGGTCGTCGCAAGTCGGACATCGGGTAAAGGAGTAGAGTAAGAGATGGTGTGTGGAGTCGGCGGAGGCGGACGAGCAACAACGGCCATCACGGCCGAGCTGGCGCCGCGGGCTAATCGAGAGATTTATGTGGAGCTATGCATTTACAAGTATAGAAACGCATACTTGCATACGGGATTAATTCGCGTTATTGTTGTGATTTTTAGCGTCGATGAAAGATCGATCATTGTCGCGCTCTCGCGTGGAAACATGTGTCGTCAGGATGGTCGCGCATTGACGGCATCGCGGCGTAATTAATGGGTTTTGACTGCACTTCAATCATATTCACCGTGTTTGAAAGCATGTTGAAATGTCAGATGCGGGCGAGATGAAAAATCACTCGATAGCATCATTGGATTTAGATAAAACAAGCAGGGAAATGTCGCATATTCTTTTGTCATTTAATTATTTTATCATACAATATTTTTTCTTTCAGGAATGTATGAATTTGTATGAATTTAATGTTCTTTTGTTCATCTTTTTGCATCTATGTTTGCTTATTTATCTTTTAATCATTAATACACGCAAACGAAAAAAGAAAATATAGGAGAAAAATGAAATTAATTTTATCAATGAGAGCGGACGGGATATAGTTTTGATTTAGGTGTGCTCATAATACAGCGTTGAAATGACCGGCAGTGTCGACGAAAGAAGAATCTGAAGCATGATATAGCTATAACAATGGCGATGATCATCATTCGAGTGCCTCGGGGCGATTGATCGGTGTACGAATGTACATTACGGTCGACGTACTGAAGCCACTCGGCGCTTAACATTATGCATAATTACATGCGTAAAATCGACAATTAATTCAATACAGAAATTAGTATTTACGTGTGTAGCAAACAATTTGTATAAATAATTCGGCACGTTGCATTTTGTAGTAAGATTAATATTTAAAACGTTCGATCTAACTCGAGCCTGGCACATTGCGTGCAAATAGATTTTCATGATTCTCGCATCGTGAGTTCACAGAGAAGAAATCCTGAAATATGGAAGCCAGGGGACGAAAGCCAACAACGATATCCGCAATAACGCGGCGATGCCTCGAGTCAATTGTATCTCATACGCAGATAGTTTTATTGCATGCATACATCCGCATATGCGCCAACGGGTACCGCAGGGATAAAGATAGGTGGAACAGAAGATACACAATTATAATGTACGACTGTCTGTGTATTAATACGACTTCTTTCTTAATGTGACATTACGTACACATATTCGAATAATCGCCAAGCGGACACTATGTCTGCGATTGAGAGAGACCTAAAATTTACTCCGTATGCCTCGGTCGCTGGAAACTGATGGTCTTTATGTCTGTAAATTTGTGAAGCAAAACCTGGCTTACCTGACAGATCATTTAAACTCCAATGTATTCATCTGACCTTAATAATACCGTACGTAGAATAGACCGCGTGTAGAAATACGAGATGCTAGTGGTAGTTCGAGCTGGCAGGTACGCGTCCGACGTCGCGAAGGCGAAAAGCGTTTCACCGGGCGTGAAGATCCAACGTCGTCGCCTCTCGAACGTCAAATTAGAAAGGATAGGTGAGGGAGAGGTAGGAGATAAGATGATGCTAGTCGCGATGTCGTCCGCTACGACACCGTGATATCCGCGTTATTACCCGAGGCCATCGGAGCGCCTCTTACTCAGATACAATTCTGATACGTACGCACGATCGAGCGAGCGAGCGCGACCACCGACACACGCTGCAAAACGTATAAATTCGCGTTAAGGTGATCACAGCCCGAGGATACGACGAGGCGGCTAACACGTGCTAAGGACGCGCGCGTGCACGATGTCGTGCGCAGAAGAAGAGCACTACTAACTTCACGTGGACGTTTAATGGCCCGAGGACGTCGGCGTATGCAAATTTGAAAGCGATCTGTTACATCGGGCGACGATGTATCATCGGGAAAGCTTGCGAACAGACGTGAAAATGAGCCAACTAACGCGCCATTTTGTAGAAAAGCTCACGTTAGTTAGGAAATTACACAAAGGATTGTTATAAAACGAGAGTTGCCAAATGCATACCGGTTGCCTGAAGCAGTTAATATTAGCAGCAAAAATATTAATTTTTGTCACTATATATAAATGCTGTTTATATTAAAAATATAAAATATTGATGAGGTACTATTTAGACGACAGATATAACAACTCTCTCCTATGTGAATTTTTAATTTAATAAATGTAAGAGTTAATATATTCGCGAGTGACAAGTGATAGAAAAACTTTGTCAAATATTAGATTAAATTGAAAAAATAAATATACACGATAAACTTGTATATAAAGCATGTACATGCGATAAAGAAATACGCGCCATTTTTCATCTATTTATTTGGAAAACAGTTTATTTGGACCACAAAACTTTGTTGCGCAGAATATCATATTACGCGAACTAACATTTGAAACAAAATATTGGACTTTCCTACATATGTTAAATTTTAATTATTAAAACCGTTCTATCGATCTTTTTAAAAATCTTGTCTGTTTATACTCGTGCGGGTACAAAGCTAAAATAACAGAGACATCAGACGGAACCACAAAGTGATGAAATGATACCGCATGTGAATTCATTTAGACCAGTCGACCGGATTTCCCTCTGGTGATTTCATTATGAGGGCCAGTCAGATCGGCTCTCTCTGAATAATATTTGTAATGGATCCATTTGCGTGCGCGCACGAACGTTCGAACCGCAATGTTATTAACGTCATAATCTAGAGAACATAACACTTTGCACCAGCCAGTACATTGATTTTTTTCGAAATAATTCGATACCGCGGATAAATTTTACAAATTATGAAGCCGAATTCTTTTACGTTTACTTGGATTTTATTTTTGGAGCAATACAATTTCATCTTTATTCCGTGGCTTTAATCCACGAAGATGATACTTATCGCATTCGTACCATGATATTTGTATACAAGCCAACATAGCAAGACTCCATACGAAAAGAACGGTTTTGCTGAAAGATCTAAAATTTTAGCGAGATACAGATCAGAAAAGTAATTTTGTTGAACTATCAAAATAATTTTGTTGGAATCTTAAAAATGATGAGCAAAAAATTTTGATATTCTAACAACTAATTTGAGCGTTCTACATAGTTATTTGTATCACCGTCATAAACGTCATATACGTACATACTTTGATTGTCTCTCTAAGTAATTTTATATTTTCAAGGAATGCGCTGTATACGCATATATTGACACAAATGCAAATGTAAAAGAATTGAAATTGGCTCGGGCAGTGTTGCATTCCGGTGAATATTGGGAATGCATAATTGAGGATTACAATGAATGCAAATTTGAGAAAATCACGCTTTCTTTTTTTCGCGAAAAGGGAAATAATACTAATCAAAAATGCTTAAAATGTTTTTAATGCCGAAGATCGTAGTCGCGTTATTTCACATATAAAAATATTCCTAAATATTTATAGAATTGAAAAATTATTGTAAAATTTTTACTATTAAAGAAAACTGGCAAATGCTAATGATGTGTGTATAGAATGGGGGGAGGGATATAAGTATCTTTTTAAGAATATTACTCTCTATGCGATAGCACGTGCTTATTCAGCTCTCGATCGTCGTTTCGCTAACGTTTCGTAAGACTTGTGCTAATCTATCACGTTTTGTAACAACATTAAACTCATAGCTTTGCTTGGTATTTTACAGATTGTATAATATAACGCATACAATACTTTCCATTTAATAATTTCTAACAGACTCTTAATAATCCATATAAATTCATTTACATTAACAGAGTTTAAATTCTGAATTTATATTGAGTGTAGCGATCAAATTAAGAGATTGTTTAAATAGTTGCTCGGAAACTCTTCTGTTCGTTAAAGAAACAAATATTAAATCATGAAATCATGAATCGAACAATGGATCTGCGTTTTCACTTTTCCCTCTTCGATTGGCTAGTAGTTATACTCGCGAGACTCGTGGGGTTTCGATAAGTGCATTAAGCTACCGCAATCCAGTTGATTGATGGATCGGTTCATTTATTTATGACGATTAACAACGTCAGCGATTTTAAACGTGTGCTCTATCATCTCCGTTACCTAATCTTTGAAGATAAATTTGAAGATACGTAGTACAGAATGCATCGTGTATTTCAACAACGCGATACAATCTGTACTTTGCAAGGGGCATTTAATTTGCATTTAGCTATATTTGTTGAATGTTATATAGATTTACGGCATGTTATATAGAACAAAGAAGAAACATGATATTTTTATTATAAATATAATACATTGAGACTAAATAAATTTAAATACGTGGATCAACTCGAATATTCATATGCAGGATGCTGTTTTAACATTTTATCCAACGTGCAGGTAATAATTTATTATATAACACGACGCATGTAAAATAACATTGGAAAATGCTTAATGAATTAATACTTAATGCTATCGCATGTTTTTAACTGCTTTGAGCAAAATTTAGTACATATTGAAGAATGTGTTTTGTGTTTTATGCCAAATTGTTATTTATTGACAAGAATAATTTGTTCCATTAACTAAAAATCAGCTAATAGAGAACTTCTTCTTTTTCTTCTTCTTCTTCTTTGGCTCATGGATATCTGACGGAAAATAGTCACTGTACCCTATTTTCTAATCGTCAAATATCAGACCTCCAATTGGCCAGAAGTCCAGTCGTAATTCAGAAAGTAATACAGAACTAAGTAGCAGAGTTGGCATAGAGTTCAATAAACTTTATGAATTTTATTTGTCTCGCGTAACAATATAAATAGTAGCTACATGAATGGTTTTGTATACTTTTCGTCATATTCCGTCACTTTTCATCCCACCCAAGTGTTTATTTGCACTTAAAATTTTTTTGTGTCGTCATATTGATCATCATGAATTGCCTCGCGGAAATTTAGTGCAATTATCGCTAATATGTTGAAAGCTGTTTGAACGGTGGATTCAACGAATAATCGCGCGGCGGTTGCCGGAGAAAGCTTTTATAATATTAATTGCTATCCCAATCGGATGCTACTCGCGTAACGCGGTCGTCATGCCGCGCGTTTGTGTGTGCCTTGTTAAGAGGTTTTCAGTTGCAACGTTACGCCGCTGCTGTTCCCGCACGTCCTTTTCGTTACTCCCGCATTTACCACCTGGTACTTCATTACCGGAACGTCACTTGTCGGATACAAACGATAGACAGACGTGAATAGTTCCCGGCTACTAGAGAATCATTACCCGCGAAATTATGCGTACTTGTTTCAATTGCACGGCCACTTATTGCCCTGCAGAGGCTTTAACGATCGTTAACGACGCGATTGTCGTTTCCCGAACGATAATTGCGCTCCATGTTTAGCACTTTTTTCGCTGTTTACAAGCATACGGTATTTTTGATGTTAATCAGGAAAATTGCAGTCAAACGACACTAAAATTGAATAACTATGTTTCTCGAATTAAATTTATATTTGTCTTTTATGAGACACGTACTCAATTTTATCTTCCAGATCAGCAATAGTCTTGTCAAACTTGTTCCGCAAGGATTCGTTAAAATGTAAGACACATTCGCGCGAAATAATTCAAATAATGAATCTCGCTTATCGCATTTGTTTCCTTGTTATTCGTCGTTCGCGGGTAAACACGGGAACAAACAAATCCATAACGCCGGACATTGGCCCTCTCGATCGCGATTTCTCGTATACGATTCATTCGTACACGCCATCTCGTCGTTCACCGATATAAGAATCAAGATGCTAAATGCATCGTCATACGCGCCGTGGGCGTTTTTATTCCTGTCGGATACGTTCGCCCGCGCTTTTTATAATATTTCATCGGCTGTGTACAGAACACGCGAAGGATACACACCCGAGCGTGTACGCGCGCGAGAAGCGCGAATATCAGCCGCGGTGTAAATCTCTCTTTCCTTCTTCTCTCTGTCTCTCTCTCTCTCTTTTGAGCGACTCTCTCGGTGTGCCTTGACTGGCTTGTATACCGAGACAGGTATGTGCCTATCTACCTACCTATGGTTGTTGCATACGTCGTTACTTACGTCGGGCAACGCGAGGTATGTAGACACGTACCTGCCCACGTAACGTGGACCCGCGGCCTGTTGCCGCGGAGCCAAAGAGGCACTCCCGACACGCGCCAATGCATGTCTTGCTCCATTTCATCCTCGCCTATTCCCACCACTTACTCACCTACTTACCCTACGAGACGGAAACTCTGACCGAGACGACGTGCATAAGCCGCGGCGGATAGGAATTTCATGCGCCGCAACGCGAGTATATTGCAACATGTATTATACTCGCATGACCAGGTGTGCATCTAACGCGGGCAGATTTTAAGAAACGAATCGCGCGGCACGGAAGCGCATTGGAGTGCAACGGTGCACTCTTTTTTTTTCCAAGAAAATTTTAATTAAGAATTTTTTTTCAAGAGTCTGCAAGAAGCTTCTTAATCCTCAGACCATAATTTACGTGAAATTCTTAATGAAACTTAAACAATATAATTGCAAAAGAATTATTATGTGCTATATCGATATTAATATAATATTAGAATGAAGATACGTATATATATATAATATACATACATGTACATACATATCTATATATACATAGATATAATATTCAACATAATTATCCTTGGTCTTAACATTATAAAAATATGTTAGCACTTAAAAAAACTGAAAACAATAAATTTAGATTAATCTCTTCCCGTTAAAAAATGAATTTGAATATCATTCTATGAAGCTCTTCTTAAAACTTTTTTAAGACCAAACATTTTTAATAAAACAAAATTTTTTAAAATATTGCATGTCTTAATCTATTAATACCATTTACGATAGTTCTTTCACTTGTAATAATTGTGCACATTTACAATTAACTTCAAATATACTTAATACGCGACAATATCTCATTTGACTAACAAATTTTTCATGAAATATTGATTAATAAGTTTAATAGATTAATAAAGATGATTCTTAGAAATATGTTCGACAACACATATTTTTATATTTCTTGTTATCTCTGCTTCTTCATTTTTCTTCTTTAGAGTTATGTAATTGCAATGCTTATAACTTTTACGATTCATATTGCATAATACACATTTACCCGTATACACCGTATACTGCTGAGCAAATGAAATTTAATAATGCAAAATATACAAATTGCTGCTAAACGTGCGAAAAAATCAAGATATAACTTAAGCTTATTGAGACATAAGCTTATTGTAGCGTATTATATACATCGTGAAGTGCGTTCACAAAGCCATTATTAATATCTTTGTGAGTTAAAGTTGTTTTATTCAATTTGATATCTAATTCTTTTCTGTAAATATACGGTCCAAAAATAAGCGTGTATTAAATATCGAGCGTGTTGTAATATAATTGCCAAGTAGAATTTTAATTAATTTAATTATGGAAGGTAATTACATATCGTTATGAATTTATTTTCGCTGCAGGCCGTATCCATAAATAACTCATTTTCAGAAAAGAGTTGATTATTTCGGGTTTCACTGCGTAGATTTTATTTACATAAAGTGTTCTACACATATTGAATTGCAGGCTTAATATAATCAATGATGTAAAAAATTTCATATATTTCGTCCATAACAATGCGCATGCGTGATCGGTCATTTGGCACATAAAGAATTTCAATATTTCTTTTATTTTTTAATATGATATTAATTTACATATTTCATAAATGTGCTGGTCACGTTTAACATATGTTTTATAATATATTCCTATTCTTAATTGCTAATTATTTTGAATATAATAAGAAAAAACTTGCATTGATATAATCATATACTTAATGTGGTTACAGCTTATGTTAATTTTATCTAACTCTGTCCTTCGACGCTCATATACCCAGATGCACCTATTATGAATATACCCAAGATTTAAAATAAAATCCCATTTTTTGTCACACAATCTTTATTATAGCGTATAAATAAGGAAAAAACTCAATTTATTGCGCACAATTAAAATCTTATACGTGTGTCGTTAAACGCGATAATAACCGTTCGAGATTGTGACTTCTGCCAATGGTCTTTTCTTTCGATTTCGATTTTCGCGTTAATGACGAGGGTCGCGAGAGAATCGCGAGAGAATTGCGAGAGAATCGCGACGGTGCGGTTCGGTGGTTGGGGTGGACGGAGCCAAAGGTAGACCGGAACACACGTATACGGTCGGTCCGTTCATTCGTTCATTTGTTCGTTCGTTCGTCGCTTGCGCAAACATACGTACGTACGTACACGTATATTCGGGGCGATATCTCGGACGAGGCAAAATATTTACGAGAAAATTTCGCCGTGGGTGGCGCGGCTTCATGAATAATTTCGGTCCGCAGGAGACTCGTCAGCCGCGGGCTATGTGCTCGGGGCGCACGGTTCTAATTACGGCAACTGCAGAGCGCGCGTCTGCGCCCCCGGCCATCCCTCCAGCCGGTTTCCAACCTCCCTTTTCCTATCCCAGCACAATTTCCACAGAGCCCACATCCGTTCTGAAATGCTAGCAATCCTCCTCCCCCTGCGGCCCCTTGCCTCTCTCAATCTCACTCTCTCTCTCTCTCTCTCTCGTTCGTCCTCCGTGTTCTGCGCACTTCTTCTCTCATTCCCTCTCTTTTGTAGCTCGAGGTGCACATCGATTATTACGTTGTAACCAATTTTTGAAAAGTTTCTGCGATATATATATATATATATAATATATATTATTTTTTTCTGCGACTATATATTCGCGCGTTTACGGAGAAGCAAACAAAGTTTGTCATGTTAGACTACTGTGATTTACGATGTATAGAATTGGCGAGCATTTATTAATGATGACATATAAGTTTTATAGGGTTTCGATTAGAATTTTCTTTTTGTTATTATATATATATATACAGAAACTATACATAATTAAATTACGTATTTATACAATAATTACAGTTATACGGTAATTGTAAAAATATAGCTAATATTGTGCTGATTTGATGTGCAAAATTGCTTATTTTGATCTTACAATTAAGTCTGTTACTAGACTCTATCATAAATTGAACGTTAAATGCAATTGCACATTGATTCGCAATTGTCGCGTCAAAATCTCCAAGTCAGTAATGAAGTATGAAATCAAGAAGAAACGTATATATAAGATCAAAAATTGCATCGCGCTCTTTATATGTAAATTATTTGTAATTATGAAATTCATGTCAATCATTTTCAATTAATTATTAATTATACAATTATATCATTATGCTAAAATCAAGTTTTGCAAATTTATTTATATTATATTTATATTTTTCTAGTTTTTTACCTGTATATTTCTCGCACATAATTATATTAATCAATTATTTTACCAAACATTTAACTTTTAACGAACTAGTACATCTACTCCTCGGATTTCATTGTGTCAAGACGAGAAGCGCACTGACTCGTCAGTCACTAATCTTGATGCAACACGAGTCTTGCAACTTTCAACTCAATCTCGCATAAACGTACTAAGAATTAAATGTAATTTAGATTAGGCATAATTTAGGAATACGTAATTATGAAAACAAATGTAAAATTTTAGAATATATAAGCTTCTAAATCTAAAAAAACCGGTAAAACGATAAAAAGGATCTTTACATACTTTAATTTTTTTCTATCGTCGTTTATGTGAAATCTTTTTGTACGCTTATTCACATTAGTTTTGAGGCCATAGTGAGACCGTACTTTCTATCTATGACTAGGAACGGGTAATTTATTTCGATATGGAATGATGTTGTGACAACTTTATGTAACCTATCTCCAAAGCCTCTTCCTTACATCGTGTGTGATTATTCGCGACACGAAGTGCATAACTGATCATAACTATTGTTCGATGACGGCGGAATGCGACGAATGATTGAGCAATTGCATTGTAACGTCGTGTTTCTATCTATGCGTTTCTAAGTGCAGCAACACCCTCTCGAACGTCTGGCATAGATTAAACTTTCTTTACCCGCGGTGTCGTGAGATCAGATTGACTTTCTATCGACTTTACTTTATCTCAATCATATAAAATACCCCACGGACGCGTGCGCAGCTTCGTAGTATTTTCTCGCGAAAGGAAATTGCCGCATACATAAACATTTAAAAAATGATACAAGGACGTTTAAAAGATCAAGGTCCTTAAGCCTCAGTTTCCAACAGAAGGAAGCTTTGGAGGGAAATATCTAGTAGGAGCATAACAAACAAGAAGATGTAATGTACAACGTAAAACATTGACGAATACAAAATAGATTAAACGAGATGGCAAGGTGACTGTATCTCTATGTGCAAAATTATTATGCGAGACCGCTTGATTCCCAATTCGGAATATCTGTTTCTGTTACTAAAATCATCTGTACTTTCGTTAGGCAGAACTTTCCGTACCGGAACCGCTCTTGGCCGCGCCTCGCGGGTTACAAGCGACATAATTAACTACGTGAAAGTACACCATTTCCATACATGAATATCAGTTTGTCACGCGACGTTATCCTGTACGAGAAAACAAGCGAGATAAATAGATTTTTCTAGACACGTACTAGTAATATTATAATAACATATAGGTTTTTTACCTGGAAGTTTACGATCAGTAAAACAAGCGAAAAATATAAATGCTATACTGTAAAAATTTTGAAGTGCATAAAATTAATCTTGTAACAAAAATGTTCTAAATGTTCTTTCGAAGATTTCATGTAACGTAATGATCAAATAATAGAGACAAAGCCTTTTGTAAACTCGCATAGCGACAATTATACTCCTGGAGCATACGAAGTAAAGAGCAAAACGAGTATCCTTGTTGATCTCACGATAATGATTATCGAGATTTAATTATCGCGTCTAAGGTTTATAGCAGAAAGCAATTGAAACTCTAGCCGATGCAATCATCGTCATTTGAATCGTTATTACGTTGATGCCCGCGATGAACCTGTTCCTCGATATTTCCGCAATACGCAATTGTAGATTTATTGACGATTCATTAATCGATAGTTATTTGAGACTTTTAAAATTGAACAGTACTCCAACAAGTCCGAAAATAGATCGCGGAATGAATTTTCACAAGCTTTACACGATGCAGACTTGCTTGTGCTGTTCGCATAAAAATCCACGTCACGATGTAGCTCGAAACTCGTATTCCGCATATGTTTCAACATATTTCACAATCGAGTCGAATAATAATAAATCATGATTCACTCACCGTTTCTGGCACGTGGACTCCAGGTTGACGGTTATTCTCGTGTCCACGGCTGCGAATTGGCGAACCCTGGAGTCCCGTCGCGCTCGCGAAAACTTGTCACTGTCTACAAAGCACCCGGGTGGAATTCTCGTGAGTATCTCCAATTCTCGTGTCACGCACTGGACCACGTGGTTGCATTCACGTGTCTTCTCGGCCGAGGGACAAAAGTGGCGCGAGCCACCACCGCGCACCACCGCGGCTTTCGTTAGACTGCGTACGCTCTCCACCGTTGCGATCCTCGCGCTGGTTTCCTCGCGCTACCACTACCATTTTCCACTACCAACCACCACCATCGCCACAGACACCGTCCGCCGATCCGCCACCAGCGACTATCGCTATCTATCGTCGTCCTCGTCCTTTCCGCCAGCCCACATCGACTCGTCTTTGTTCCATGAGCTCGCGGCGTTTCGGCAAGCGCCCCGAGCTTGCGACGATTCTCTCCACTCGGACTGCACTGCCCTGCGCCGGTTTCAACCCCTTCCGAGCGTGCATTTTGACCGTTTATAAGATATAGCGATTATACCCGTTTATCATTTCTATACGTGTTTCCTCTACAGATGAAAGTTTTGTCGTTTCATATTAACTTTTAAATTCATTTTAAATTCGCAATTAATCTTACAACAAATTCTATATATAATGTTGAATCCTAATAATTATTTCACATTGCATATTATCTATAGTAATATGCAAATAATCTAGAAATCAGACGCACAATTATTTTTTAATTATCTAATAATTTTGTAAAAATATATTATAGATAATAAATTGTTATATATTATATAATATAAATGAATTTATAAGATTAAATGTTTTTTGATAAATGTCAATGTGTTATATATAAAAAAACGATGAGTTTGCTTAAGCAATGACTTTAAAATCTTTTAGCTATTATAAGTCTGGATATTTACGCTCACACAATTACGTAAGCAGAACAAGAATATATAAATGTATTCGATAAATCTCTTGACCACATACTATGACCTTTGCAAACGACACCCATTCACATCGGCCGTTAAAGTAATATTGGCAATAATTTTTCTTTGTATAATCAGAATTATCTTTGCCATAAGGGCAATAGTATAGTTCGATCTATTGAATACAAAAACACAAAGATAATATCGTATAATTTAGGAATAGAAATAATCGCGTTTGATAAATGTTTCCTTACTAAAATGAAAATTACGAAACTTAGTAAGAGATGTTCCGAAAGTACGTAGAGCGGTATTTACGTTATTTACGTTATTTACGCTATTTACGCGTGAAAATAATTTTCAATGTTCTTTAAAAGAATCTTTTAGAAGCAATTTGACGCATCTGTGGTCGGCATTGTCGTCGAATAACTAAAACATTTTCAACGTCGACCGGGGATTTCGTCTTCGTACAACTACAATCGGTACCTCGTCCGTACGATTGGCCATCGGCCATCGAGAATAATGGAGCAGTTGGCGAGAGCCGATATAAGGGGAACCAAGCGCGGCTCGGGCCTCGGTCTCTGTCGTATTCGAGATGCCCCGCGGCCAAAACGGCCACGGCCGACAACATCGTTCCAGAATGCCTCGGGCACTTCCAAACCCACTGGACGATGTTGCTCGCATACGTAAACGCCAACTTCGTCAGGGACAAAGTGACGCTCGTATATATGTTGATCCGGTCAAGGGGGCGCGACGGAGGAAGAGCGACTTTGCCATTTCGAGACTCATTTTAACGTCCGCCTGAATCGCGTTCGCGGCTGGTTCCTGTCGTTGGCCTTAGGCATGTGCCCGCCGGGCAATTACGGGACGTTCCAAATCTTCTCGGACAACGGTTCCTCGCTTTTGGAAAACTCACAGCACGAACGTATATCCAAATACTTTGTCTTGTTCTCATATAATTTCATACGTGTATAGACACAGAAAAATATCATTCTATCTGCTAAGAAAAGTGATTACTCAGTTTACTTTTCTTCTTTTAAGTAACTTATCTTCAACAAAGAATATTTTCTTGATGATAGCCTTAAAATACACTCGTCACAAATTAAAAAAAAAAACTCGTTATTGTGTATTCAAGAATATTTTTTTGGATGAAGAATATTAAAATATTAAAATTATATCGAAGAAATATTTGATAATACAAATCAAATTTTTGTTTTAATTTAACATTCTTAGTTGAAGTATTAAGCTTATTAGGATTCAGAATATATTTTGAATAAATTTGATGTTTATGGTGAACTCGTGATAGATTTGCGGATATATGAACTTTTGAAATACTTCAAACAAATAATCTTTATTTAAATATAGTATGCATTTTTCTGTGTGTACACGGAAAAAATAGTTTTGTTGAGGTATTTAAAAATTTAGCCGGATACAGATCTAAAAATAATTTTGTCGAACTATCAAAATAATGTAGAACGTTCTTTATGTAGAAAGTTTTTTGATGACGATGCTGCACAAAGTTTTGACATTTTAATTAGTTTGAGCGTCCTACATAATTATTTTGATGATCCAAACAAAATTATTTTCAGATCCGTATCTAGCTAAATTTTTAGATTCTTCAGTAAAGTCGTTCTTTTCGTGTATTAAAATTACCATATATTATACCATGCAGAAAGAAGATTAAACTGAATTAAATTTTAATAACAATTTTTTAATAAATTTGAAATTGAGTTTTTTCTCTGAGTGAAAATGTCAAGTTTTCTCTGACAATGACTGGAAATGTTGAATAAAAATTTATTTATTTGTATTTCAGTAAACAATAATGGATGATCAGGCAAAATTAAATTAAATGTTAGACAATGTTAATATTTTTGATTTGCTGACTTTGCTAAAAGAAAAAGAATGTATACGTGACACACTGAGATCTTTATATCATGATTGATAACATTATGTTTCACGCCTGAGTGAGAAGACAGATGTTGAATTCACAAAGTAAGCATTGCCTAAACATGATGGATAGATAGATCGATCGTTCTTCTGGAGTAACATATTCCGAAATGAATTTTAGCATGACAGAGAAAAGTAATCATTCATAATGCTGCATTTAACTTTCAATCTTTGTCTGAGCTAATTAATTCGTGTCATTAGCTCATATCTAATTAATTCCTACAGTGTTCCATATTTTTTGCCAGTGCTATCTTTCATGTAAAGCAAAGCTTTAGTGTCGTAACGCGATAACGTCTTTCATATCACGGCAAATTAATTCCTAGAAAAAAGAAATCAGAATCCGGAAACACGCGCGGGAGGAAATCGTTCCAAGGCGAACGTTGCGTTGCAATTAATTAGTTGATCGCCGGCGAGCAGCGCTCTCGTCTCGACTCATTTAGCGGATACGTAATTTGAAACAGAAGATATCGTAACGGCGGGATGAGAAGTGAACAAGACGAAGGAAGGAAGGAGGTTGCGGAGGAGGACGAGAAGGAGGGGGGGAGGGAGAGATCGGGACAAGAGAAGGAGGACGGGCATAATGGTGGTCACATGCCCGCGGGCGCCTCGCGGAGGAGATGAGTAAGAAGGAGGCGGGAGAGACTGCGCGCTCCGGTCCAGAGAGAGAGGAAAATAATGCGATGTTTTTGTATCATACGATATACAGACTCTCTGCCGGCATGGCGGACCGGTATACGCCCGAAGCATCCAGCGGGATGTAATGAGAAGAGTCCGAGTATTGCCCGTGGGTCCACATATTTTAGGGTGAAGCCTTCTCCCTCCCTCTCCTCCACCGCCCTGCTCTTCTTCGCCCTCTGGTTTGAACCTACGTGTCTCTGAAACGGGTCGTGCCGTGCCGAAGGCGAGAGTTTCGCGCTCCTCCACCTATTCGTCCAGCTCTTATTCACCCTTCTCCTCTCCCTTCCTCTTTTTTTTCTCCCTCGACCTGGCTTGCTTTTCGTTGTCTTCCATATCTTTTATTCTCCCGTACAGACGGTTTTTACAAATTGTCGCGCAGATTCTGCAATTGCGCATAAAGTGTACATCTTAGAATCAGAAGACTCTCTCTATCATTCTCGCCTTCAAGCCTTATCAGATTTGTCTTATTCTTAGTACAAAAAGAAGAGAGAAGAATCTGTTCTTTAAGTTTCAATATAAAATATCGTGATATTTTGACGTGACGATGAGTTTTAATAACAAATTTCTATTATAATTAAGATAAAAGTTAAATGAAAAGTAAGATTTTTTGTCTATTTATTTGAGACTTAATTCGAAGGAAATAATAATTTTTCAAAATCTCATAATTGCGGTATCGTTACAAACGAAGGAACTTTGCGATTGATAAACGCAATAACTTCGCTTCACGCTCGAATTAATTTCCGTAAACCTCTTACGCGTGATCCGCCAATCAGTCCAAGATCCAAGTGGATTTCTCTCCTTCCCTTGTGTCCTCGCGGGCCATGGCATCGTTTCTGCATGCGCAAAGTACACGATGGCCGTAGGTTGCGCTCTAAAGTGGGGGAGGTAGCCTGAGTGGTCTTTCTCTCCGATGGTTACGTGACCTCTGGTGGGTGTATGTTTAACCTTTTCGATGGCAGTCGGCAGAGAGAAGAGTTTAGCCGGCGGCCCCTCTACCCTTCCCCGCTCCGCCACGACCCTCACCGAGTCGACGATCACCCACGCAAGCGAATGTAAATTACCGGAGGCTGTGAATCATTTTTAGAAGATCCCAGACGACCCCTGCGGTCTTTCTCTCCTTCGACATAGCTCACCTTTCATCTCTCCTTCCACCTCCGGCCGCGCTCTCTTTCTCTACCTTTCTTTTCTTCCGCTATCCACCTTCATCCGCTCTTCCCGTCCCTTCGGTCTCGTTCTACTTTCCTCTCTTTCCTCCACTTCGACCATCGCACCGTTCGTCCTCGTTTATCCTGCGTAAACTTATGTAAGGTAGAGGAACGCTTCCTGAGAAAGGCAAGCAGCTCGCGTAGATTGCCGTGGGATGCGCTCCAGGCCTCGACTCCCACCTAGGCGCGATCGGACTTCGCCAACAATGCCTATTAAGCGTCTTCAGCGGGCCTTTTTGCTTCTATAAGTCCATGGAATACGCGGCTTGCGCGGAGAAGAGCTGAAATGTTCTCAGTCGAACGCGCGACCTTGCCATCGAACGTGATCATCATTTATGATAATAGCGCGTATTTATGAACTTTCAGACTTAATGCAAATGTGAAATATTGTCTCAGTGTTCTGTTCTATTTGCATGCAACTTCATTAAAGTTATTTTCGATTACGAGAATATATATATAATTTATCTGATACAATTTATCTGACCGAATTATTTTATGGATATCCAATTTCACTGTTATCGATAAATTTTATAGCGGAAATTGTAAAGCATTAAATGTTCAACGAGGCATAATTGGCCATTCTCTAGAGAGAATTATTTTATAGAATTATAACTAATAGCATATTATAGAGTACATTTTTAATACATATCCCTGAGTTTCCACTGATCTTGTAATGTTATTTCGATATTATTTCCTGTGCGCGCAATGAGTTATAAAATTAAAAATATAAAATAAAATATAAAATAAATATAAAATAAATAAAATATATGAAATAAAAAAATGTATAAAACAAAAAAATTTATAAAATAAGTATATCAGTGATTATTTTATTATTGAATGATTTTAATTACTATAATCAATCACACAAATTATTTGTTGAATTGGTTTAAATTAACAATTTAAGGATGTGAATATTTGAAAAACAACATAACAGATATCAATATTTGAAAAAAGTCCATCATATTTATCATTCGACACACATTTGTGACAGCAATATTTTAATTTTGATCTGCGTATTCTTTTTTTTTACCATTTTCGAAGGCTTAATTTGTACACTAGCATAAAGATTTCAATACGGCACCATCGATGAAGTTTTTCGTAAGGACATGATGCTATTTGAAAGATCGTGTAATAGATGTCTATATGCGCGCGCGACTACGATTTAATAAAGAAATATTCTTTACGAGTGTGGAAATTATAGTGTATTAATACAACGTTGCTTTATCGTCACCGTGGGCTATATTTCAGTTCATTCAGACGGCTCTAACGAGAAGGCTTAACCGCAATTAATCTCAGGCTCTCGTCTAATAATTCTCCTATAACCACTCCATTAAGTGCCAATGCTGGCCCACCGCGCTCCCTTACCGCGGTTTCACGCCCTCAACACTTTTGTTGTGCCTTTCGTAAATGAGATTTACATGCGAGCGTCAAAGTTCTGCATTTCCCTGGGTGCGTAATATGCCACGCAGCGCACGCTCCTCGCGTATTCAAGCGCCTGAAAAGTGTTCGGTAATCTAAGCTCGCGCTGCCCGCGAGCGTTGCGGTGAGCAAAACCTTTCGACATTTTTTTTCTTTCTAATTTATCCCGAGCCGGCGAGATGTCGATGATTCGTACCATTATCGCGTCATATAGCCGAAAACGTGCTATTAAGCAATGAAAGATAATCACGTCGAGTTTATGAAGGCAAAGAGATTTGCTGACGTTGAGTGACGTGTATTTACCTACCGCTTTCGATTAAGCAACGTACGAATTAATCTTATTTAATGCTCAAATTATGAAGAAAGATCAGATTTTCTCCGGAACTGTGAGAGAAATGAAATATGTTTTAGCTTATAAACCGATGATTTTCCTCGACGAGCGTGAAGAACGAGAACGTGCGCTTATAGATTTAAATTAGAATTAAATTAATATTACGTCTTAATTTTGCATACACGACCGTATCAATTATGTAGTACATGTATTTCGAAATTATTTATATCGACATAAAATATCGTGAAGTGCATGTGCCGTTCGTATATCGTTGGATCGTTTTGCTTTCCTCTTTCGTCCGTCGGCGGAGTTCGCTTGTAGGCAACGAGTCTCGCGGCGACTCGTGAGGATCGTGGAGATCAAGCGAGACGGCGATACACGAAGAAGGTGCTGGTCCATGTTGGCTCGCGGGGGCGTTCGACCGCTTCGAAGCACACGTCCGCGCGTACGGTCGCACACGACGGAGAAAAGACATATGGGGTATCAGGTGAAAGAGAGATAGAGATACAGAAAGAGAAAGAGAGAGAGAGAGAGAGAGAGAGAGAGAGAGAGAGAGAGAGAGAGAGAGACAGAGAGAAAGAGAGGAGAGACAGGGGTAACGGGATAAGATGGAACGAAGGTGAGTACATGGTACATTGCGGAGATATACGAAACAACGCAAGGTGAGAAAGAGTGAGAAGAAGAGCGCTGGAAGCGTTGCTGAAAAGAACGAATAGATCACTCTTCCTCCTCCCCTCAACCGTTTCCATCTTAGTTTCTCTTTATAACTTTCTCTCTCTCTCCCCCTCTTTCTTTCCCTCGTTTTATTCTCGTTTTGTCTTTCCCTCCATTCGTTTGCCTCTCACTGCAATTAGGGAATTGCCTCGGGTATTTTCGTATTCATCGTAATGCAACCAACGCTGACATGCACCGCGGCGGCGGCAAAGATGCGCAATGGGTTATTTTCTATACATTGTTTCGCGAAAATGTGACGTTCGAATTTCGCTGAAGGGCTAAACGCAAGCGGTGCGTTATTATCGACCAGCTGTAATCGGGATGTGATCGTTTTACTTTCAAGAGACGGAACTTACTATCGTAACATAGATGTATTTTCGTTATGCGATGCATAAATGGGCTTGATAATCATATATAAAGTTTGAATTCATTAAAAGTTTCGATAAATTAATAAAAGATGCAGAAACGCGTGTAAAATCCTAACTTTTCTTTAAATCCTCGAGATCTAATTTGGTCCGGTTCCAAAAATTATGTACAATAATTTCTGAAATGTCCTAGTAATAAAATATATTCTGCTTTATCATCACGTCTCCTATTACGTTTCTTCCTTTTCTCATAATGTTAAGTTAAAGCATAATTTCGGTCATCTCCCATTTTCGAAAGCTTTCAAATATTTTCGAAAGCTTTCAAATATTTTTAATCACAAAAATATGACGAAAAAAAAAGTTAAACATACAAAACGTAAGAAATTAATAATATAAAAATCTGATCTATCGTTTAACCGTTTAGCTTTTAAAAAGTTAAGATAATCATGATTTCCAATAAGCTAAGGTATCGTTAAATCGAAAAAATACTGCAACCTAGAGAATGACGTAGCAATCGTTTCTACTGTTCTTCTATTCTCTAGCGATGATTTTTTTACTTCCGATGAAGCGGCTGACTTTTTCTTCGGCACCCGGGGCATTTGTGGTGAGACGCCCGCGAAAAATGGACGTGCGTTCAGGTACTTCATTAATATTTCATTTCGTTGCTTATCGTTACCACGGTGCCGCGCTGCGCCGCGGAGGCCCGCTCCGGGGCATCGTTACTCCCTCCAAGCGAGCGTGCACTAGGAGAGAGAACGCCGCAGAAGAGGTGAAGGAGGAGGCAAGAGCGAACTGGCGGCAAAGAAGGACGCTTTATTGCAATTGGGGTGACATTCTAGAAATTTTACGTCGTTGAAACACGGTGGAGACAGCCACGGAGATTCAGAGAGAAGTAATGACGTGCCGGGAATGCCGAGAGAAACAAAGTAGGGACCGAATAAGGCCATCGAAAACAACTTGTAATAATCCAACCGTATTTAGAAATTAAAATTCGTATATGAAAATAAAAACCGTATAAAATTGAAAAGACCATTCATCGTTAATAGGCAGGCATCCTAAAAAAATTAAAATAGTGCTTCCATTCTTCTCTTCATGAGTTCTTACGAAAATTAAAATAAATGTCCAGTAGTGTTAAATCAATTATTTTAATTGTATGATAATCAACGTGAGTTTGTTTTCTTCATTCCGCTAATATATCGTTTTAAAAGAATATGAATTTCTCTAAAAATTACACGCATCTCTGTATATATATTTTATAGAGTAATTTCAATATCAGCAAAAGTTCATGCAAATAGCGAATGGAAAGGACCTCGGAGCGGGCGAGGAAGAGAAAGAAGCCCGAGAGAAGAAAACGAGGAGAGGACGGAGAGGGAAGGAAGCGAGACGGAAGGGCGAAGAACCGCCAGAGGCCAGGACGGAAAGAGGGAGTAGAAAACGAGGGAGAACTACGGTCTGCCTCGGAGTCGCCCGAGGCGTCACGGAGCGCATTGTCTCGCTGGATATCTTCAGGGCAACATAGATCCCTCTCTTTTTCTCTTTCCCCTCCCTTCTGGCTCGCCCTTCGACCACCTCTCTCACTGGGACACGAAGGTGGAGAGGACGAAGCTCGCCGCTATCTCCTCTCGTTTCCGCGCCTGCAGCGGAACGACCGTGCCTCCACCGCACCACTTCATGGTGGGGTATAGAGTACCGCGCGTCTACCCCCGGGGGCATCTCTCGCGCACAACGATAGGGATGAACGCGAAAAGAAGAAAGGGGAAGACGGCGTCTTTCTTCTTCTCCCACGTCGCGCGATCCCGCGCCTTCACCCGCGGGCCAACCGAAACGACTCGCGTATACGTATATACATATTTTAACATGTGCATGTAGGTGCACGAGCAAGCGCAAGCGCACGTACATGCATGCATGCACGCGTGCATGCATGCATGCAGGCAGGCAAACAGGTACCATCACATCGCCGGCATTTGCCTGCATCGCTTGCGGCGGGGCTGCGCCACCTTCTCCCCCTTCTTCTTGAACTTCGCATTCTACTTGCTTGATGGCATCATTTATCGCAAGAAAAATAATGAGATTAGGATAATCTACCCACCGCGGGCGTTACCGTGCGCTTTGCGAAATTTACTTTCAAAGTTCTTCACCGGTACTTTCCGTTTCGCTCCTTAAAGCACTCGTGTGTATGTGTGTATGTGTGCGTATGCGTGTATGTGTGCGTGCATGCGTATGTATGTATGCGTGTGTGTGTGTGTGTGTATGCGCGCGCGGGAGATAATATGTTATCGCCGTTTCGTTATCGCAGTCTCGTTGAAGTTGCTGTGCTCCTCATATCTTCAGCCGAGTAACCCTAAGGGTGTCCTTCTTGCTGATGCTGCGGGCGGAGAATTGTGGAAGGGATGAGCTTCTTCTTGTTCCACTGCGTAATATTATGCGCTTTTACCCCCGGGCCAGCCGAAACGGCTCTTGCGAGTGTACGTGCGTGTACCGTCATATTGGCATCTGCCCGTATCGCCTGCGGCGACACAACTCTTGCTTTTTCTTCTTCCCTTCGCATATTTTTCAATTGCGCTCGTTATAAGAGAAATAAAAAGAGAAATTTCAAACAAAATTGAGCATGGCGATATTGCGGTCCGATGGAAATGTCAATGAGTCTCTTGCGACCTTTTAACGCATTTCATTTTCCAACTTGTGTCTTCTTCATCGCCGTAATTACCATGTTATCTACTTCAGTTTTATACCTTGTTTTTTTCATTTACCGCATACTCTCGAGTATGAATATGTACCCAGCAGTACATGGAAAGAACGGTGTTGCTAAAGTACATAAAAATTTAGCTAGATACAAATCTAAAAATAAGTTTATTAGATCATCAAAATAATTATGTAGGACGCTCAAACTGCTAGAATGTTAAAATTTTTTGCAGCATTGCTTATTATGCTTAAATTCTACATAATAATTTTGATAATTCTTAACAAAATTATTTTCAGATCTATATTTAACTAAATTTTTTTAGATAGTTCAGCAAAATTTTCAAATTCTTTCTATGTACTAACTTTATGTATTCAGCTGATATTAAAAAGATGAAATGTGGAAACTACATTACTTTTATTTTTTTTATTGCACTGAAAATTCGATTTCATTTTTGGATTACGTCAAATGATTTTTATACATACGGTGCATGTATTCATCATATTAAAAATCTCGTTTCTCGTTATTTACAACTCTTCTTTAATCTGTTGTTTCGATTCATCTTTTTCAAAAATAATTAGTGCGAAAGAAAGTAAAAAAAGAATGTAAAAATGTCAATTATTCGTAAATAAAATGAAGCAAAGATATTAATATTGTATAGTTTATATTGCCTCTTCTTTTTTCCTTTTTTGTAGGATTCTTGATCATCGAGGGCTAACCAATACGTTTTGTATGTGCAGATATATATATATATATATAATCCTACGTTCTGGCTGCATCGCCCATGGCAAAGCATATCCTTCCCCCATACACCATCTTCTTTCTTTTTTTCTACCTCCCCTTACTCGTTTCTGTCCTTCTTTTGGCCGCCTCTCTTGTACATGTTGTTCCTTGACCGACCTCTTGTCAACCGTCTCAGCTCGCCTCCGCTTCGGGCAACTTTTCTTTCCGGATAAAACTTCATGGTATATCTCGCTTGCCTTCTCTCCTTTTCCTTGCTATTTCCCCTTCCTGACTTGCTTGTAAAATTATGATTGTTCGAGGGGATATATTAAGAGAAATATTCTAACGAAATGGTCTTTCTACTAATAATAGTATCGATAAAAATCTTAATTTAATTTGGTGATTCATCTAAAAATAATTGTATAAAAAGATGATGAATGCAGTTACCATTTCATGCTATCTCCTAATAAAATCTTAATCTCTAATTTATATAATAATTAATATTATGTTATTTGATACGATATTTGAATAAATTTTTATTCGATAAATTTAAATTCTTGATTGGTTGATTATTGCTATTGTTGACGTGAATTAATTATGATAAATATAATATTGTTAATAGAAGATTAGATCTAGGTAAATCGAAATAATTGCGGCAAGTGTAATTACAGTTTATTAAGATTTTTATTTAAAAATTATTTACATATGTACTAAGTTATAATGAATTTATTATATGTATTGAAATTTTTGTATTGGAACGTATGAGACATTTATTTATCGACATTATAAATCGATATATCGCAGTTTTGAAGACTCTATTAATGTTAACACATAGAATCACGATTTATTTTTTCAGTTAATTATTCAGTTATTATTATGAACCTTCAAATGAGCGATTCATATGCGCATGACATACATGTTTTATTTTTTAATAGATTTCTCAAGTCTCTCAAATTTAATGTCGTTATAATTACAAATCAAATAAAATTCTCTCGTATGTTACAATTCAATATGTAGAGACAATATGCGCTTTCATTGAGAAAAATGGATTTTTTCCAACAAAAATTAGATAATATTATGTATTTTTTGTCGTATTAGAAAATTAAAAATGCTAAACACTAAACTATTTTCTTCACATTTTATTATGTTAGGATAATATAAATTAAATTAGGACTTAATAGTTATTATAATTAGAATGAGATTATTTGATTTGGATAGTTACTAATGTCTCAGTTAGTTTTATTTAAACCAAAATGCAACAGATTTGATCGCCTGTGCAGTCAACAGTGTTGCGTGTAAGAGTCGGAGTACATGTGTTCATGCATTCTCCACCATGGTGACGGCAATGAGTTCTGAATTCTGATTTAACTGTAATGATAAAGAATTTATTAATTAAAAAAAACTTATTGATTAATAATGAAGAAGAAACACTCTTTCTATAATAAATAAAAAAAGAATTTTTTTCACAAACTTTATACAGGAAGAAACATTTGATATTTTTATAATAATTTACTAGATAACTTGCTCTAAAATTATAATATTGTGCTAGAAATTGATATAATAAATATCACGAGAATTCTTAGAAAATCAATTTTTAAGATATAAATCTATCAGATGATCGTAGAAGATTGGACAAAAATGGAGTAAATTAATTTTCCACACATTTTTGAAATTCATAATATAACAAAATGAATCCCATGAAAGTATGTGTGATGCTAATCTGCATAATTGTATGTCGCGAAAATATTTATTACTAGATTATTATTTAATTATAAATATATATTTATTGCGTATTTATTACAAAAGATTGCACATCCCAGATTAAATATACATATTAAAAATATGTTCTTAAATATCATAAAAATATATACTTTGATTCAATTTGAATTCAATTTTTTTAATGCGCAGATGTTTTTATGATATGACATCTGTTTCTTTTTATAATTACATTAAGTATAGCAATATAAAGTCTGAACTTACGCACGCTGCAGCACAGTTTCTGTTCGATTTCGAACCCGCAAGCCTGATTACCTTGATTTTTCATCAATATCTCACACTTGTCACCCACAACACAGTTCTCTTGAGGACATAATTCCCTTGCATTTGCATATTCTGAAAAAATTCATAATTTTGTTGAAATTGCATCTTAATATTTATATTTTCCTTCTTGCATTGATAATCAAAAACTAACGTCAAATACAAAAGATATTATATGTTAGATATTTAAAAGAAAGTTAAACATGTATTTTACGCATTGATGCAGTTAAATATTATTTTAGTCACACAAGGTTAAATATTAACCACTAAGATAAGATAAAGTTTTTACTAGATGTATAAAAATATTGATAGATAAGAATTCTACGTATAAAGAAATAAAATTACGCAAAATTTTAATTTTAATTTATTTTAGAAAATTTTAATTTATAAAAGCAACTACGAAAAATTATTACTACGTAATGTATTTATAAACAAAAATAAAGTTAACTTTATATATCCTTTAATACGATAAAAAAATAATATTTTAACACAATATTCTAAAAGTGAAGAAAAATATAATAATAATATAATAACAAAAAATATATATATGAAGAGTAAAAAAATTAAGTTAATTCATACACACAAATATCTAAGTGACACTTTACAATATTTTAATTTTGATATTAAATAAAAGATTTTGAATTAATGAAAAAATTTTGTTAGCATCACATTTAAATAATTGTTTCAAAATTAGATGATAATAATTAAGTGTGTATGAAATCAATTTTCCTCTTTTTTAAATCTCATTTGTGTATAAAAATCTATGATATATTTATATTATGTGTTTTGGAAATATATATAGTGTGTCATAATTTTTAATTTTACATATAAAATGATTACTTACCAGTGTAGAGGAGGACGGTCACGACGAATACAAGCGTGTAGGATTTCATTCTTTCAGCGAGAGGTGTCGGAGTAATATATCTGACAGCCGACGATTCAATGATCTCACGTTCCCAGGATGCTACCATTATATAAACGCAAACGGCGTTATATACGACACACGACACACACGCCTGAGTAAATGGCACGCACACTCGACCAATCCGACATGCGTTCGATTTCCTATCTATTTTTATCGTTACGTAATGTTAGACAACATTGATTCACACCTCTACGAGTTATTCAATTTAATTATATGCTCTTAGAATAGAGAGAGCAGTGAGGTTTTGAGAGATTTGAATTCATTATTGCATGCTTCTTACATTTACTCTACTCGAAATATATGGTACCAGCATCGCAATTCGTCTCCATGTTTTTGCAATGTATTGATAAGTCAAGTGGAGATAACAGTCTGTTAAGCCAATTGTGTCATAGGGGAAAGCGTTCGTTGTAACAAAACGGTGTTTTCTATGTAATTATGCAATTGAATTTTAAACTAAACATATGTTCTCTTTTTGTTTTAATCTTATTCCAACATCTTTAATTTATCAGTGCACAACTTAATTATAATACAACTTAATTAAACACATTTTTAGATAAGAATGCAGCCAGACATGTTTCTAGATACAAATTTACATTTGTATCTCACAGCGCCAAAAATATGCCCATTACATAAAACAAATACAAAGAATTTTCTTTCTTATTAATTGCAAGTGCAATGACGTTATTTTTGCAGAAGTTGTTTGCTTGATATACTTAAGATTAAAATCACGATGGTTGATCGTATCTTTAACACGTTAGACAAATATTTTTGTAATATTAATCCGAAGATTTATGGAACATCATCTAACAAATTTATCAATCTTATTTATCAATTTTCTAAAGGTCCCATTATCTGTTATCATCCAATGATACCAGAGATCATATATTGGCATTTTACTCGTGGAACTTTTTGCGCGTATCAAATTTACAAATAATAGTAAATAATAACGTAATATAGTGTGTGTGTGTGTGTAAATATAGTGTACACGTCTTCTGCTGCTGTCAGAAATAATAATTAATTATATCGGGAAATTTAATATTATCGTTTGTATCACAAATAAAAATACGAATTAATTATTTAACAAAGAGAGAAATCTGTAAAAAACATAAAAGAAAAACTTGTACAATTCAAAATAGAAATATGCTTAGTGCGTATAAAGGTCCAGAGATTATTGAGCCAAATCTCGATCTCGAACCGAGCATACGTTCACATAGCTACGTTTAAAATTTACAGCCAGTGCTGAAACTCTATATCTTATGTTACGAGCACTATAAATTTTCAGCACTGATTTTGGAACATAATCTATGTAAATGCATGCTGAGTTGGCCATCGAGGTTCGGCTCGAAGTTCAATTCGATGCGAACGCGTGCTCGAAGCTCGGATTCGAGCTTGAAGTCTGGACTTCGATAGTCTGGATTTTTACGTTACTGATTACAGGAGGCCTTTTTTGAACAGAATATTTAAACATAATTTTAGGGCATATTTAGCATGCAGAATTATAAAAAATCTTTATACGTTTGTCTTATCTGTTTCAGTCATCTGTTTAGTATGTTTAACAAAACTTATTAAAATGATTATCTTGAGATTAAATATAAACCTCTACATGAATTATTATTAACCGTTTGAAACTGTTAGAAAATTTTTATCGTTATTCAAATTTTTTGACAGTTTTTTCTAAAATAGTGATAAAATATACCATTATAATTATTATAATAATGGATGTTCCTACAAGTAAGAGCTGAGAGAACTTTAAACTTTACATTCAGTTAACCAAATCAGTTGATGAGATAATAGATCTTACATTGAATCTTTTATCAGATGAATTGCCTTGTTATTAAGCACTCTCTACAAACAAGTACTCTACAAATGATTTTATCCATCAAGATTAATATCAACCTTGCTCTTTTTTACATAATTTAAATCGATAAATAATTATAACGATAAAAATTATCTGGAAATTTGTCCTTTTAACTTTGAAAAATAAGGGATGGGACGTTTGAACGTTTCTACTTTTCTGCTAAAACTATTTTCATATTCATAAATTACAATTTCATTAACATTTGACTTATTAACATATTTTAAAATAGCAATGATATAAAATCATTAATTATGAAATAAAAAATATATATAATAAAAGTAATTACAATAGATATTACATAATCATACAAATAAATAAAATTATTTTATAGTAATAAGACAAATACATGTATATCATTGTTCATTATCTTTTTATTAACATTTTCATTTTGTATTGCTATCGACACGCTCAAGCGTCCGTAATTTGAAATTCCAACAAATATATGGCATTATTTAAATTTTTATTGATTCCTTCCAAAGCACGATACTGGTTGCTAGATGTTTTTAGCATCTTTTTCTGTTTTTAAATAAAAACAAGATATGTGTTCATATTACGTCCTTGGGAAGAACATACTTGAAATCTACACCTCTTAGCGTAGTACAATTCCAACTTAAACGAACGAGAGAATAATAAGTACTTACTACTGATGGGCATTGAATGTACAAGTTGACTAAGCCGAAATTTTTAAGGCGTAGTAAGACGGTAAGCTAATAAAATTATTTTATTACTGTACGTAATCAAACTTGCTAACATTTTCAAATATTGCTTGATTCTGTTTTTACGGATACTTTTTACACTTGAGGCAACTTAATTCATTATATTTGTGATTTAAGAAATTTATTAGCGCCATATCATCAGACTTATAGAAAAGTTAAACGTAACAGTTTAAAGAGTGGATGAAAGGAAAGAAAAAAAGAAAAAGGGAAAGCAGCCGTCGTGACACTTACTGCCGTAAAAATTTCCCATTTACCTAGCGTTAAAATCTAAATTTATATGTACAAATGGATAGACTTTATCAGTACTGAGCATAATAGCGTACATTACATGTTATTAATGTTAGAATACTGTACACGATAGCACTTTCGTGAGAATTAAAAGATTTGTATTGACTAGAAAATGAAATCTTATCAAACGTACAGACAAAAATGACGCGATTATACACTCGAGCTGAAGAGCGAAATTATTGATCTTAATTATCTGAAGAAAATAAACCTAACACTTATACGTCAATTATACATTTCTCCTTGTGCTCGTTTGGCATTCGCTCCGAGACGTTCGTTATCGCCATTGCTTTCGTTTGGATAACAGATTACGCACGATAGAGTCTGCGGGTCATTTTCGATCACTGCTGAGCTTTGTATTCGGCGTGCGATTTTTCGTTTGTCGTAGTTTTCTGCGCAAGGAAGGAGAGACACAAGATCTAGCGCCTCCGTATGTCTAAAACTAACGATTGTACATTTCTGGAGAATCTGATTTCGCGCGAGGCGTCATGCCCGGCGAATACGATCTCATGTAACGCTTCGTCCTACTCGGAATATTCACGACAATATGTTCACATTCCGAGAGATTAGCTGTCCATCCTGTATCACAGTTAACCAAGATTATTTATGCAGGTCGATAGTCCGTTATTATATTTTTCAGGAACGTGTAGATATCCTTGAATGTTGGTCGCGATGTCTCATCTCTTCTCCAACATGAGCACATCATCCTATAGACCTCCTCCGGACACATTGTTGGTTTGGGTAAAAGTACCTAAAATACAAGTATTTCTAAGTAAGTTTCGTTTAATTTTTATTCGCGACTTTTGCGAAGTGTAAATTCCAATTGTGTGTACATATACACAAAATTGAATTTATATATTAGACATATATGATTGGTTTAATGAAAAATAATTATTAATTCCATGAAATATATACATATATATATATATATATTGTTATTATTAATAATTATTCTTTATTAATAATTACTTTAATAATTATTTTTAATAAGTATATGACAAAACGATACAAAGTTTGATTGCATAAGATTAATTTGTAATGTGTTAAAATTCCTTTATTAAGCAAGATTGAATGATTAATTGATGGATTTGAGAATGATTAATTATAAAGCAATTGACGCCGATCAGATAAGCTGCTTACTTGTAGCTCCGCTCCGTAATACATATACTCGGCGTTCTGAATAACTTGATCATTTGACAGATGTTGAAAAGGCTTTTCTCTAGCCAGACTCATTACTTCCCAGAGTGTCACGGCAAACGACCACGTGCTACTCGAACATGTATACCTATCCTGAAATTTAAATGTTTAAGTATTACTACTGTTCACTCCTTATTAAAATTTATCACATATATCTATATTTTACAAATTGTGATTTTAAATTTAATATATAATAGATTCTTTAATATACCTTTAATTAACTTTTTCGCTAAAAATATGAAGATTTGAATAGTGTTTAAGCTGTAAATTATTGACAAAAAAACATTACTTCAATTTTATATAAAAAAATTTGTTTTAATCAATTTGTAAACTTTATGCGTTATAAAAATGTTAAAAATTGGAAACTTAAATTAAATGGCAATCTCTTTTCGCTATCAAATTAAATAAAGAATCTATAATAAAAATTAAAGTTCTAAATTGGAGTATAGAATATTACAGCATAATTTTGATAAAGAAAACTATAAAAACCATTTGTAAAAGAGAAAATTATTTACCAATAGAATGCTTTCCCACGGTAACCATCTGATCGGTGCGGGTGGTCTACCTCCTATATCGCTGTAATCTTTCTTGTAAAGATCGCTGCACATGGCTATATCGGTCACTTTCACGGTGTAAGAACGACCTACCAAACAATTCCTGGCTGCCAAGTCTTTGTGCACCAGATTCTTCGATTCGAGGAATCTCATTCCTGATGCTATCTGGGTCCCCATATATAGCAGACAACTTTGACTAAAAACAGATGATCAAATAAATTTTATATACGAAACATTTGTAAAGCAATGCAGAGGCTATTTAAGCTTGACTTAATTGTACCAGATAAAAATTATTCCAAAAAAGATTTTACCTAAGAGTTTTCAGATTGCAGTTTGGCCTGAGCGTTCCCGTGAGCGGTACACTGTATTGAAGATAATGAGCGAGATCACCGAGTTCCGTGTACTCGATAATCGTCCACGGTACTGGTTCGACAGTGCAGACCCCTAAGATACGTGCCACATTCGGGTCGGATAGACACGACAGAAATTGCACTTCCCTCATTTGATCTGCTGCATTGTTAGTTCGAATGTCGTTGGTGCATAGGGGTACGCGAGCAACGACTAATCTGGGAGCACCAGATATAATTTCGTCTAGACCAACAGTTTCGCATATTATAGCCTGTAAATTGTACAAACAATACTTTCTTAGCGTATGTCTAACATGTGAAAAGTATCGCGAATACACAGTGATTTTCCATTGGAATAATTTTCCATTCTTTATCTCAATAACTAAGTCGATAATTTGTATCAAGTTTAAAGTTTGACACGATGGTAAATAATTGTCTTTATCGTCCAATGTTCAAGAGACACGAAAGATACAAATATGTTGACGATGTTATTTATACATGTTCGAGAAGTTACGCATTATTATCAGAAAAAAAACAAATACGTATTGCAATATATATATATATATATATATATATATATGTCGGGATTGCAGAATACATACATATTTAGATAAATATGTAAATTACATTTTATCATCGCCCGCAACTACCATTAAGTGCAAGCGGAGCCAAAAACATCTGTTACAAGCTACAGACATATTTATACGTGTCGTATCTCAAGTACGTGATTAACTAAAAACATATGATTCCTACGATTTTTTTTCGTTAATATTTAAATTTTTCTTTATTATGATAAAACACGAGTAGCAAGAAGACGCATATTTTGTGACATGCAAAGTGGAGAAGAGAAAGTAGGAACATAAGTTTATATTTTTTTAATTAACTCCTACTAAAATGTTTTTTAAATAGCTTTTTTCGTTGAATTTGTACATTGTTTATATTTTTATTTATGTTTTAAGGAATACCTCTCCTATGGTTCTCGAGCCAAGTTTCTCTGTCGTTCGTAGGCACTGACGTGGTATATTAGTTGGCTCTATTTCCTTGCACTTATATGGTTTGTTCATGCTGGGTGCGATGTTCCAGCTGACGACAGGTGCTGGTACCTATAATTGAGTGATGTTTTTTTAACTGTTTGAGATTTTTATATTTTATTTTTCTCCATCTTCTTCCCGCTCTCAAAACAAGTTCTTTGCAACAAGATAAACGAATCGACGTAAATTGCACTTTGATGTCGAAAAACTAAGAAGGTTTGAAGTAGCGGCAAGAGTTTGATTTCCAGTTACGTGACGTAATATACTTTTCCTTTGCCCTCGCACGGCGCAATCAGTCAAATGTACCGTCAAATTGTACGCGTACGATATACAACTAATATGTACCTTGTGCTTCTCCTTTGGCGCTGTATGCCAGCGTTTTGAGTGAACCTGATCGACATCCCTTTGGTGATTGGGCGTAACCGCGATATTGAGTTTCCTAGTTGGACTGCTATAACTTTGAAGGGTTCTGTAATGTTGGGAGTGACGAGCCGGCGAATTAGTCGGTGATGAGGAACAGCTGGATGGACCAATCGCGGATTCCGGCCTTGCGTCCAGTCGTACATTCTCTTCGGAAATTTCTATTTTCTTGAAATCCTTCGGGGACTCTGAAAAATTGTTTTATCATTCTTTGTTTTTCCCGGCCATAGCAACAGTCGTTTTTAGGTAACACGCTATTCTTAGGTGAGATTAGCACGATAACGCTAATGCTTACTCACCGGAATTAGCTACGATCGCGTATGTGGATTTGTATTGGGGACTGACGAGCGGCGAGTTAAACTGCTCCATCGTGAGTGACTCGTGCATGCTGACGTCCTCCGGTATGTCAGGTGAAACATGATTGGCAGTTTCTGCTGCTAGCATCCCACCGGGTGTTAAATTCAAGAGAAGACCCTATAAATCGTAAAATTTCAGTTTATTTCAGGACATCTCAGTTATTTTTTTGAGGCTCTGAAATAAAACGTTTACCTTCATATTTATGGCGAAGCCAAATGGATTTTTTAACACCGTTGGGGAACTCTGCAGTTTTTGTCGTCGATTTAAAAATAGAATAATGAAGAAGACCAGCAGGAGAAGTAATATAATAGCAGTGAGGACACCTATCAATACCTCCAGATATTCTTGACCATCTCCTGGTGCTGTAACTATATAAATTTATAGGGATACACGGAATACGTGACATCACTGCTACATCGAATGACATGGCAAGATATATTTTTTATTCTAACTTATGTTTCATCTATTTTTAAATTCAAATTATATTTTTCTCTAAATTGATAACTGAAACTCAAAAACTTCTATGGAAAATCGTTTTATCTTTCATGAAAGAAGCTAGATTCTCTTTTTCTATAACCGTTATTAATTTACGTCACAAAAACTATGGTTATCCTTTGTCATACACTGTCCGTGCCAAGTGCCCTGAAGCTACGGCAGGACGATTGCGATTTTTTTGCGATGGAAATAAATAAGTTCGACGAAAGTGCTCGCGTGATGATCGAGATCGTCCGGCGATTTTTCTTCGATCAAGTGCAGAATAGACCAAGCGTTGACCGTTAAAAAACCGTAACGAATGACTATTAAAACATCAATTTAATTCAAGAGAGTGCCAATACGGACGAAGAAATCTAGATTTCAAATGACGCTTCCTCGGTCGTATAGAAAAAGAAAATTGCCCCAAGAAAAGCGTGGAAACGCTTTTAATTCCCACTTTTATGCTCACGTATCTTCTTCGTGCTCCCGTTTTCCTCGTTTCTTGTTCCTTTCGCAGTCCTATCTTTTGTTTTTGAGGGAACAACGGATAACGACATGAAGAGATAAAATTGTGTGCCGTGAATCCAGCATTATACACATGTATAGCATTTGAGTCTGTCATTATCGTCCATCTTTTTTTCTTACAATTTTTGTTTCTGGTTTTTCAACGTAACACATTATTTGTCTACACATCTATCCGTTATACTTTAACGATTTAGCAACGACAGATAGCTTATCGTTGCTTACTGTTGCTTTATTTGCAGCCGCGCATTGAAACGTATTTAGCGGATTTTATATCGCTCGTATTGGATGATAGGATGATAGGATTTTGGAACGCTATTTGGCGCGGTACTATTGCATCCGAATCGATTAGTTTCGTTCTGTTCTAATATTTTTTTATTTATCTTGCTTAATTTGATATTCCTTCATTTATTTTATTCAACCCAATTTATTTTATTCATTCAGACGGATATGTATAAATTGTATAAATTTTAAAGAAGCTGTATATTTTTAGAAATTACTTTTTTTAAAATCTTTTTAGTTTGTCACTAAAATAAGGCAAAAGATAAAAATATATTTGCCCTCTTGTCTTATTTGTCTTATGTGTTTCTTTTATAAAAATTTTTGGAGTGGCATACTTTAAATTATTTTTTTATCTCATGAGAAAAATATTAAAGTCATAATATTTGTTTTAATATTAATAATATTTACCATTAATATTTGCGAGATGTAAATGATGACGGATATTTTCAGTACGATAATAAGAAAATTTTTTAATTTTAAACAATCAGTTTTATGCACAATATGCATATCTATCTATATCTTCTCTTATTTTTTCAAATGAATAATTACATTCGCTTCTTTATTTGCAGCTGACTAAAGAAAATATCTGTAATCAGGAGAGAATGAAGAATAAGTTCGACATTTGCACAGTCTATCAGAGATATGTAATTATGAGAAGTCGATTGCTCTCTGTTCGAGTTTCCTTCTCTTGGTTGCCTTATTTCGTTCTTTTATGACTCTAATCCTCCACCTTCTGCTCTGTTGAATCAGTCGTTGGCTAATCCGCATAATCGATCGCGCCAATATCGGCGCTTGAATTATGAAAGCGCTGTGCTTTCTTTAGTTTCCCGCTCGTGAACTATAATAACTGAAAAAAAATTGCGTGCAAGAACTATATTAGGTATGGCATCACCAACGGCCGCGTCCTTTTGAATTCAGACCACCGTTAAGCGGACGCTCGGTTTACATGTTGTTTTTAGTTGCTCTGTTTTTTACCCTTTGTCGCCCTACCTTCGCGTCCGTACCGGCTTTTTTTAGCGCGCGTGCTGCATTTGCGCGGCGATTTCGCGGCTACTTTATTTAAGGACCCATTCGCATTTCTTTTATTTATAATGGAGAACCGGGAAAGTGCTCAGTCTATTTTTTCGACGGAAGATAGGATACGTGGATGGCGGGGTATATCAGAGAGCCGTAATTATACCGCAGTCGAGTATTCTTCGCAACATCCTCCCGCGTCCTCATTTATTTGCTGCACTTCCTGTTATCTGCATCTTCCTCACCCTCATCTCCCATCTCTTATAAGTTTTTATCATTTTTTTAAATTCTCATTTGTCGTCCTCCTTTCGTAATGTAATTTATCCCTCCGTATTCATGTACGCTTCTCTATCTATTCGGGCGACAAATTATGTTCTATTTATTTTTTGTTTTAATGGTCGACGTTATATTCCGCGTGCTTTTATCACACGTTTCGGATAGGAAGAAAGACCTAATGTAATTGTTCGTTGTTGATATCGGAAAACCGTAGCTTAGATTAAATAACCTATGCATGTGTGTTTTCACTAAAAATACTTCAATATATCATCACAGAATTTGCCGCCTACATATAATATATAATGTTGCCGATATTCCTTACTTTCATTTACTTTTCTTTGCGCTGCGGCTTTTAATTTTTCATCTGGATAAGCAATTCCTTTGATTATATTCAATGATTCAAGCGGAAAATGCATATTTTTAATTTGTTTTGCGGCCTGGAAAATATGCAGCGTAGGATTTGTTGTTGGCATAAACTATGAGATATATGTAATTATGCCAGAGTCGACCTTACTTTTCTTTTCCTGTTTTCTTTTCTTCTTTCTTCAAATGCGCTACCTCTTAACCCGACTAATTGTTTACGTTACGAGGAAGTTGCTACATGAATTATAAAGTGCAACCGCATCTCTTTTCCTTCTATGCCGGACAATGACTTTTCCTAATCGCATCTTCTTCTTAGCAAAGAATAATAGCCCCATTTCGCTCACAAAATTAGAGTAAATGTCGCGCATTTTCAAAATGGACTCAATACGCATGTTGTAAAAAAAATTTGAAGACTATAAAATTATAAGTATTATAAATATTATAATGTAAATCTACATAAAAATGTAATAAAGCAATGAGTAAAGGTTTAAACCAACATCGGACAAAATAAAAAAATGTCGAGAATGTCAAAACATAAGAAAATACTTATTTAAAATAATAACATAAAATCAAATATATTTTCTTATAAAATCACACAGTAAATTTTTACAGTAAATGTTCACTTAAGCTATTAGATTGTTATTGGACAATTAAGTTGAATGAAAACTTCGTTATGCTGACTTTTTAGTCGTTAATTAAGATTTTCAAATGCAGTTAAATTGAAAAAAGAAATATAACATTGGTAATAAAATAAAAATGTTAAAACTGTAATAAATAATCAAGATCAATGATCGCTTTTACTCGTACTCGATTTACACAATGATGCTTTCAATAATTAAGAATGAAATTTAAAGAGACTTTAAATATATATTATTTAAATATATAACGTTATCTGGTTTAAATTCGGAATTAAGTGATATCTAAAATGAGCGTTCGTATATTAGTAAAGCATTATTACGTAACTATGTGAGAGATGCTCGAGACTGGTACGCAAATGTGAAATATTAAATGTATGAAGTATTCTTATGAATCTGGAGCCGTTTTTAGAGCCATACGGCATGAAAAATGAAAAGTTTCTAGTATGCGATGCTTAATTAGAACAAGATTGATACAAATTAAATGCCACTCTCGGCAAGTTATTTACTCGTTTGTAAGTTGAGATCCACCTCGGGGTTGACTGGAATCTCCCGGTTGCTGAACTCGGACGCCGCTTCTTCCGTAGTATTTTCGTAGGGATTTGCTGAAAGCGGAAAATAGCTGTAGCTAACTCGAATCCATAGAAAATTTCTAAGATTTATGAAGGAGAATTTTTTTAAACGCAAATTATTCAAGTGACAAAAGACGCTATTAGAATATTTACTGCTTTCGAACTTCGTGCACTTCACATCATCGTATTAATTGTAAATATTAAAATCATTTCATGAAATAGAAAGAACGTTGCTACACGCACGTGAATATAAGCGTTTTTCATGTAATTTCTACCATCGTATTAAAAATGAGAAGTGGTAAAAAATTTTATGTCGGTTATTACTGCATATTTCTGTTATTCAAAGAATATTATATATTTCACACATTCGTACACATTAAAGATTTAAATTGAATTATTATGTGAGTTCGATATTGTTAATTCAAACGGTCATTAGTATGATAAAATTAAAGAAATGTGGTCGTAGATATTCGAGACAAAGATGTGATGGTTATTAAAAGTTAATTGAAGCCGGCGGAGCAATGCATGCGGAGTAGAGCGAGATAATCCAATAATTATAACTTCGTTCATTACAATATTTCTTGAAGCATTACGATCTGCGAATAACAGTTAAGTATGCGCTCATTTATTTGCGCAACTTTTTCCTGTCGTCTAGATCAGTATTTAGGTCAGGCAATATGCAAGATATCCGAAGAAACCCGCGGGAAATCTAAAAGAACGCGACAAATTGTTTTTTCGTAGAATGACAACGAAAATAATGTAAAAGACCAAATGCAAAAAGAAGAGATTGTCTCCACTGAAAGAAAATGTGATGCGGGAAGCTCACTTGCGTCGAATGTCACTTCGCCGATTATGATCCATCGCGCGGCGAAGTACAGATGCAATTTGATAAGTTTTCCACGCCGTCCGTGTAGACTGATTGAAACGTTTCGAGCGTTTTCCAGCACGTCGTCCGGTATATAGGAATAAGGCAAGAACTCGTCTTCATAAGTTTCGCCATCGGTGCTGAACCATATTTCCGCCTTCGAAAATACCTGTTGTGCAGATCGCATTGAAAGATATATCCTTTTTGAAGTTTAAAATGAAAAAGAAAAATTTAATTCATTTTTTTGTTAAATTCATTAATTTAAAAATAAAATTATTATGCAACAGATATTTTAAAGAAACTAAATTTTAAATAAAACATACTATGCTCTAAAAAAATAATAAATTGACAACCATTAATATTCTGCTTCTAAATCTAAACATAGCAAAAAAAGTATAATTATTTCCATGTACTATTTTTGCATAAAGAGGATACCATATTTCAGAAAAATGGAGACTCGCGATACGCTTAAGTTTGTTTTTATCGTTACATTTGTTTTTATTGTAAGGTCGATACATATGCAAAAACTCTTTTGTGTTATGAACCGTATGAGGGCATTGACATCAAAGAAATGTACATGATGATAACTATCGACTATAATCAACAAATCGTTAATCATGTCACTTATGATACACGTTGCGGATGTTGACTGATTTCTACAAATGTCATTTGTAACATAGAATAGACAATATTTCTTGTCATGGACGTTCTGTTCATCTTCAAAGATATCTGATTGGCATTTCTTGACTGACATGTTCATAATGATACACAGCGCAATTTTGTTTTGGTATACACTTCGGTAAAAAGCAGTAATCACTATTTAAATCCTGTTAATAATACCGCTTTTACAATTGATAGGAGTTTTGAGATCAAATGTATCAATTTCTCGTGTTTCAAAAATGTTTCATCAGTTAGTGCGCGTAACATTCGCGTGTTTAGTTCACGATTAAAAATTTTTAAACAAGATACACACACACACACACACAAAAGATATAAATAGTTTTCAAAATATATTTAAAAATCTCTTTTGTCAAAAATACACGTTGTTATGAAATTAGTAATTTATCTTGTTAGATTGTTAATCGTGATTAAATGTTTAATTTTTTCTGTTGCGCACAAAGAAGAGTTTATGAAAGTACGTGAGTGGAAAATACGTTGCGCAAAAGTAAGTTGGAGATTACCTGAACGTCCCGTGAGAAATAATTGTTGGTATAGATGTGTACCGCTTCGAAAACCATCATGGCTTCAAACTTGAAGATGAGCTCCACGAAGTTCTCTTGAAAAGTGTCACGAAGCCAAGCAACCCAACCCGTGCCTGCAGCCAACGGAAAAAGAACTTTCGTACAAAACGCAATGAATCGCACTACTTTACTGCGATTCTTTATCACAATTAACAAATATACAATGTAATTGTTACAAAGGTTTATACGTGAGGATAATGATGATAATTTTCAGGGTCTATTTTTTTATTAAAGATAGAACATGAAAGGATAAAGTTCAGAAGAAATTTATAATCGCAAAAGACACAAAGTTTTTTTATTTTAATATCTCGCGATAAAGTTACGAAACATGATTATAATGAATTGAGAGCAAAATTTGTTGACAATAAAAAATATTAAATATATTGAATATATTGAAATATATTGAATATATT
This sequence comes from Cephalotes varians, assembly GCA_037157785.1. Lineage (NCBI taxonomy): Eukaryota > Metazoa > Arthropoda > Insecta > Hymenoptera > Formicidae > Cephalotes > Cephalotes varians. The sequence continues at coordinate 562,167 of JANQDE010000016.1, read as the reverse complement.
AAAAGATTGCAGTAACTCGTATATGTAGAGAACACAATAATCGCAAATTTTTTTAACATGCAATTCGCCTAAAACTATTTTTCTAGTCAAAATTATTGAGATATTATTATTATTTATGTTCTGCTATAAAAAACGGTTTTGCTGAAGTAAGTAAAAATTTAGCTAAATACAAAAAATAATCCGAAAATAATTTTGTTGGCCCGTCAAAATAATTATGAAAGTCACTCAAGCATAACGAGCAATGCAAAAATTTTGGCATTCTAGCAACCAGTTTGAACGTCCTACGTAATTATTTTGATGGGTCAAATAAAATTATTTTCAAATCTGTATCTAGCTAAATTTTTAGATACTTCAGCAAAACCGTTCTTTCCGTATATTTAATGCTTCCACACACGTGTTCACCCACCGATTTACCTTTTCCATTTCCCATGTCCAATTTGTAATTATCCGCGCCGACCTCGCCATCGATTAGACAACCTAAACCATCAGTCAGCAAGTTGTCCTGCCTCTTACCATCGTACGAGATGTCACTAAACTCCGGTAGGGAAGCATCTGGTATAGTGTAACTCATGATACCGCCTGAAACAAACGAAAGTTTTCGCGTGACGACCTACCGTGCAGCAGTAGTTTTCTTTAGAAACACACTCGTTTCTCAAACTTCTATGTTATACTTGACTTTGTAATACTGTTAGCTATGTTTTGTCTAGTTAGCACTCTTTTTTTCCTCTTTTTTAGTAATTGTATTGTTTTCAGATTTTTAAATAAAAGTATACAAAATAAAGGTAGTTTATTATAATAACGAAGATTTTAAAGTAGGAAGTATCTCGATGAAAATAATTTACGAAAGTACTTATTATGTTGCATGCATCTTCAATTAGGATATTTTTCGTGCATTTTTTCTCATACAGACATATTATTATTAATTATTACGGTTGAGAGTAAAAATTATTTCGCGAATTTTCATATTATCTCACCAAAATTTACCGTATATTTTGCAAACAGCAGCACTTTGCTCCAGTTCCCGGATATACTTTGAAAATGAAGTGGCGCTGCTTAATAACATGCTGTGAAGGGTGGTGGCGGAGAAGGCGCTTAGTTAAAATTAATCAATTAAAATTAATTAAAACGACTTGGTCGGTCGCGGCGGTCGGCAAGGGACGGACGGCTGGATTTTCGTAGCGGGAAAATTAATAACGGACCGCAAAAATGGCGCGGTGCGCCCACTTTGCCATGTCGTGTTCAAAATCGCTTAACTACTCTTAATATTTCACGGTATATACGGTCCGCGGTCGTTGTCACGCGATGTGGTCAAGCCAGTTTTGGTCAACGTACCTTTGCCTGATTCCGTGTCACGTGGATGACGCCGAGGTAATAATTTTACTTAGAACAACGTAACGCCTCGTCGCCACGCGGTTGTTCTGGCATCTACCACACCATACAGGAATTGTATGATTGTACATATCAAAATAAGAGACCGACCCCATTCTCAGAAATAAATAATCCCTTTAATCAAGATACTTGCGTGCTCCCCAAGAAAAATAGAGAAAAATAACATTTTACATAAGTTAAAAGGTGTGATAAGAGTGGTTTTTTTAGCACGGCTCATTATAAAGTATATTGCTTTTGTTAAAGAAATGCAATCGGGATACGTAGATACGCTCGGAACAGATGCCGTGCAACGTTCACAATAAGGGAGTAAATGGCGATTCAAATTAATCCGCAATTGAAGCAACGAAGTCACCTCTTGGCGTGCACTGTTTACGTGCTCGAGAATCGTTCGTGTAAACTGGTGAACATTTCAGCGATGTGTCGCTGATATTCCTGCCATTTTTTGAAGGTACATATTAAAGGACGCCGTATTTCAGCGCGCGTCAGAAACATTGCTCTTACAGAGACTCTACTCTGTAATCTGGCAATCCGCTAATCTAATCTACAATGGCAATCTCCTTCCCGTCTGCGGCTAGAAATTATCGGCGAATTTTCATTGGAATTGTAGAAGCAATTTTCCAACAAAGTGCAATTCTTAACAAGTCTCGCGTTAATATAACTTTTCGTAGACACGTGTGAAGAAATATTAACGACTTAAAATATAGACCAGTGTTAGCAGAGTGAGTTTTATCTGCTGCGAAGATCAAAATAAAATTTCTTTCTATATATAACATTTAACATATTACGTTTAACAAGATGTCTCATTTTAAACTTCAATTTTAATGAATAGGTTTTCTTATAAGTAAAAAGTCATTTATACTTCACATTTACATTTTTTATATTTGTCTTTAACCAGATCTTAAAATAAAATTCTATATTTAAAAAAGTCCAAAGTTAAAAATATAAATTCGATCTATTCCTTTGAAAACGAAACAAACTTCTCTTTTTCAACTTAAGATCGCAAGTGTGTATTTTATATAACTAAATTATATAGCTAAATTTGTACGATTCTTTATATAGGACACAAGATTGCTCGAACAACCAGTAACGCGCTTTAATAAATGATACGTTGGTTGCACCGCATTCTATCAACTGAAGCTTAGCGCACTTGTATTCTATCAAACCGCGAATGTCAATACCAGGGGGACAATGTCGTGGATTCTGTACCGTGTTGACCGAGTAGGCCGTGATGCCCGCGATCCGGGGGTAATCGTTTGTGTTCGCCGACTCGGGGCAGGATATCAACGTTGTTTTAACCCGCTGCCGTGCATGGCCGCCATAAATCTGGCGTACCCGCCCAGTCGGGCTCGATCTCACACGCTCCGAATACTTCTTATAACGCAAAAGCTTTCATGTCGCCGTTTTACTCCGCGCCGCAGCGTTAACCACATATATACATCATTGTCCGAATATGCGCGGCCTTGTTGTCGGAACACATAGTGACCCAGAAAAATAATTCATGCAAATATCCCTTTTTGGCTAAATTTGGATAATAAAGATGCAGGATCTGTCAGAATTATAGAGGTCTTCGACTCCTGTAGTATCCAATTGATTATCATCATTTGTTAATTATGTATATATGTTATCTCAAGCGGTCTATTTCTATAATTTTCTCTAAAGTTCAATATTAATTCGTGCTTAATGCTGAGCATTTTCTCATTCACGATTAACTTGCTTTTTATATTTCAAAAAGTAGAAATAACAATTTGTGCTTTTACTTAATGAAGAAGCAAACCTTTTTTCGTTTAATGTTTTCGTGTGTTTTTCATTTTACTTTGCTTTGTGTAATATTCCTGCTTGAATTGATTGCACGGTCTTTTTCCCGCGTAAAACATATAGCCAAACGACGCCAAGTATCTCTGTTGTCAGCCATTTAACGAGAAATTCTCGGACTTCTTTTTGTGTTTTATTATTATTTCAAGATAACAGGATAAAAAGATATGTGTTCATATAGAAGGTTAATTGATTAAAGAAATATTAAACATATCTAAATATCGAAATTCAAAGAATGTTTACTTAAATTGAAATACTTATTAGTGCATAAATATTGCTTTCGTTTAATCTTTTCACAATCCTATCCCTGACGCTTTGTCAGAACTTATATAATATTATGTCTTGAATTTAGGGGCTCGGTAAAGTAACGTGGACGAGAAAAGAAACTATATGCAAATTTATGTAAATAACATTGCGGTGTAGCGTACAGCATGTTTGTTATATATAACGCACGCACCTGTATATAAATTATGAGAACGAGTTTCATATGCGTCACGAATACTTAACATTCGTTACTTTGTTAGATCAAAACTGAAAACTTGGAGAGAAGATAAATTGAATTGTTATATGTTGGGATACTCTGGATATAAATCAGATCTAAAATGAAAACTGAAAATGTTAGAGAAATGTTAGAGAAATTTTGGTTAATACGAAGGTGTTGAAAAAATTAAAAAAAATTGAGAGACTTTTCTTGTATTTCTTTTTCATGGAATTCATCATTTCAATCTTAAAATTAGATAATGATTTTACAGATAATTAATATCATTGATTATCACAAAATATCAATAAAAATAATAATACAAATATTATAATTATTTTTCTTGATATAAATATCGATTTCTGTTTTTTGTTTATTCAGCTTCCCTTTTAGGAAAGCGTTTATGTATTTAGAACAACATTCGAGAAAATTGGATGAAATCGGAGAATTTTCAAATTTTCTCGACAAGTCTGTTGTTGCCTCAGCGTAATTCATGCTGCACGAGTGTTAACGGTGCATTGATTATATAACAGACATTAAGTACTGGAACTAGGTCGAAAACAAATGTACGAAGCCGACCTAGCAATGAGATCGTCCGTATAACGCTGTTACGAACGTTAATGGGATCTAGCACTGTAGTTAGAGTCAACGGCATCCCTGCCTTCGCGTAGCCGTCTCCACGGCGTCTCAGCAAATTGGATGAAATTGCAATTTGGAAATTAATCGTCAGATGTCCACTCGAACAACATTGTCGTGTCATTCTTGCGCAGTCATGTGCAACACGACTGCATACATGGTTTGGGTCTCAATTAGGTATATTCATGATTTTAAATGTTTCTCTCGATTTAACTAATGCACCATAAACATTATGTTGAAACGAGAAATGTACTTATGAATTATTTACTGTTTTTGTTTTGCTTATTTGCATGTTTATTGATTCGTTAGCAACACACGCAATACACTTATAGTTTAATACAAGTTAGTGATAATATTTGATGTAAATTATGTCAGTTATGTCATTTTCAATAATAATTTGATTACATTATCTAAAGTTCGCTATGAATAGCAATCGGTTTGTACACAAAAATTTATCTGACAGGAGATGATGGTTAATGTTTACTTATTCGCGCAAGAGAATTTATGATGAATACATTATCGACAACTACCATCATCACGTTAATTGTTTCTAAAATTACTCAGTTCACTTTATGAGAAATATATTACATTTATTTAAATAATGTAGATAAAATTGTATATATATTTAAATTTATTCCATTTATTTTAACAAAATATTAGATGCAGCTGAAACTGATAAAATTAAAGAAACGTAAGTGATTTTTGTGCGACAATAAGTAAGAAAAAAATTATTAAATTAAACTTTTTATACGAAACTTTATTTCTGAAAAAATCGATTTTCGAAGGTTGTAAAATTAATAATAAATTAATTTTAAAAGTAAAACTAATTGAATTATGAAACATGGCTTTTCCTCGTATTAATACTTACTCGTGTCTCGGCATCCTTTAAGCTCGATGCGAAGACAAACTGTACGTCTGTGTTCCGAATGTGGTAAGATACGAATTTGACTGGCGAAAATAGGTGGAATCAAATTGTGCGATACAACGGTGGAGGTGTCGCTATTGCCGGCTAAAACCTGCGAATAAATGTCATGCATATTAATAAAATGCGAAGAAATAAAATTAGACAGCGACTTTTCACGTGTCAAATAATGTAGACTCGATATTTGACAACATCGTCACTTAAAAAAAAAGGAAATTTTTGTTATTCAGGGTTGACAAGAGAGACGGATTTTTTTTTTTTTGAATGATTGTAAGTTCACAATAATATGTCGAGGAGACTATACAACGTTAATACGATTTAACGGTAATGGACAATTCGTCCGGAAATTTTCCGGTACTTATAGACATCTCAATTTTGGGATCAGTTGACACAATACTGGCGAATATATTGCGCGTTCAAATATGCAGCACCATTAATTTATCTGGATGGAAATATCTGAATATCCGTCTGGTATCGATAACAGTCTGGTATCGCGTTATCTCGACGATAATACTTTGCGTTGAATATGAACTTTTCGACAAAATTTCGTTTCGGTAAATTTCCGTTGAATTGACATTAACCAGGCGTTCGTGTTTTCTGTGGAAGTCAATTATATACAAAATTTATTTGTGGTATCACACTTCAGCTCATTTCATCTTAATTTGGTCTCGTGCCATATGATTAAACGATAGGAGGTGATTCGGTGTAAATGTAACACAACAACTATATCATTAAATTAGCCGTCGCTTCATTTTACATTTTACGACCAGCCGCATCGATACCGAGGTGAATTATTAATAAGAGAGGATTTAAATAATGTTGCGCGATATAAAGCATACAAGCATTAAAATATGGGAGAATGCGAAAGTTATTTATGTTTGTCATGAAGTTATTATTATCATTCATCTCATCATTTGTTACAATATCACAAATACACAGTGATTTGTCCTTTCCTAGATCTAGTGAAGCAAATTCAAAAGATATTCTGCTATATATTATAAAAATCATACATATGAAAATAAAATATATATCATAAAATATGTATATGACGGATCTGACGGAGAAGGGGAGAAATCATTGTTCACAGATGTATAATTATAAAAGTTGCATACGAGGAGATAATCAAAAATACACTCACGTAGAAGTTACATCGATCGATGAACATAAACAGAGATTATAACAAAAGTAATTCCACGATAGTGATGTGCGCAACATCGAAGGCAGCGATGCAGCGTGATTCAATCTTGAACGAAATATTCGAAAGTGCGAAAAAAAGAGGGGTTCGATAGAGATGAGAAAAAGACGACTTGAAAACGTCTAGTTCTCGAAAAGAGGAAGTTGCACTTTTAGCGACGCTTAACCATACGTTACGGTACGAAGACATTACGTGCAATTCTAGCGCAAGAGTAGATCGCTTATCGATTGCCACTTCTCACTTTCTTGTTTCACGATTGGATCCAGCGAATGGTAGAAAGAGGGCTGCACGAAATCGAACTCGAAGTTGAGAATATTGTCCGATCAATCGTAAAACAAAAGGATCTTAATATGATAGTAGGAAGATATGTTTCATTTAAACTGAACATTCCATTGTTTGAGAGATAGTTGGTAAATATTATTGGTTTCGTGGTAATAATATAATATATGAAAGAATATCGAATTATATTTCCTACCATGTTATACAAACAGCGGTTAAATTACATATTAATTAAATTACTAATTAAATTACAATTTGATGAGTGTATTGATAATCATTTTGATTGTATAAATCGTGAAAATTGAATCTCCTTCTCAAATTTTTCTTAAAATGCATATCCTAATTTATATCAATTGTTGGCTTAATAATATAGCGCATCATAGCGAGAGATTTATTTTTTACTTTTGTTTTCTCTCATTATTCGAATTTTTCTAATTGTTCGTCTCTCTTTATGCCCATCTTACGAGGAACTTCAACTCGCGACAAAATTTTCTTATGGATAATTGACATGGGAAAAGTTTTATCAATTAAGCATCATTAAGCGAGTGCCAAGTTCCAACTGTGACTTTACTAACAAGCGACTTCGAGCCCTGCGTTTCAATGGAATAAAATTCCAATTTGACACCAGGCGCGTAGGTGATTCCGATCGGTTTTGTAGTTTTGTTCTACGTATCGTTTACGTACATTTGTTTGAGTTTGTTCCAATTGAGACATGGTGTAAACTCTCGATAGCTTGCGTACAACACTTCTACAATTGAACGTTTGTTGTAATCAAACTCTCTCTCGCAATTGCTCTCTTCAATACACTATTCAAAGCAGTAGTTTTCGTATGTACTAATCAATATAAAAATAGGTTGGTTGTATTATTCATATAAAATTATATTACAAAATGAGTAAAAAGATTATTATCGAAAAATTAATTATCAAAATTAATTATTGAAAAACCTGTTAATGGAAATATATTACTTCCACTTTTTTTAATCTAAAGATTTTCTTTATTCAATTAATATTTGTATTAATTTATGGAATGATATACTCGAGTCTGTTCAATACAAATTAACTGAAGAGTAATGAAAGGGAGCGTTGAACTCGGCAAATTGCGCTCCCCTTTCCAACAAATATCATCAACAGACGAGACTGTTCTGTCTTACCTCGTTGTTGTCCCAACGCTTATATCGGCGCCATCGAGTGAAGCTGGGACGTCGATACTCGACAGTGTAATCTTCGACGTATTCCTGACCGCGGCCGTGATCGTAACGGCCCTGTGTTTGCACACCGGTAACGACGTGAGCACTCGGTAGGTCGACTTGAAGCCACTCGCGAACCCCTTTCTCTATTTGGCTTTTTGGACACCAAGCACCGCCGGCGGTCTCTTTCCGGAGTCTATTTAAAATATTATTAATATACTAGAGATAAACTCTCTATATGGCTGATGATTCTGACATAATTTCAAGAACTGATTTTTTTCTCTAGAGACTTTATAGAAAATTTATATCTTTCAACATAAGAACAACATATATATTCCTTTTTTATTGCAATTTTATTGCAAATTTACTCTTACTTAAAGTTATAATACGCTTCATTATTGATTTTTATAAAAAATAGATTAAGTACAAGTATAATTTCTATATTTAGAAATTTAACACAATTTATAGAAAGAAAGATAATAAATGAAGAAAAAGATAATAAATTATTCGGAAGGTGAGATATTTGTGAGAGACGACAATTTCGTAAATTGCGGCGCACAATTTACGACCGCTAAAAACGCGCGAAATTACTGAATCATATACGGTACTTTGCAAACGAAGGACTCTGCATAAGAGGGTCGTTAGACTTTTCATTTCGAAAATGTCGCGGAATTATCGTTTTACTGTCTTCCCGAGCATAAAAAAGTCTGCCAATTATATTGTACAATTCAGTTACTATCCTTTCAACTAAGAAGAACAATTCACGAGACCATTTCTAGGTTTTAAGAACTTCCACCTTTTTAAAAGTGTACTTAAACAGCGAATCCGTGATTTACTCGGGCTCCTGCTTCTCCGAGCCGTTCCGCTCACGTTTTCTCTTCCTCCGTCGATTATTTACGTTTGTGTTAAATGGCGTTAATGAAAGTCTTACTATCTCAATCACTTCTGGTCGAGTGACATCTCGCACTTAATAACTTAAAGTTAACTTCATCGAGAAGATTCTCGTTTTTTCCGGCCACCTTTCGTTGACGATTGATTCCCGGATGGCGTTCGTGCTACATTAATTCGTTTACCATTTACAGTTTTTAAGTAACTTCAATACAAAAGGATTTCATTGTTGAGGGAAGAAGTTCCGTGTAGCCGCTGATAGAATTTTCATATTATTAAGTAAATTGTGCTTTTATGGAAACTTTGTACGCATGAGGAGTGTCAACTAAGTATGGACAAAGCTCTCTATTAATATTGTAGAGCCGCAAACGTCTAGACTGTAACGCTTTCTCGTGCACAGAAAGAACAAAAAATAATTCAATATTGCACATAATAACACTCGGGAAGAATGATGTTGTTGAAAGATCTAAAATTTTGCTGGAGATAGATTAAAAAAGTAATTTTGTTGAACTATCAAAATAATTATGTAGAATACTCAAACTAGTTACTAGAATATCAAAATTCTTTGTAGCATTGTTCATTATTTTTGATGTTCCAACAAGATTATTTTTCTGGTCCAACAAAATTGTTTTCAGATCTGTATCTAGCAAAATTTTAGATCCCTCAGCAAAATCATTCTTTCCGTGTGCTATTATGTGCAATATTGAACTTCTATTTTTTGTCTGTTAAAGATTATATTCAAAGATTTAGTGTTGCGAAACTTTAGCCCAAACGATGAATATACATTGAATCTATAGTATATAATTAGATAAGTGAATTTATAGTATAATCTTATTATACGGGATCTCTCTATCTATTAACGAACAACAGAGACTACACAATAACTGCCTTTGTGTACGATGTATATACGAGCTATTTTCAAACCGAAGATTTGATGTATTTAAACCTTAGGACGGGTACTCATTTATCAGGCGCGTCTAACGGCTGATCAATGATCACCTTCACCACTGTTTTAATTATCCGCTGCTGGAACGTAATAATCTAGCGAAAGGATCCATTTCTCAATTTACATACTATATATATTTTATTTAATTATGATGACACAATGCACTCAACTTGCGCATTTTGTAATAAATTTTTACTTTGTTTTAACGAAAAAACCAATCGACTGCAAAATGGAGCAATATATTTATTATACATATTATGTAGCAAATAAAAAGTTTAATTTTTTATCCACTTCTCTCTTGCCCGTTTTTGTATCGATTGAACATGTCGATTAATAAAATATATACAATGATTGATATACGATGATTATACATTTTATACACGAGTATCATATTATTTTTTAATAAAAAAAAATGTATGTGATGTAACAATTGAATTATTATTGTAATTATTTTAAGTAAGTTTATAAAAAAATATTGCTTTTAAACCGCGAATGCTTTTTCTTGTGTAAATGTATCTTTCATATAACGCGATTATTTCTCGTAATCGAATTGCGCGTTTGATAATCGCAAGCGTATTAGGCATGTAATTTCAAAGAAATTAGGTTTGAATAAGTTAAAATCTCGACGCGCGTTAAATCAATATTGCCACTGCTCGGAAAAAGCAAACTTTCGCGATAGATAGACAGATGAATGGGATCGTTGAGTTATAAACAGAACGCACGCGACAGCTACGTAAAATATAGGGGATTAGACGTGAGGAGGGCGAGAAATGACGTATGACATATCCGTGGACGATGTCAGAGCGTTAAACTCGCGGTTTGATAAACGATTGGACCTACCCTTCTCAAAGTACATTAAAAAAACGTAGAGTATCTTTTAACGTTGCGGAAAGTGGTGGGTCGTAAAAGTAATGTGCTCACCGGCCATTTCGCGGCCCGACGTTCGTCACATACGACGAGGACGCAGTGATAGCTGTATCCGGTATGTCACCCGATTCCATCCCCAAGGACTGGTTGCATGATCCTGGAACATGACGTTTTAATGTAATAAATGAGCTAATGACTGCGTGGGTATAATCTTCATTATTATAATAAATTTTGAGGTTCGATTACTTTTATTTACATTTTTTGAAAATTAATTAATCGCAATTTATTTTGAATTTTCAAAAGCGAAGAGATTGTCAATTATTGTTTGCTCTAACAATAATTAATTAGAATAATAATAACTTTATGACTAAGTTATTTGAAATGCACACAAATAACGTTTGTTTATAGATACATAAATCTTTCGAGGCTTTCTTGATGTTCCATAAAGACGGTGACGCAACGCCTTTTAAAGACAATGGGGTAAAAGACACAATAGTGCGTGGTATCGCATACTATTGTGCCAGCAGGGAGAACTCTTTAAAGTTGGAGTGTATCCGCAGGAATCACAAACGTAAACAGCAATTACGACGTCGTCGTCGCAATCGTTGTTCGCGAAGTTGGGATAAGTGGCAAATGGCCTCGAAGCCTCGAGGCGCATCGCCGCCGGGATATTATCCAATCACTATACTTATTAGTCTTTCAGCGATCTCATTCACGTTTCAATTCGCGTTACGTTTACTGTCATTCGGTTGTAATCTTTCCATTAAAGTTTTCGTTAGACAACAAAAAGCTGCGGCGCGTGAACGGAGCTCCGTCCGCCGTTGGAAAACTTCATACCGCCGCGCGAGGATCAATCGCCCTGAATAAATTTGTTCTACGAGATCGAGCGGCGATTCATCTATCTTGCGATTTTATTTGCAATTAAGAAAAGATCAATCCAATATATACAATAGTGACATTTGTTTCACCGGACAGATCAAATTCATCAGATTTTTTTAGATTTTTTTCCCCGAAATCTCACCGATCGAGAAGCAAACTATACATCGTTCCCAATTATGTCATATATCAGTTACATTTAGTATTATGTTACGTTACTGTTACGTATGTTTCCGATACAACAAACGAATCAGTAAACATTACAGTGCGATTTATTTTCGGATGTAGAGTGGCACATTTACGCGAAATAACGAATAGTTCAAGGAAAAAACACGCAGAAACGTATATCTTCTGGTTCTCAAATCAACGAACAGGAAAAATCGTTCGCGTACGAGCCTGTTCTTATTGGTCTCAAGTAACATCGAACGTGAGCGCGTGTATGGTCGATTAAATCTTTTCACATGCCTGTCAGCTCTGCGGTTTATGTTGGTTCGGCAACCCTCTTAGAGAAACTCCAAGAAGTAAATGATCGGACTGAGCCGACCGGGAAAGCGGAAAGGAATTTCTTCTCACGAAGGTAAAATCAGAGACTCAGGCAATAAACATTGTGATTGTTGTTATTGCTGTGGTACGCTCAAAAGCAATTCTACGGAGAGGGTGCTTCTATCAAAATCTACTAGACGTCGTTACAACGAAATCCACTAAAAACTACATAGATCTTTCAACAGCGTGGGTCGAAAATTCGCGGGAGAGAGCTTTGCAGTGTTAGGAAAGCGAGAACATCGCCGGGAATGACAAAGGTTCGCTATGATAAACGTTTTCACGAGGATCTAACCGGCTAGTTTGTGAGGCCAGACGACGCTATTTACAGCGGAAGTATTTTAATAACGTCAGCCGTGATGTAGTTGACTTCATTCTCATCTGCCGTAATTCTTCTTTTGCCATAACTTCTGCCATGATTATTTTTTTTACGTGCACTATGTGAAAAGTGATGAAATGATACTCAGTAAAATGAATAAAGCGCATCGAGCAAAATTTCTATTTTTATATATCTTTATACGAGTACGTGTAAAAATGTTTATCGATTTATCATCAGTTGCGGCACCAAAAGAAATAACATGGTACACGTGTGTGTGTATGTGCGCGCACGCGCGCACGCGTGCGTGCAATGCGAGATAAAAAAATTAAATTGAATTAAAAGAGAATCGAGATTTAAAAAGAGAACGCGATTTATCGCAACTTCTTATCTGATGTAACTTTACACTAAACTTCTGTGTGCTCGGATTGTTGCGTTACGGTAGCAACAAGGGACATTTTGTAACCACTCGACGGATACCGGTAGACATCCGATGCACCTGCGAGACGTATGGAAATCGCATGGGCATTTGAACTTGGAAACGTATTCATAGATTCTCGCGCTCCATCTTTCCCTTTAGTTCGCGCAAATATTCTTCCGCTTCGCGCTTTGTTCCAGTCCGCAAATAGAGCAGATAAGAGAAAAGAAACACATGTCAAACGTTCGATCGAAAATAGTGGAAGCTGACGCGCCAGTCACAAACGACATGAAATAACGCAAACTCCCGAGAGAAGCGGTACGCTGCCGCCATTTGTCGTTTGTTTTATATCGTTTTCGCGCGAGTTGTAAAACAAAATAAATGAAAAAATTATAACTTCGTAAATAAAAAAATAATTAGTAGATATGTGTGAGAAAACACGAGTGCCACAATGGATTACAATGAGAATATTAATAGAATTGCTTATAATATTAAAAAATTCAAATTTTTTTGTCTGAAATATTTAAAATGTCGAGTCACGTAAAATAGATCGATGTTGCAGATATTTGACGAGTTCAGCAATTCGTTCGTTAAATCGCCTACATCTTTCAAGTACAATATAATCTTCCAGAATCACTCTCTGTTTTCTATTATTCAACCTCGTACTTGTCGAAATGCTCGTGCGCCTCTCTTGGGCCAGTAAGTAACAACCTTCGCACCCATTGTCCGAGTAGGAGAATTCTGACGTGAGGTCGGTGGTATACGAGGCGTTTCGTGGATTCATTGCGACGCATTCCACGTCGAACTATTCGTCTTGCCAGGTGGCGTGCAATTTGGCGAACCCGGGGACACGACAGCCGGAAATCCGGACACCTCGGCCCACAGTCAGCGCCCTGAAGACACCTTCAGGACTGGTGGGTGCGAATCTTGGCGCCTCCATAATCTCGCAACATTAGATCCGCACGCTATATTACAATTTAAATTATAATATACACAATGCGTCAAATATGCGTTCAAAAATGTGTTTATTACTTTTATTTCATCGTGAACTCTTGCAACATTTTTGAATCATTTCTAGTTTAACATGTTTTTGTTTCTATTGTTTTCACATCGGGCGTAACAACACTACCTGCATGGAAAGAACAGTTTTGCTGGAAGATCTAAAATTTTAGCTGGATATAGATCGAAAAAGTAATTTTGTTGAATTATCAAAATATGTAGAACACTTAAACTAATTGCTAGAATTTCAAAATTTTTTGCAGCATTGTTCATTATTTTTAAGGTTCTAAAATTATTTTGATGATCTAATAGAATTATTTTCAGATTTGTATCCAAAAAATTTTAGAGTCTTTAACAAAATCGTTCTTTCCGTGTACTGTTTCGTTAATTCATTAAAAAAAAAATAAAAACTCTTATTTTTTAATTTATCGTCAGTTTGTACAACAAAATAATCGTTTTCGAAAATCAAGTCTCAAACAAGTTGGACGTTTTACGAGGTGAACGCACTTGTCAACCTAATTCCGTACGCGTGCGCATGTAACATTTCACACGAATATTGTGAAGCTGCCGAGGTGTTCTCCGCGTCACCTGGTCCACTTTGTCCCCTGTTACTATCGAATGAAAATCCGGCTTGGAAACTTTCCTGTCGCGATGCTCTCTGCACAATCGGCTTTCTGCGTTCTTCGGGTACGTTTGTCCGCACGGATGAACAGCGTACGATGACCGACGGATCTCGTTTTTGCACGGCGATTCCTCTTGTTTGTTCTCGTTTGAAATAAGGATTCCGAATTGGAGGATCGATGTTACCTGTTCGAACTCTATGCGCTAGGAACAAAATCTTTTTTTTCTCCCATTTCTCGCTATCGTCTCTTGTTTGTTTCTGTCTGGTTTTCGATTCGTTCGGACCGATGGGAGTATGTCAGGTGTTCCACCAATAATCCTTCGAACTAAGCACGAATGGAACTGCAGTTGATCCTGTCCGATAGCATGGCTATGTTTGTTTGAACCGCACTTGACCTGTCTTTCATTTTTAGGAGTTATTGATTTCTGTTTATAATCGTGATTGAAGAAAGTGACATTATTATTTAAAGATTAGCGCGAGAAAAATTTGCCAGACAATTTTCTGAAAATTTTACTGCATTGGTACATCGATCTCATAAATGTCGTTAACGGATACGCTTGAAGGTAACGTTGTTGTTCTGTTTGCAAGCAAAATTCGTCAGGCTTATTACAAGATAATTGCTAGTCGCTTCATCGGCTCGTTATCGCATAGTCCGAGGCGCAATTTGAAAATCGTATTAGCGATGGACTGGACGATTATTCGTCCATTATCATTGCGTACATGCTCTCGTCCCGGTGTCTGGATTACAATACCAAATGATAGCCATCAGAAATGCACGACAGAACTTCGCAACAGCCCTTGGTTGCCCGTAGTAGGGGATCGGATTTACGTGCTGTGAGATACGTAGATCGCCATCTGCGAGTGTGTTTGCGGCGACGTTAACACGAAACACACGTTCACGTTTTCGTTTTCCACCCGTCGTACCCTCACCGACGACAATTCGACGGAAAGACAGGCACTGCGTGGCACTGCGAGAGGGGTGGCCCGTTCGTAGAGTTTTTGAGAACGAAAACGCATATACGTATATAATAATATATAAAACCACATTTTATGTATGCACATAAAAACACACACATACACACACACATAGTTTGGACTTTCACCGATGTCGCGAGACGCCATTTGGAAAACCATCACGCTACTAGGCTATATTTTACCTCGTAAATGGATGTGTCTGGCCGAACGTGAATTTCTTACCTGATATCAACTGCCGATCCGGGGGGATATCGATGAATAGGATGGGGAATGCGACGTATATTCGTACAATTCGCGGATATGCAAGCATCCGGTTCGTCAGGATTTTTATTATACCGCGTACGTGCTGTACGTTTTTCACGGTATGAAATATCATATGTCGCGTTACACACTGGTAGCGTTCTACAGTTTTGCGGAATTTGCCTTTATCTCCTACCATTTTTATTTATTTCGTCGGGTTACCATTATAATGATAACCCGTACATGATTCAAAAGCTAACAAAGCTGGAGCTGTGAATAATTGTAATTGAATTAAAATACACGAGATACAATGAAGTAAATAACAATATTATATCAAAATAACAAGCTAAAGATTTTTTAAATATACACGCTTAATTGAGTATCATAAAATATACACCAAATATATAAATTTTATATTATATATTATTATTAAATTTTATATTATTGAAAATATTTATATTAATATTGAAATTAATGAAATAATTATATGACTCTTCCATTAAGCTTCAAAGCTATGCAAAAGCGCATATTTTAATATGTCACGATATTAGTCGCGAAATTGTTCCCGGCCACTTTGTCGGAATATTAAGACCAGTGGGAGTCTGTGCCCGTAGTGGCTTCTGAGGCGTCCATCGTAACGGCGTGTTTATTGTAATGAGCGAGTCGGAAGAACGTCGTAAAGTTAAAGACCAAACGCGCGCCTGTGTATTACAGAGAAACTACAATAGAATTCCAGGCGGAGTCGTCGTATAGCAATTCCAAACCAGTTTTCAACGGGGCAGTTAAATTTAAACGGGAGACACTAATTTAGGGCCCGTTATTAACGTTATTCGCAGTTAATGTTCATGTTCTTTCGTGGAGAATGGCCCAGATTACGGGACAATACGTTTGCGCTGCAGGTGGAAATAGTTTCCAACCGAATGTTGTCACTATTACCTATGTATCCATAAAACCCCGCTTCGTTGAGGATTACTTCGAGAAAGCGACAAAAATCGAACGGTATTTCGAGTGTATGAAGATTTTACATCTTTCTCTGACGCATGGGAGTATAAATTTTTGTAAGTGATTCAAGAAATTCTATATAAATTCTATACAAAATATTTTCTATATAAAAAATAGAAAGAGAAGATTATCATTTGTAACTCCGATTCGTCTCCTAAAAATAAACGAATTGTATGAACAAAAATAAACAAAAAAATGTAAAATAAAAAAAAATTGTAACGGATGGCGTTCAATTAAAAAATGTCTTCGTACATGAATGAAATAGCTTGCGGTCCTATATATATTAAAAGTTCTATTTTTTTTTAAATCTTCATGTACCACACATCATCTATTGACATGTCACCCATAACACAATTTGCATATTTTGTCGTGTATATCAGCTTTTCTGCGCCTCCCAATCTCACGCACTGTTTCTGGTTGGCAGAACCTGTATCATATTGCGTCGCTCGAACACGGGAAATACGCGAGCGCGAGTTTACGTGTTCTGCACATCGTAAATCGTAAAGTTACGAAATGGACGTATGGTCCA
Organism: Cephalotes varians; assembly: GCA_037157785.1. Lineage (NCBI taxonomy): Eukaryota > Metazoa > Arthropoda > Insecta > Hymenoptera > Formicidae > Cephalotes > Cephalotes varians. The sequence continues at coordinate 545,051 of JANQDE010000016.1, read as the reverse complement.
CTGCCGGAAAATGTTATGAAGCTTTCGCCAGCTTTTACAGCTTCATGTTAAAAGGTATACGCGCGACGCTACGAATTTTTAAGTGCTCCCACAAATCTGAAATTACAATTAGAAAGTCCACGTACATTATTCAAGATAGAAATCTAGCCTCGTGTCGTAAAAGAGACAATTGCAGATTATAACGTGAGATTTGACAGATGTTGAATTTTCGCTGATAACGAAAGATTAGTTTTCTTCTCGAAGTTTTACAGTATGACTCTTTCACAATTTACTTTCCCAAAGTCGGCGATTTTGTTTAAGCACGCACGCCGTATTTCTCATCGTCTATCCTTCCTCTTTGCGCGTGATAAGAAAAATAATCTTCGATATAATGGCTCGGCGAAACGGCAAACATCTTTTACAACGGAATCTCAGGCTGAAACTCCTACACTGTGAGAAAATTCCTTCGATCCATACGACGGAATTCTATTAGCTAGAGCACATAAAATCTGGAAGAAGGTAAAGTAACTTGTGCTGATTAAAAAGGTAAATTTACAAAATCGTGTAATTATACTTGGCTAAATACTCCGAATACTATTCAGTTTCGTATTTAACTAATTAATTCGAAATACATTTATGCACACATATTGTTTCTTATTAGTACTTCCATTTCTTCAGAATACATTTTCTTTGCCCTACTCGTGTCAAATGTTATTTGCAAATCTGATATTTCGATTCTTGTTACATTTCATTACGTTATTCTACATAGCGGGAGTAACGAACTCGCAATCTGGCACGGCACTGCGTAGTACGTTGTGAGAAAAGATCGTACTACGCGATCGTAGAGTGACAGACTTCTATCGTGTACTTTAATTAACGGCAGTTACACTCGGATGAAATCAGTAGCCAGGAAAATAATGGAAGGGTATGCTGGAAGAGTTTACGAACTAACAGACATATCGCTGTACTGATTACGAAACAGCGAGAGACGAATAAATTACAGCGTGTAAATACTTTCACGAGAAATAATTTTGGAAAACGCGCGAGTCTAATGAAATTGTCGCGTATTAATTAATTGCGTTCGAATATCAAAGTCCTAAAAACGCTAAGGTTATTTTACAAACAGATGTCCTAAAGTGATGAAACGAGATTTACAAACGTAGTAGAAGGCATTGTAAAAGAGAAAAGGAAACCGAAGAAGGAAAAAGGAAAATGGAACAAAGAGAAAATTATCCTCAGGTGGTTGCTTTTATAAGAGACTTAACGTATACGATGGGTCGCGGGATTGACGTGTCTCTTAGTACGAGCTAGTATTGAAAAATGCGATGAGGAGAAATCGATCGACGCGAGGCAAGGAGCACAAACAAGATATTCCCTCGACTATTACACCGACATTGTGAGATCAAACAATATATATTTCACGTTTTATCTTCAATTCCATAGAAAAACTTGAGATATCATTTTTAAATACTCGCTCATACAAAAATTAAAAAGAATTTTTCTGTAAATTGTTTCAATCATGACTGTCAGTTTATCTGTGTGATTTACATAAGGCAATATATAAACATAATACATTTTTATTTAAATGTTTTCCTTATTAAATATTTTATGATTTATTGTTCCATTTAAATCGCTATTGTTGATGCATTTATGGCGCGCAGATAATGTATATCACTTATGTAACGCGTGCAAAATAGCATAGAATATGAATATTCCGTAAAGAGAAAGAGAAGGCGTTCATGCGTGCGAACGGCTCGATTGTTGGCCGGGAATGAGAACGGAATAGAATGAGACTTAACGTGCACAACGGGTCGTAGGATTGACGTGTTCCTTATAAACCAGAGGGGCGAGGCGAAGATAGTAAGAAGGAACCAGACGCGAAAGTGAAGGAGGAGGATTGCAGGGATGGAAGGAAGGAGAGGAAGATAGGTGAGGGTGGATGGTGGATGGAAAGGATGACGAGTAGAGAAGGAAGACGGGATAAGGTAGGAAGGCACGTCGCGGCGCCTGCACGCCGTGGAAGCCCGATTGTTCTCCGCAACCGACTGTGTCTCATTACTTCGAATTGGCTGGCCGTAGACAATGCCAGTGAGTAATACGATTATCCGAAAGATGGTTTTCAGCGGCCACTCCTTCGTTTCCATCGTTCCCCGCCTTCGACCCGATGTCCTTTTACGTTTCAACCCCGCGCCGTCGTATAAATTCTTTTTCCGGGATATGTTGAGAAATTCGGGTCCACAGGAACGTATGAGACTGGAAAAGGAGGCGAGATGATTATAGTGACTAAAGAAACAATGGACTGACTTGTACGGAGGTTCGTCTTATCCATCAGGGATAAGAATTGAAGATTAACTGTATATCGCGGCTTCAGATCGAAGACAATGATGATTTCCAGAGTGCGAAGTACCTGCCGAAACTTTGAATGTGAGGACGAGTGCTTTTCGCGACGCAACAAATAGAATAGCTTTCCAAACGTATTCCGCCAAGCTCCGGTTGCACTTTACCGATCGCCCGAACATTTCATCGGGTTTTTACTTACATCAGCGCATGGCAAACTCCGCTCGGTTCGAGTATGTTTCGCGTATTTTTGGTATTCAAGAGGCAATTCGGTCAAACTTACATTCTGCGCTTGGTTTCGAAATTTTGTGGCTAGCCAAGAGTTGAAATCTTTTTTCGGTAAAAGTTACAAAAAATATTCCTGGGCTACAGAAGAAAAAAAATTTCTTTGAGTTTGCAATATTATTACCCGTTCTATTTTGTCCCTATTTTAAATATTCTAGCATATTTTATTGAAGATTTTCCATAATAAATAATTTGTCCATTTAAAACTTTCGCAAATATTTTCATTGAATAATATAAATGATATTTTTTGATGCGCGAAACACGAGATACCGTAACACAATGAACACGTTTATCTCTCTTATTTCTCTTTCGTATATGAAACTAAAAAGATGTTTAATATTTCACTGGATTTCAAAGATAAACTCGGTCAAATCTCCACGTTTTAAAGGATGACTTTAAGTCATTTTTTTTATTTGCAAGCATGCCACTGTAACCTGGCTTTCATCGTGTCGCTCATTTGAATTCTCTTTTCCAAGTTGCTTCGCCTAGGAAAGAGCTGCGGAGCGCGTTAGACAAAGGTTAAACGAAAAAGACTGGACGATGGAAAGAGAAGACGAGCGAAGATGAGTTGAAAAGACAATGAGCCACTAGAAGCGTGACGTTTTCTTTCATCCATGTAGAGATAAAAGCTGAAGGCTGATCTACGAGAAATGTTCTGTCGTTCTCCCACGGATAGGATACTTATCTGCAAAGAAATTGATTTTTCTATTAGAAAAAACAACATAAAATCAGCCAATTCGCTCGATATAAATAAATAAATAAAATTTTCGAAATTGAAGTGCTTATATTCTCGAAATAAAAGAATTTAAACTCTGATTGATTATAATATCGAAAGCTTTTTAATTAAGTTTATTTAATATGAAACAATACATTTTCTATAACATAAACATATATAAAATTATATATATATATATATACATATACATATATAGGATATGTTGTTTATATACTTATGTCCAGTTTTTTTGCAATAGAATTTATAATCACATAATTAACTATTATAATAAATATTATATTTTACTTTATTCTACCATGACTCGTTCGATAATAAACTTTCCTTAATAAATATCTTTAAGTATTATCTTATTTTTCAATAAAATACTAAAATTTCACGTAATTTATCATATTCTCTAAAAATTTGATGAAAATTTCAAAGTGACAAAATGTATAAAATGAAATGACTCATAAGTTCATTATTTTTATATCTCAAATGCGGTTAACATTTTTTTCTCCTTCATTTGCATTGCACTTGCGTAGAACAAAAAATTTCAAGCTTAAATATAAATTTCCATATTAGTATCTTAAATATAATTGTGCTTGTAAATGATGATTTAATAAGACTGACAGAAAAAAGAATAAAAATTGCAAATAAGTTGTTATATTTTTATAAAGATAAAATAAAAAAATCCATAATATGATTTTAATATTGTAATTTTTTTATTAAAAATGATAATGTGCTTGATATCTTTTTTCTGTCAATCAACTTTCAATTTTTAATATCATGTAAATAAGCGTATTTTTAAACTTATCTAAATCTTATCTAAATTTTACAATATTAGAAATTCATTTAATATTTTTCTTCGTTCTTTGTTTTCTATCTTTCCTGAAAGGCAAATTATAAGTATATTCCAACATTTGAATAATTTTCGAGATTGTAAGATTTTTGTTAAATCCGGATTCGGATTTTAAATGTGGCATTACGAATTCTCTTTTCAATACGGGCTCCAGGGAGGAATAGTTGATTTAAAGGTAAAAAGGAATGGTACAGGTAACCGCGAATAAAGATGCCGACTAAGGAGACAATGAGCCACATCGTGGGCAAGTTTTATTTTATTTCCGGAAAGATAAGACCCAAAGATATTAACCGGCGAAGCAACTTAGACTTGGACAAGACGACGTTTCCACCTCACTGTGGGTTTTCATTCTCGAGGAAAACTGCTCTGCATTTCAAATCTAAGGAAAGCCAGGCTGCTTCTTGTCGCAGATGGTCGATTTAGCTGAATGGTGGGAGAAAAGATAGGAATGCTTGGACAAAACTGAAGCTGAAGAAATGTCTTTATATTGATTTTGTTTTTTTATATAGAATATATATATTTTTTTAGAATATTTTTAGAATATATTTTATTGCTTATTACCTAACATTTAACTATTATGCAATTGTGATTTCTATCGCAAAAGCTGAAAAATATATGTATAAATAATATATTTTATCTTTATATACTAAAATTGTAAATTTTATATTAAATAAACATAATCTTTCAACGTTATAATTAATTTTGTCAATCAAAAATTTATATTAAGTTTTTTAAGTCGTTTATTTTAAAAGTGGTACAAGCATTTTAATTTCAGTAATCTCATTGAAATAGATATGTCACGTTTGTCACATTCAAATAATTCTAAACAGATACCAATTTGAAACAGTCGGTCAGATTCAGTTATGAAAACCAATATTATTCTTTTAACACATGTAGCTGATCTCATTTTAAAAGTGACATGAAGAATTGACAAGAGAACAGGCGATGTTATACGCGCGAAAAATAGCACGCTCGAGAATTAACCGACGACAACACGATTCAGGATTTTGTCGGAAATTCTTGGAACGCTTCTGCATTTCAAATTGAAAGGCTAGGCGGAAGAATCGTCTATTGGAAAATGGGAAAAAAGTCGGACGCGATATCGGGCTAAATGGGGTGACGTGAGAAAGCAAGCTGCAAAGAAGGAGAATAGAAATTTTTCTCGGGGCATCAAAGTCACCGCCAAGGTGTAGCGAATTTGATCTATCGGCAATGACATGGCGAAGAAAAATTGGATTTTAATCGAAGTCATGGGAATGCACGCGGACGGAGCGATCACAACATCTCATTTATCTCGTCTTAATCTACAATTTTTCTATAATTATTAGATTATCTCTAATTATTTGACAATTAAGTCGTTTTTTTATCAGCCTCCATAACGTAATTATGCGTGCATGAAAAATAAATGCTCGCGTTGCATGTTGCAATAAATATTTCTGTTAACGATCTCTGATAATGAGATTAATTAAATTTTACAAAGGATAACAATGATTATAAGCGGCTAATATTAATTCGAAATTATTTGCTGGTTCATATAATAAAAGTGGCTTATATAATATTGAAGAAATCATTCAATCATTGACAAGTAATTTTGTACTAATTAAACACATGGAATATTTTAGTATTTTGATAAAAAATATTGTTTATAAAAAAAAACAATTAATTTCTTGTGTTCTCTTATGCTGCAACACGATTTTTTAATATAAAATTTTGTAGTAAAAGTTTTCAATTTTTAAGATTTAAGGAACAGGCATGTTTCACATAAAATTATCAATTTTGAATTTTAAGAGATAAAATTAATTTATGATCTCGTTTATGAACTAGTAATATTCATTGTGATTGATTTTCTTGTAAGCTAGGTAAATTGTCACTGAGCGCTATGTGTCTATATGGATAGGCCATGTAAGTAATGCGAGCGATGCTGAAATCATTACCAAGTCAAATATTGAACTTGGCTAATTTGTTATCGGCGAGAAAGTAGAACGACGTGTAGAAATCTCCTTTGCCGGCAAATTTGCCCTAGTTACCGAAGTTATAACGTTGTTAAACGTTCCTGGTCGACTTATGAGAGCTAGCCCCCTTGAAGAAAATGTATAGATCACTCTCGAACGGATTCTCGTGCATGAAAATAGACGTTTGGAATAATAAAGGGTTTTTTCGGAAATACTTTGGAATGAAGTTCAAACGATCATGCTTGAGGTACTGCAGTCGAATATTAAATCGGATAGAACTACGATCTATTATAGTGGCTTAAAAGAAAATTTATAAATTATTGAGCAAGAGTTTGGGACATTTTTTCGATTTCTGATTATCCCTTTTGTTTTTTGACAAGGAGCATATTCTATGATCGTTCACATATTGATATGGAAAATTGTTTAATGTATCAAAGAAAACTGTAAAGTCTCATTAAAAAGTTTTATTACATTTTTGCATATCTTTGCTAAAATATCTCATTGTGATTTGCATATTCAAATCATGAGTTTGTATCATAAGTTCGTATCATGAGTATCACAAGTTTCTTCAGTGAAATGACAAAGCTCGTAACAGCGTAAAATACCAGATCTATTCTGGTAAATCTAGATCTTTTTCGTTTCTTATCTATAAATTCTGTGATAAATTTATAATTCAATTTTTCGATATTTAATTTAAAATAATTAAATATTTAATTGAGTATATATTTAATTTAAATTTATCAAAATCGTTAGATTTCTGTGATAAACATATAAGTAAAAACATTGGTAAACAGAAATTGGAACTGCAAAGAATTTCTCGCCTATTCGGTTGATTATTTTTACTAATAAGTTACCGAGCTGTTATACATTAGTACCCCTATATATTCTCCCATTCATTTACACATCTCACATAGCGTTACGCCAACACTGCAAACTTTCATTAGAAGTCATGTGTTCTAAAGTTAATCTTCCAATATAAGTTTAGTTGTTACTTCTGACATATATCCTCCTCGTTCATCTCTTTGCCATGTCGGTATGCCGAGGCGGACACATCCCCGAAGTAATAACGCGCGTGTGCTCGTGCACTTTCAGTGACACGGAATGGAATGATTTGCTCGCGGATAATGGGAACCTTTGTGCATCTTTAGCAGTCATTCGGAACTCACACCGGACACCTTTCAGAGAATCTCAGCTACGATAGTCACGAAACTACCGTTCAAAGGACAGAAGAACAGAGAGCAAAGGTCCTCGAAACTGTCTCGAGACGGCGGCCGGCTACACGACGCTAGCACTCATCGTTGTGTAACTGTTTGCCCAACCACGAAGACAAGACCATTTACCATAACGAGGAAAACGCCAGCGGAATCTAACACCGGCGAAAGCTCAACAATGGTCGTCCATTTACCCTCTCCTTTGCCCTCCAATCTTCCATCGTTCTGTATACCCTTCTTTCATATCTGCTTACAATTTGTCTTTTGTCATTTTTTTTATCTTATTTCTGTTAGTACAACGTTTGACGAAAGTTTTAGAATGGTATTAGAGCTTAGATCATAACAAATTATCATTGTGTTTTGGCATCATTTTCTCGAATATTACACTCGAATAATACTTTAAAGTTAGATTACTATTTTAATAGATCTAAGTGGAAAACATCTTTAAATCATGGTCAGAGCATTTATGTCAACGGCGCTCTACGTGCTAGGTGTTCCTCGTCGTTTCCTCCGCTTCTACGATCTTTCGTCCATTAAGTCGTCTCTCAAGGAAGTCGTTATCACGAGGAAGGTGTAAGAGTAATGGCGCTGACCTTTTGTAAAATATGATATAGTCGTCGGTACATGTAACGCGATGACACAAGTGTACATGCATTTTCCATGTTTAGCGTGATCTGAGACTGGTACTCCATTCGATTAATAAATGGTTGAAAGATATTAGATGGCTTGCGAAATGTCGAAACGGTCAAAAACTAGAGAAAGTTCGAACGAAAGTAGAAACTTTGCATAAACTCGCGTGTCCCATTTTAAAGACATAATATTTTGAGCACGTACATCATCATGGATCGTATTACGGCAAAACGGAAATAGACCCAAGTATCTTTATTGTGGTCTTCACGGAAACATCAATAATCTCAGGAACTTCTTAAGCGGCTTGAACGTTCTTTCGGTAACCATAGCGCTTTATATGTCGATAATCGATTGACGAAGAAAGAATTTCGCTGAGTTTTATACCGCAAAAAAGACACGCCGCTCAAGTGTCTTAGCGCAAATCAACGATCGTCTTTGATAAAAATCATCGAAGCGATTCGGATGATGTTGAATATACTCTAAGCTTTTCGATTTAAACTTCTTTTCAATGTCTTGCGCATTTGATATTTGTTTCATGCTTATTCTTTTTGAACAAATTTAAGTAAAAATATCACATTTATGATTCTAAAATCATAACAATGTATATTTGTTGGTAAATCAGTATTTTTAATGTCAATTTATGTACAATAAAAAAGTTAATTTTGTTATAAAATAATTATAATTTGGACGTTTTATAATAGTGCTATATAAAAAATTTATTGAATTCATCTTTATACCGAATATAAAATAGAAGAATCTCTAGATGAACGATAAATTGACGATGTATCCAATCCATTTAATATTATTCATCGAAAATAGAAGATTTGAAAATTTAGTTACTTTTTAAAACATGATAATTCTTATGAAAGTAGAATGTAATAAATAGCTTCATATAGTGCATCTTATGTAATCTTTAGATTTTTAACATAACCTTTAAAAGATTTTTTAAATATCAAGTTTCTTAAGATTTTCTTAAGATTCATAAGATTTTAGAGAATATTCTAAATATTCAGTATACACGAGGCAATGTAAAACAATCGATACACGCTACTCTCTGACCAATTTATCGAGCTGTAAGGCGGCCTGCTTGGTAATGAGGGAATTGTTTTCCAAAGGTGGTGCGCCTTTTAGCGCAAAATTGCTCCGTTCCCTTCGATCTGTGTGGAAGGGATGGAGAAATCGAAGAAGAGAGGGCAGCGCAAGGAGACTTCCGCGGGATGCAATTTATCCTGTCGCATTAGATTCAAAATAATTGATCCCCCGGGCGGATGGAGAATAGCGAGTCATTACTTCAGAGTGATAGCACCTTCATCGTGGTGCAGGCCGGAGGAAAATAAAAACTCGGAAATCACCTGCTCCCGATGAAAAATTTGACAGCCGAGAAGGAGCGAGCTAAGGAGAGAAAGCCGCGGATGCGGTATGGGGCAAGGTAAGGATAGCACCTTTGCAGAATGGGCTTTCCGCAGCTGCAACAGCCCGGAATTCGCTCGGAAACACATCGTTTGACTTCTCGTGCAGCTGACTGCACGGGACTTTCTTTGTTATTGCCTGTCACTTCGCCCGCAAGAACTCGTAGTATTCTAGCTCGAGGAGAATGCTTTATCAATGTTTTACAGTTAAAAATACCATTTTCAATTAGTGCTTGCTAAACATTGCGCTATATAAAAGAGAATAAATCGTGCTTTACAAGATAAAAGCAAAAACAATTTGAGTTGTATCACTAACAATTTTACTCCCAAAATAGAGCTATGTAATGTCAGTGTCCTTCTATATAAATCAACATAATTTCGCATAATTTTTGACATATATATTTAGATTTTTAAAATTTTGGAATAGTTTTCTATAATTTCATGCATTTCACACTTGCAATTGTTTAATTATACAATCGTTAAATTGTGCATTTAAATTATGTATTTTTTATTTCATAATTATTGAAAGTTGTACTTACGTATATCGAGTGAATGGACATCCGTGATTGGTCCAAATAGTATCAGCAACGTACAGAACCTAGCGATTATCGATAAATAATCGGTCTTCATGTTCTCCGTTGAGTGATGACTTCATCAGAGCATTCGACAAATAGCTGTAAACATAATTATAAAATATTAGTATTAAGGCATGTATATCTCTTATGAATATTATTTTAATTTTTAACATTTATATAGCATATTGTTGTTGCATAGTAATTGTTGCATAGTATTTGTCAAAACTGATTTATCAGAAAAAGATTTTCAGAGAAAAAGAGAGAGAGAGAAAGAAAGAGGGAAAGGAAAAAGAATTCTAGTTTGATTTCGCCAATCTCTGGAATCAATATTTAAAGCAGAGAAGACAGACTTGGCTCCTTGTACAAAGACGTGCTTCGGAAGTCCACGTGATATTGTCTGCCTTCCAATTTGCTACCATTGTTTTCGGTCCGGATAAAACCTTCGATCGCTACTCGGTCACGTCTCCACACGAAGCACCCGGGAGATTTTAAAGCCGCCTCTCGAAATATTTTCTGTCCTAGCGCCTGAAGTGGAGGGTCAAGTAAAAAGGAACTTAATCGACTTAAGAGTAAAACTACACGCGTCTACGTATTCCTTTTTCTTGGCACAATCCTGGACGACCAGTCAGCCCTCGGTGGTTTCCGCGGTACGTGCGTCGCCTAGAGAAAATATAGAGAGACCCACTCGAAATCGAGTCCCCGCTCAATTAGCCCAACCTTGCGTCCGCGTGTCCTTCTCGATGGAGGACAGAAGGAAAGCGTGATAAGAGAGATTAAAGGGAATAAAGAATGAACTTATTATTTTGTTTTGTGTGTGGGAAAAAAAACTTTAGGAATATCAAGGAAGAGTCAATTATATATTATAATCATAATTAAGTATAATATATACCATAGTATATACCATAGACTAAATGTATACCTAAAAAATAAAGTACACCTAAAAAAATTTTCTATACCTAAATAAAAAAAAATATTTAAAAAGAATTGGAAAAAGAAAAAAGAGAGATACTCACTTTTACGTTTGTTTGACTTTGAAAAAATTGAACAAATGTTTGCTAATAATAATTAAATCATATTATTTCACGGAAGATTTATAAGGAATTTTAGAAAAATAGATTCTATCATTATACTCTAATATAGAAAAGATCTCTTTGATGGATTTGTTGAAAGAGGAAAGTAAGCAAAGATGCTTAAAAATTCATGCAGGTATCGTAAGACAGCACTTTCCCGATCTATCGATCTATCGTGAGAATAAGGAGAGTAACGTATTGCTAGAAGCTAGACAAAGAGTAATTAACTGTACCAAGTAATTGATCGCAGATAGAAGGTTCGAAACTAAGTTGCCAGACACTATCCAGCTTCCAGCGGCATTGACTGCGTTTATATCGTATCTGGGCCGTGAATGTCCATGCGAAAGGTATTCATATCAATCGACAATTAATTAATTGCTTTCGCTCGGAATCGCCGTCACGCGATTTAATATCTCTCGCGGGATAACTCAACTGGCAATTTATCTATAATAAATACCTCGAATTTTTTGGTCTAGCGACCATCAGAAAAGTGACACGAAATTATTCACACACGACACACACGGAGACAGTGCTCCAGTTAGTTACCGTCATTCACCGATCTGTGTACGTCGATTCTTTTACATATCGACGCTATTTAACGAGTGGAAATGAATACAAATACGAATGAAAGTTAGCTTAGAGAAAGAATGAAAGTTAATCCCGGAATGAAAACAGATACAGATGAACAAATGTTATGTGTAGGAAATTTCTGTGGTTAAAATCGATCTGCTTATACTCGAGTCGATGCGGACACGAAGGGATTTTGTTTGCGAGTGTGTAGGCAAACGTGAACAAACTGCGAATGTAATCGCAACTCTGAGTCGTCGTATTTACGTATTTACAGATATTTATTTATGTACCCCGCTATCAGAGAAGCGGATATTAATGATAATACGCGAGATAAAGAATCGACAGGATAATAAATATTAATATATGACAGTTACGCCATATTTTCCCATGAAAATTGCCGTGATGGTATCAAAAATATTATATTGCGTTCCTGAATTTGATAAATTATAATAAATATACTGGCGGACGTATATGCGTAATGCAAAATTTGAAACTATATAATTTTCTGAAATTTAATAATAACAATTTCATAACATTCTGTTAACTTTTCTCTTTCAAAATATTCTTTGTGTACGCATAATTTACGATACTTATAACGAATATGATTAAATTTGTTTTGCACGGTTCAATATCGTACGAAGATTTTGCCGCTTGCGGATAATTTCGCGACCGATTTATCGCGTTTTGATAGATTGTAAACGCAATGTGACGCCACCACGGTTATAGCCGTACACCTATGTGTTTCTTGGCGTACTAGGACATGTAGCATTGCTATCGACACAACGTTAATTAGTGCACACTTGCGACCTGATGTTACCGAAATACCATTAACGACCCTCGCACGGAGTGCGCGATGCAGTATCGCCCGTTTAGATCGCGTTTTCTGCCCGCCGCAAATAATTAGCAAACGACTGGCCCTATAACTGTACGCCGCTATAGCGATTTGGACATTGGACGCGCAAATTAGGACGGCGTCTATCTAGACGCGTTTGCCGATAATTTAATTGATTATTGACGTATGCGTATACACACGTGCATCCATATCGATCTGTCGCAGAGAACGCTATTTGCTCTCTTACGCTCTAAGAGCGAAACAGCTGCTTTGTTAGAGAATTCCGATCAAAGCCGAATGTGCGCGTATCTGTCAATAGCACGGGTCTGATAATTAAATCGGTGCCAATTTATATGAGTTGCACAGCATGCCGGACTAATAAACCTATCACTCGAAAATCGTGATTTCTATTAATATATCGTGGAGGCGCCACTAATTACTTCATAATGGCTGCAATTTACATTCTATAATGCGGAAACAATTGTTAGCATTATTTCGAAGGAATATCGAGCAGACACTTAGTACTAATAAAACGCAAAGGAACATTCATTATTTTCCTACATGGAAATATATTTAAAAGATATAAAATAAAAAATTCTGTTCTTATTCTCTGAGAGCTTTCTACTTGCTTGTTCTATCCACAGCATATAAAACAGGGTGTTCGCTACCTGGAAAAACCTGGAAAACTTGGAATTTTCAGGAGATTTCTTTTTATCCTTGAAAATCAGAGATGGAATTTTATCGGTACTCAGGAAAATTTTTTGGAATTTTATTTTTAAATTATATTGTAAAATCTTTTTGTGAAAACTTTCTTTGATTTTTTTCTTGATAATGTCTTCAATTACATATGACATAGATATTTGTGTACATTCACGTATCTCGTACATTCACGTGTCTCGTAAATTAAAAAAAAAAAATCAGAGTGAGATAGTAGAAGATAATACACAGTAGAAGAAAGCATTTCATTCATATATTGTAGTGACCTTGCCTATATTATCTCATAAGTTTCGTGGCTCTAATTATAGAAAAAGATGAATACAATTTCGTGAAATTTATTAATTTACAATATGTAGTTTGTTTGTGTTACTTGCATTTAAATTTATTTCAAAATTGCATTAAAAAAATTTTCTAATTTTATCTGGAATTTTGAATAAAACTACCTAGAAAATCCGAGAATTTTCAGAAAATTTTTTTACAAGGTTTCAATTAAACATTCTATAAAAACTTAATGATAAAGTCATATTTACACTCTTTCCACACGTATCGTGTAGTAATACTGTTACATTCAGCCATATATTACGTTTAGTTTATTGCGGCATAATTAGCTGCATAATGATCGTCTAATCCGCACATAGGCAATTAGCAACCTAATGCTAATTTACATTTCAACGTGATGCCATAACTGCATTTATTTGCCAGTGATTAGTTAATTTTAAATTAGCCCGCTTGATGTTTGCTAATACGCACCTCATTCCTATCGGTTATACACGTACGCGTCTGTATGTACATACGTTCAAAGGGACCTCTGGCAGCGCAATATCGATCGCGTCATATGACGACTGTGCTTCGTTATCTTGTGCGATATGTCGATACCTTGTGATACACTTAATTGAAGACATTTTGCCTCATTAGCTATGCTGGTTGGACGTCCCGGATATCGTGATTAAACATTGCCATGTCATCCATTGCGACGAATCATTACACGCGATATCTTGGTAAACATCAAATTGCTTAGTGAAAGAAATCAGACAGATGAAGAGACAAAGACAGAAAGATAGATAGATAGAGAACGATTATAATTATACCTTTTTTGTATATTCATTATTATAGAATCACATTATTTTATCATCTCTTTTCAAATAACTTTTTATTAAATTTCTTAGTATTAATGGATGATACCAATTAAAGAAGTACTAATTAGTTAAAAATTTAAGGTTGTGTTATGAAACTGCTAAACTGATGTCGTAGCAAAACAGTTTAGTCGTTAGAAAATGACAAGGAGAACCTCGTAAAATTTTTCAAGACTCGGAAGTACTTTCCAAGGACTTTCCCGTAATGACAAGAACTCTGGGAGGACAAGAATTTCTTTTTGCTGCCGTTGCAAAATACATTCGAGATTTTATGGACCTCGATAGCTAAAGTCAGTAAAACTTGCGGATCGTACGAGGCGAATGTTCGAAATCCCCAAAGACGAGTCAAGATGTTTGCTTTAAACATTTAAGAATATCAATTTGCGTATGATTAATATATATTGTGATTGTATTATTTTAAATGTATCATTATAGCTAAATCGCACGTAATTAAATATTCATTGACGTTTAAATTTATTTTCCTATATATTATTTCTGATATGAATATATGATATAGAATCCGATATAAGTTTCAAAATAATTATTTATTGATAAATAATAAATGCCTCTAACTGAGAAAGTTTGATAAAACATGATACTAAGTCATCGTTATAACTCGACTGCCTACAAAATAACGAATCGCTTATCTTAATACGAGTTTGTGCAGTAGAAAATTGTAGCGAGGATAAATTACTTAACTTTAGTTAGCCACCAGCTAGCTAAGGCTACCATAATTCCCATAAGAACCCCATTTAGACTTTCAGTGCTCATTTATTCTAATACTGTCGCGGTGTGCGAAAGTCTCCTGTTCTCCGTGCAATGTCTCGATGTACACTTACGATTTTTAGTTTAGTATGCTTTTACGCAATAAGCTGAGAAATTCTGCCTTTCAGATGTGGGCAAATATCGAAAAAATCGAAAATCATAAAAAAACGTTTACAAAAGTGTTTGGGTTACAAAAGTACTTACGTTACAAAATTAAATTATGTAAATCAAATAATTTTTTTAATTATCATAGATTTTTTAGCGCTCAGAGAGAAAATTAAAGATAATAAATCGCGCGTTTGTTTAAAATTTATCTTTATCTATCCACAAAGTAAAAATAAGCAGCGTAAAAGGATATCACTCAGGTATAGTTTTGTGAAAGCTATCAGTTGTGCAAAGAAACTCTTGACGCTAGCTTCTGTAAAAGGATACTCAAACGGACTCGATCGGGAGAATAACGGAAGGTGTGCGAAAATGGCGAGCTGTCGTACGTGTTGTAGAGGAAATCGTAAGAATATTTTCTTCCCGATATTATCGAAAACACACTTTTACCGGGCGGAATCGTGCGATCGGAACGATCGTAGAGATGCGCAATATACACACGTATCTCTGCATATAGTGTGAAGAGGGAGTTGATCCTCGTGGTTGTCCGCATATGAGACGCAATCCCAAAGGAGGTTTCGTCCCTAGTGGTCGGCGGAACATCGCCTACTCCGGTGGACCTATCGCTGGCCATTATCGCGTATCCTGCGGTTTTAAGCTATCGCGGCACGTAAGAGTGCCAAGAGAACTTTTGGTCCTCCCTAACGGTATTGCCCACTTACTCTTTACACACACATACACATGTATGTATCCGGAATCTCACGACATTGCGGAATCTTCTATCCGTCGTACCACCATGTGTCCTGCGGCCTTCTATCGTCTCGGTCGAGATAACGCCAGCCTGTTTGTACAAGGCGTTAGGCATTTACTGGTGTAAGCGCGGACGTATTCCAAAGGCTAGTACGATATAGTATTTCACGTGGCCCGCCGTGCTCACGGTTTAACCTGGACCATATCCAGGTCAGCTAATTGTAAGACACACATTCTAAGGCCAGTTTCGGAAATTCTGTGTATCCGCGCGCAAGATTAATCTTCACGTGTCTTAACATAAGTTAATATACACATGCAAATTGATACTAGTGTATTGAGTGTAATAAATATATTCAGATATTCCGGGAAATAATTGCATCCATCGATTTGATCTAAAACTGTTTTAGAGCGCTGTTACTGTTTTACATTAATAATTTCTTTTTTAAAGATTTTTTCAGATTTAGATAACAACGTTAAATCATGTAAAATAGCTTCGGAAAAATTTTCTGGCTGGACATTTATCGAGACCCATATTGCACAATAGACTTCATTAGCGTGCTTCATTATTTCATGCAATGCCGATATGTACAATAGATGACCTGAATAGCATCGATTTAATGCAAGCTAACGTCTTCAGTAAAAGATATAAATATCCGTAACTATTTGCAATATAGCAATAATCTTTTTTCGAGCCTAGATCTAAGGTAACGCAGCTAAAAATTTCGTATAAATGCTCGTTCTTTACCGATAAATTTATATATGAACGGTACAGTTTTAAATCCACATAATATTGGTCTTTTCGACTTCGCATATCTATTTTCCCCTGCATGATACAAGTTCACGTTCATTGTGTATCGCAATATATAGTGTAGGATATTGTTAAACGATATGTCCGATATGTATCTTCTGGCGGCGAAACATTGCTTACGTGGAACAAAGCTATGTGTGTCAAGCCCGTTTATTTCGTCTCGCGAACAATCGGGGAAACGTCTTCTTATTTCAATGTTATATTCCTTAGAAGATTTTCAACAAGGGAAAACACAAATGTACGTACGCGGAATCTCCGTTATTTTTGCGGTGTTCGTTTGGCTGGTATTACGGCCCGAAAGAATAATGGTATACAAGCTCCAGCGATTTTTGTAATATTCGACGCCGTACATTCCTTGGTGTAATGCATATTTATATCGCGGTATGAATCATACGATTTACATCGGGCACGATTCGTATTAACCTTTACACCCCTTTTCGGTATAGTCATGCCACTCACGAAATTTTGCATGTCAGTTCATGTGGATGTTAAGACTATATTAGATAATTTATTGTTGGCTACAAAATATTTTTAATAGAGAATTTCATATAATTTACAGTGTAATATTGTAAGAGAAGCATTGGCATTTTTTAAATTACTATAAGAAATTAAAAATTTCAGTTTTATAAATAAATAGCGCATTAAATATGTATAAATATACTAACAGAACTGTAAATATAGTTATCGAAAATTCAAAATTTTAATTACGTAAATTACGATAACAATGGTATAGAATCGTAACTTACGTATTTAATTAAAATATCAAATTTTTAATAGCTATTATATTTACAATTTTAGTCTGCTTCATTTTTAATTAATCACATATTTTTATGATGATCCCATAGTATCGTTATCGAAAGAATAATCAATATTTTGCGTAAAAAAATCATATTTTCAAAGACTAACGATGTAATACTTCATGTGATAAATATCAGTTAATTAATAATTGTAAAACTAAAAGAAGTATCATTGATGCCACTTCAATTAAAAAATTATTATTCATAATGAATATTAAATTATCGTGTATAAATGCATGCGATTTAATAATAATAAGATATAAAAAAGTTTTAGAAATCTATACATATCAATCTATACAATCTCATACATATTATAAATATGTATTGGATGATATCCATCGTCAAACAATTCTTTTTGACAATATCATTTACTGACGATTAATATCGGTTCATATCGATGTTTAAAAATTTGACAACATCATTATATAATTATAATTATATACATTATATTCATTTAAAAAGACACTTATTAACATCAATGTTATTAAATTGCTTGAACAATTTAATTTGTGATATTACATACTCCGATTTCAGCTTAGAATTGTGTTTTAAAATGACGCGCAGTTTGCATAAAGTTGGAAATTTGTATTTAAAAGAATTCACATAATATTATTAAGCATCAAGATCCGTTTTGATCGAAAATGGTTTTCTTGTTTATGAAATCGTGTTTATCAACATTTCGATCATTGTTTATTAACACTACATAATGCAATATCAGCTCCTTGCCGGCTGCACAGATACATTGTGAATCAAGTTTTATACTTCAGTGAACTGATGAGAGTGATCGTCATTTTCTGGTAGATTAATAACGGTTGAGAAGCGAGACGTCCGCGTCGTGTATGGCCCTTTGCATCATCGTGGCAAACCCGTCGAAGTATTATCGCATATCGTTGATGCATCCTCACGCGCTCACACAATGTTGAGAAGTATCGATAAACGATATCCTCGATAAGTTCTGTTGTTTCCGCTTCAACTGTTGTAGCGCAAGGTGCAGCATGCGTTATTATCCGGCGTAGCGGCGCGGCGGGACGCGCTCGTTCGAACACAATTCGGATTTTCCTCTCGGAAAAAAGAGATCGTATTCTCGACAGAATGGACCATCGCCGCCACCGCCGCCGCCGCCTTCGCGCGTCTACCAATGAATCATCTGCCGCGTGGCCATACATCGCGCGCCGTCGAGTAATTAATTATTCTGAAAGAGTTCTGCGAGCGGTAACGAATATCCTTATAAATATTTCAGCGGGGGGGAGGTTTGCATACCGGTTGCACACGCGCGCATCGAACCGTCCCCGGAACATTGCATTATCGTATATTGCACGTACCATTCGAGCGTTATCTGCGTAAAGCGGAAGCGCGGAACAAAAACGACTTTCTGCGAAAGGAAGCGGAATGGACGCGGAACTTCATCGCAAATTCAATGCGCGAAATTTATTTAATTCGATTTCCGCGTACGCGTCCGGACGCGAACGAAATTGCGGGCAGGCGCGCGCGTCTGTCCCGTTCAGATATTCAAGACGCCGTTCGCGTCATAGCGTTACATTTTTTTCGGACGCGCCCGAACGTGCGATCGATTTTCGGCGCGACACTACGGTCGGAGCCAGGATTCGAAAGTACTTCGTGAACGAACATAATGTGGTAACATAATTAAATTAGAGAAATAGTGTCACGCGCGAAAGGAGCTCTCACGTCGAGCGTATGACATACACACACATACACATGCGTCGAAACGGTTCATTGTTGCACGAATCATTGAACTAACACGTGTCCCAAATGGCTAGTGTATCGTTAAACGATACCCTCGATGCGTCAGTCTGCTCTCATTCCATAGTTGGTGGAACTTGCGCGTGTACGTTAACATATAATAAGCCATCTGACAATACGTCATCGAATGCTTCTTGCCATTCTCGTCGCATCCCTATATCGCCAGCTGAAATCGTCCTCGATTCGCGGCATTCACCCTAATACGATCTTTAACGTGTTCGTGCCGCCGCGCACAACACGCTCCTGCTTTAGCGGTTACGAGAACTTTTTAATTGCCCGAGTTTCAGCGATTCTCTCTTAAGTGCTCGTAAAAAGATTTAATAGATTAATCGGCGCGTCGGCGTGCCGAAACTTTTTCGCGGCGTATCGCGCGGACGAACGACGATCGGAAACGAAATCGCGATGATGTCGCCGTGGTATTGTCGTCGCCGCTCTCACGTCATGTCACGGTACGTTCAATGCTTTCTCCTGGTAACGTTCTGCCACCGGCAGCAGCGGCACCAGAAACGATACACCAGCATCGTTACATTGTTCAGTTAACCTCGCGTCATTTCAAGGGATACAACTTTCCTCCTCCTTCTGTACGAAGTATGTCATTGCGATAAGAGCGCGTAATACGTTCCACCACCACCACCACCACCACCACCACCACCACCACCACCACCATCATCACTACCACCGTCACCGTCGTCCGCGTACATCGTACGTTTTTCTTCCGTAATGTCGGATATACGCCATCCCTTTATGGACCACAAAGCGCGGCTCACGTTCTCGGTGAGATCTTGTTTTCTTGCTGTGGGCACCGCCGTGACTGTCAACGAATTCTCCGACCGGAAGGTATCTAATAAATCTCTGACGGAGACGAGAGTTCCTCGTCACAGACGCGTCCGCCACGCGGAAGGAGCTTTCGGGGATTTTGCGGCGACAATATTACTTTAAAACCCTCGCTTGTCTGAGATGGCTACGTTTTTGTGTCGCTGCTTGTTTAATTAGTGCGTTTAGAACGTTTGTAAACGCACGTCGAAAAAAATTAACGTTTATTCTGAGACAATCGGCAAGAGAAAAATGGGAAATTGTAGAAATTAAAAGAAATAAATGAATATGATAATATTGCATATCAAGTTAAACAAATATAAATACGCGTAATCAATTCAATTCAGCGCGTGTGATATAAGCGGCTTCCTAAAAAAAATATATGCAGCAGTCTGTTTCTTTATTATGGAATTGTTTTATATTGATACAATAGTTAGAAGCAATTTAATTTCAAATAGTAAGTTTCTTGTTATTTTAATAAAACGCAAATGCATATTTATGGAAGTCGGGACCATCAGAAAAATATTTTTATCTCTCGCACACACTTGACTTCTTTCTTTAACCCCTTTACGTTTCCCGTTATCTCTCTTTTGCTCTCTTTCACATGTGGAATATTTATTCTCTCTGATGTTTAAAACGTTATTACAATTTAGAAATTCAAAATATATTTTTAATGTTGCGGGATTATCTACACATTTTTCACTTACATATTATTTTCTTTAACCTTCACGTTCTTTCGCATGTAAAACATTCGTCTCTTTCCTGATGGTTAATAAATTATTAAAGCCGTGCGATAAACTCGCACCGCTAAAAAGAACGAGGCCGGTGCCTGTTTTGTGTATGCGTGTACGCCTTTTCCAGCAGAAGCCAGAATCGAACGGCGCTTATCAGCGACGCCGATACGTCTGACCGCCGTATCCGACCGGCGTAGTCGGAAGCGGCGTGCATACGTTATCGTTCGGCCACTCGTGTACCAGCGGCACCTCTGACCGTTCGATCCCGAGTTATGATAAAGTGCGAGAAACGCGTGCGACATGTTTCGCCCACCTTACTCGTTTTGTCCACCTTGCTCCCCGTCGCTCCCCTACCATCGCGCTTTATCGCAATCGTTGGCGACCCTGGTCGTGTTAGAGCCGATCATTAACAGATACTGGCTGCGCGTGAAAGCAAGCTGCGAATTTGCGAAGAAGAAGACCACGTAGATATTAAGATTGATATCGCATTTTCGAGCAACGAAAAGCAACGCGCTGTCACAAACCTATTTTCATCAATTTTTTATTTTTTGATATATATATTACTGATAGATTTATGTAATTGTATGTATCGATTATTAAAAAAATATATATTATTACTTACAATTATTATTATCATAGTTGTTCAAGACGAAAAATATGAACGATCGTTGCCAGCAGATTGTCTGCGTAATCGAAAGATATTCGTGTACCTAATACATATGGGAAACAAATTTAAAAAATGACGCGAGATATTCCGTGCGTTACGTTTCGTGTCATTGCGCTGTTAGACGGCAGTGCTGCCGGAAGTAACCTGTAATTTACTACAGTTACATTTAATCATTAATGCGATGTATACGCTGAAGATGTACGATTGGATAACACAACAGCGCCAATGTGCATAAATAATTGTAGCGGAGGTATAATATATCACACCATTCGTAAATGATATCGATTGCGCAATTTATTTTTATCTTATACAAAAAATTTGTACACCAAAATGATATTAAAGGAATTATTTTGTACTTATTTAATTATAACAGCATGATTAAAAAGCTGAGATAATACTCATCGTTTTATTGAATCAGATTTCCTTGTTTATGTTTTGAGTGCATAAATGCATAAATACATAAATAAGAAATTTTTATTCGCTAGGAAGCAACTATGAGTACGTCATTAAGAGAAAAACACATCGATAGAGGAACTATCTAGAGAAAGAAATCTCATACATTATGTATTATTCCTAAATTATAGGAACAACTTTTATCCATACATTCCCTCCTAACATTATCAAATGATAGCAGTACTTTCCTTTGGACTCAAGTCAAGTGTGAGCAAGCATCTTTTTATAATGAGATTACGTTCTTGAAAGCTATTTCGTGCCTCGTAACATCAATGAACATCGTTGTATCTTGGTACATCGTTAGCGTCTAACGTTGTGTCGAAAGTGGCGCATAAGTTATCATTCAAACAAGACGTTCGACCACCTGTACTTCGCTCCGAACGAGCGAATTTTCCTCGAGCGACCATCACGATATGAAAAATGTGCTTGTACGTTTGGCCACCTTCGTTGCGCTCTCTTTTATGCCTGTTTAGTTTAAATGATGGTTCTTCGCTCTCCTCGGGCTCCCGTGAAAATATTGTTTCTTATCTCCTAGTATGCCGAATGTTTTTTCTCCATTGGGAAAAATTATCGTTTTTTTTTTCGGTATATCGATTAAATGCAAAACCCGAGGATCGTCACTTAGCTTTTTTAAGCAAAATTATGCCATTGAAATATTACGCTTTAGTTTCAAAATCTTAAGAATAACGTAAGAATAATGTATATGCTGTATGATTATACGGAACTATCCCATTTTACATATTATATCAACTAACTTATATGCTGTATGATTATACGGAATAATTTTTCTGTTGTTTTGCACATTAATCGAGATTTTTTACTTATTACTTTAATAAGATAAGATCCAGAGATCCAAAGAAAAAAAGATAGCAAGAAAAAGCAAAATATTCAATCTATAAAAAATTGTTTCTTTAACCTACTTCAGTTTCCTTTTCGTTTTCTTCTTCATACTCGTGTTTTATGATGTAACAAAATAATCGATAAAATTGAGTTGAAATGACATCGACTTTCCTCGACTTTCTGTCTTCAATTATTTAAATTAATATCTCCAGAAGCCTCACAAATACATTTTTTTACAACTATATTTGTACACTCTCAAAAAGGATTTCTGATAACGAGAAAAATATTCTTTGCATATTTAGTATAAATCTTTATTCGCGCGCGCGTGCGCCAAGATTTTATTCTAGATTTAAGGATTTTCTATTTAAGAATAAAATATTCCTTTCCCAACAATAAATATGATTGGACCTATATCGATTTTATTTTATGATAAATCGAAGAATAATCGAAGAATATTAAATCCGGAAATTTTTTTCTATGATTGTACTATTTGTATTATTAGAATGTTAATAGTATTATAAAATATTAATATAGAGTATTTTATTTTTAGATTATTTAGATTATTTTAAATATTTTAGATTATTAGAGTACAGAGTATAGAGAATATGTATTTTCCCTCTCTATATTTTACTTCTATAAGAGTATTTTATATAGTACATATAAAATAGTAAACAGAATTACTATTACAAGAGCACATGCATGTATTGTATGAAGCAGAGATTTAATCATTTTTAATTCATTTTTTTTGTCGCTTCGACTTTTTTAGATTTAGGTCAAAGTAAATCTCACGCTTTAATCGCTACTATTAGCGCTTTACATCTCCTGCCACCGTTTAGAAACCCGTGCCGCGGTTATGACGCGCGTTACGAAACGCTTGCACTATCATCGGAGAATTTCAGTAGCAAGCTGATTAGATGCAGGATCTAAGCTTGGAAATGAGGAAGAAGATTACATTACAGCAAACGACGGCGGTGGTATTAATTGAGGTATAAGGAATTAACACGAATAATGTTGCTGACATAAAATTGAGTACGTCTAAGCATGTGTGCGTGAACGCGCTTTCCGACGCATCTTGCGAGAGATATTTTGAGGTTGATTAAAATTGACGTTGTATCGCTTTACTTCGGCGCATCTCTTTTTCACGTGCGCACGCAATTTAGAAAGAGAAATTTATATATTCGCTTTAAATTTTGCATTAATAAATTTACTTCTTACGTTCTTCCCTTGCAAACTGCTCTTACTTAGTCTTGTACCTACTCTTACCTAGTCTTTTTCTAAAGCTTTCATTTCATCGCTACCTGTCTGTGCTGACAAATATTTATTTCTTCAAACTGTTCATAAGTCAACACATTAACGCGAGCGCATTGTGCGCACGTCTCACGTAGTGAGATTTTCACAAAAACGGCGACCATTTCCGCGCGATTTTTCTTTATAAAAGGTTGGATGTGTGCGAGAAAAGAATTAAGTTCCGCTAGATGTTTGAAGTATTCTCACGCCGAAACGAATAAACTCGTTGCAACTCTACAAAAGTGAGGAGCGTGAAATACGCTTGTTGTTATTTTTATCTATAAAACCGTTGCTGCGTGCTCAAGAGAGCTGCGCCGTGAGTAGATGAGAATGAAACGTAGAATGCGAATAAGACGAAATAAGTGAAAATTCTAACCGAATGTATCTTTACGATTGTGTCTTTCAAATTGATGTTGATTGCCGTAAACAAATGTTCCTTTTATTCATTTATGTTATACTGAAACTAATGTTATAAAAATATTGTAATTCGTACATATTATTTTCGTTCGTTACATCACCGAAGTCCCATCTTCTTTTACTTTCGAAATCTTTTTGAAAATAGGGCGGATGGAAAGAGAGAGAGAAAGAGGGGTATCTATTCCGAACCCGGAACAAAAACAGCGTACCACTTTCCGGTGTACCTCCGTTTCCTCCCGCTTGTGTCCATTTCGTCACTCGGTCGAGCATGCAATATGTTCGCACGGAACATACATACGTGTAAGTGTATTTCCACTTTGAAAAAAGCGCGACGCAGGTGGCAGGGCGTGCTGTACGATGAGGTAACAGCGGGGATAGGGAGAACGTTATAAAAAAAAAAGGGATAAAAGAAACGGGAACGCGATTCCCCGCAATGTATTTCAGTCAGAAGCGGCTTTTGAAATTCTGACGCTTCGTCAGTTCTCTTTGGATGCATTCGCAGAGTGGCATTATCGTCGCTGTAGTTACGAGTACATCGCGCACGCTTTTTTTCCCCCGAGTTGCAGCTGCAGTTTCGGCTTCTGACGTTTCATCGCAGCAAGTGGGAATCGCGTATATGGCTCTAGCTCTTTTTTAAGGACCACTCGGTGCTAAAAGTCCAATATTCCTCTTTCTCTTTCTCCGTTTCCCTTTTTTCCCACTTCTCTCTCTTTCTATTGTTTTATTTCTCTGTTCGCGGATGCTTTTTCCTCTCCATCAACGTTACTCACATTTCTACGTTCTGCCTTCAAGAACTTTCCGTTGAAATTCTCGTGGTTGCACCGACGCACTTAGCAGTTAGGATATATGGATATCGTGATTTTAAATATTGTATTTCAAAAGCTTTCTCTCTCTCTATTTTCTAGACAACTTCTTTTTATGTAATATTTTTCTATATCATATTCCGCGCATCCGAGCGAGTTCTATATAAATGTTTAAATATCGCGACGTTCATCATGAGAGGACGTATAATTTAGTTTTTCATTTCAACGTAGAACAATCAATAGTCGCGTACTAATTGTAAGTTCGATCAATTCGACACGTGTGACAAAAAATTATAATTACACGAAACCAAACTCATCTAACTAATCGTAAAAAAATCACTCCTGCTATTACATCGAATAATGATAAATGTTCCGAGGTCTTTCTCGTAAAATGGACGACTATTTGGCAAATGCTCCTGTGACTACGTCACGTCGTTCTCTTTTTCTGCTTTTACAGATGAGTTGCACGGAAAAGGTAGAGAGAAATGCATATCGAATGGGGGATGCATAATCATCGACAACTACATCGACAACGACGACGGCGACGACGACGATGAGGAGACAAATACAGCGACGGCGGTAGGAAGCGACGAGCCACATCGATTGAACATTGTTTACATTCGATCGAGCAAATCGGTTCGGCGCCGCTTCTTGTTTCTCGGTTCCACGCGTGAACGCGTAAGTGCGGGTGCTCGCACCGTTACATTATATCCGTCGCCATGGAGGAACAGGAACGAAAGGGGGATGGAGCGATCGACGCTCGCACGGTCAATGTTCTCCGCGTTGGTCGCGCAGCAGCAGCGATATCGGAAACCTCGCTTGCCGAGCGCTAAGGATAACAAAGCGTGAGCATAATCGAGATGCTGCGACTCCGATTAATAAATTCCATTCAAACTTGAATTTAAGTTCGCTACTACAGAAAGTCACGTAAAGGCAATTAAATTAGAAGTATCATAAATTACTTTTATGATTAAAACATAAAGTTGTGATATATGGTCAATGTTGCTCACACGCTAAAATCGCGTTTTAAGAGTTTGCCTAATCTTTACAGTAAACAGAATATCTTTAACAAAAGAAATTATAAAAAAAAAGTTGAACTTTTGTTCTTTTAATACAAGATCGAACTTGATGATGTACGAAGAAGTAGGAATATAGTAGTATGGTTGAATATTTCGCTATGTGCGCGCCGCTCTATTAATTCCGTATCTCGAGAGAAGCGAAGAGCGCAGCTGCGACCGCGATACTCTGTAACACTATCAATTTTGTGGCGTGGGAGGTTGAAATGTTTACGTACGATCGGACTGCCATTTGTTACACGATAAAGTATCAGCCACAACCCCAAACTGCGAGGAAACTTCGGTAAGCGGTCGAAGGACCACTAAATATTCCTGTTGAAAATCGACCGATATTTTCCACGTTCAGTCATATCGTTGTGGCATGCGATGCTTGACGATTGATACGGAACAAATCAATAAACAAATTTACGAAATTAGTAAATAAATTAGGTACATTGTAAAATGTTGTTGTCAGCAATGGATAAAAATACGCATAGCATTCTTTCACACTTTAGAAGATATTTAGAAGATATTAAAAAAAGATATGAAAGACATAAAGGCTGAATGGAACATTTATATGTTAATACGAAGTTTAATTGCAAAGCGTTTCACGATACTGTAATAAGTGTGAACTTGCTTTTGCATAATGAAACCTTTTAATATCGGTGTTTTGCTTGCTGTATAATGTTTTACATATATATGTTCTCTCTTTAGAAAGGAAAAGTCGTTTATCTGCCATGTATGTCAAATCCAGCGTAGCACTGAAGCAGAATGCTTGAATGTTAATGTCATTTATCACGTTTTTATAGTGCATTGTTATGGCATTTCACATGATTAGTTTTATCATTGATACATGCTGCATATGTATGAGAAATAAATTTCCCATCTCTACAGAGTAGGAATAAATATTTTTTCGTCTTTAAACGAGGCAACATTTTAGACCATTTACGAAAAGGATTTGAATAAATATACAAAACATTGTAGTTTGATATCTTTTTTATTTTAGATTACTCAAAACTTATTATGAACGTAGTGAAGAAACGTATTAATGTTGTAACAGTTAGACATTAGAAATTAGATGATTAG